>JAMJFZ010004167.1:0-91585 GCA_026225945.1 Cricetomys ansorgei
TTGCCTTCAACATCTCATTCTCCTGGGCAAGGTTCAGACTTTATATCTAGTCTTCAGTCTGTTTATGTATGTACTGTCTAAATGGCTGACCTGAAACTTATGTAGATCAGGTTGGCCTGGAATTCATGAGATCTGCCTGCCTCTGCCTCCACCATGTGTGGGGATTAAAGGTGTGTGCCACCATACCTGGCTCTGGTAGGCAGTTCTAATGCTCTATGTACAAACAAGGGTGTGGCCTCCTCCCTAAGTCAGACTTAGTCATGCTCTCTCCCGGTCTTACTCAGACACAAGGAGAGTTCTTCATGCCAGTTTTTCTGTGTGTCTTGCCTCCCTGCGATGACTCTCTTCAATTTTAGTGCATCTGAAGAAAGTTTGGAAGGATGATGAAAGAATCTCATTTAGGGGTTATCCTAACAGCTCTTAAAGTAGCTCGCCATGCTACATTTCTTTAAAAAAGTATCCAGAGGACAGCTGGGTGGTGGTGGCGCATACCTTTAATCCCAGCACTCGGGAGGCAGAGGCAGGTGGATCTCTGTGAGTTTGAGGCCAGCCTGGTCTACAGAGTGAGTTCCAGGTCAGCCAGAGTTACAACAGAGAAACCCTATCTCAAAAGACCAAAAAGAAAAAAAAAATCCAGAGGAGACCAAGAAGGTGAAAATTTTTGACACCCAAAATTGAGACAAATAACCTTCTTTGTAGCCTTTAGAAGGAATTTCCATGAATTATAGTCAGTGGAATTGAACAAGAAAACAGATCAGTGCCCCCCCCCCAGGCTTTTCCTTAGGAATGATTAGCCCCACATCCCTAAGAGAGGCAAAGAGAGACTTCCCTCTCTGCTTTTATCATTGATACCATTTCAACAACCAGGCAGCTTTATCTCTATTCGTTTCAAGACATCTATTCTATGAGCATGCTGTGCCAAAAATCCAAAGAAGAAAAATAAATAGAATTACTGTTTTTCTGCCGTTGTCTTGATGCACAGCTGGTGACAGAAGCCGGCTAGGGCACGGAAAAGAACGTTGAGCGGATAGTGAGAGATGGGAAGGGAGGTTTCTTCTTTACGGAGGACAGGGAGGAAGAGTGCATGGCCGTGAAGAACTCAGCTTCGCACCTGCTGAGCCGGAGGCTCCTGTGGCCTTTCCTTATAATTGTTAACACAATCATTCATAATCATGAAGACATTTCAAATAGGCTCAGGAGAAGTGGTAGCTACTGGGCTGTTTGATTGACATTTAAGACAGAAATGATATGGATTGGGGAAACGTGTAGAAGTTGAAGCCATGGTAGAGATAGATGAGAGGAGAGAAGGGGAGCCCGAAAAAATGAAACAAAACAAAACACCCAGAGGACCAACAGTGTAAGTATAGGCAAAGGATGATGGAATGCAAAGTTAGGGTGACTCAGAAAGAGAGGTAGAAAGGTGCCAGGAGAGAGTGACGTCTCAGCGTCGAAAGGAAGCGTTTTAAAAGAAAGAGTAGTTTACAAGGACGAGTCTTTCTGAGGAAGTAACTAAGTGCGTACCCTGTACATCCGTCATGTGAGTGGGAAGGTAAGTGCTGGCCGGTGGCATTGCAGGCTGCTTACCTTTGGCAAAAACATTTCAGGGGAGGAGATGGACATAAAGGCCTTTCTAGAAATCTGACTTTAATAGTGAATGTACTGAGCAGTAGGGGGAGGGTTGTGCCAGATGAAGGGAGATGTCTCTTGTTCATGACACAGACTCAAATACAATGATTTCTTATGAAAGGAAGTAATGAGGTCAGTAAAGGAGATAGAATGGTAAGTGAGTTTCCGGTGGATTGACCTAGACAGGATCAGGTACATTTATTGGTCAAGGACTTTTTAACCGTTCAGCTTTAACGGACCGATTTAGAGATCTCTGGATTGTTGAACACCCAAATGACTTGATGCCATTAAGATGCTGGTTCCAGCATCACGAAGAGCTTTAACATACAGTTTGACTGTCTGCCATGCCAAGAGTGGGATTAACCTTGTCCTGTGTTTTCAAAAGGAGGTCTTTCCTATCTTAAGCCCCATAACTTCAGCACCCATCATCAGTATTCATAGTGCTACCATAATGACCTAGCAGAAATCATTCATTCTGCACGTGGGTTAGGATGATTAAAATAAGCAATACATCGGATCAAAAGAAAGGGGTGATAACATCAAGGCAGAGGGGAAATTGAGTTTGGAATATAAATTAAAGCTGGGCAAGATTAGCACACAGTAAACTGGTGTGACATCGTTCTCCTCAGCAGATAAAGATGAGCTGCAGATTTGGCTCCGAGGTTATTAGAGCGTGAGCAAGGAAGGGAAACCACTGGTGACATGCTTTACAATGTCTACATGTCACAAACAAGCAGTCGCTAAGGGGGAAACAGATTTTCTTCCCCAAAAACCTGTGAGACAATTCTCTCTCATGTGTGTCTTATATGATCACAATCAGTACAGATACAGGCTTTGTAGCAATTTCTGGGCTTTATAGAAATTTCTTTACCATGTTCCTCACTGAGCATAGAATATAAAATGACTGTAGGTCAAATGGAGTCTTGGCAGGGGTCATTGGGGGGCTTTGTCCATAAGAAGTTAGGTCATTGGTCTTAGTGCCTATACCAAACCACTCCGCAAACAATGGCCGTACAGTATTCGACTCTTGATTTTCAATTCCCCTTCAAACCTCTTCACACATGAAGGTCATTCCCATTCCATTTCAGAATGGATTAACAGATTATCATCCTTCGGTTGTCACCCTCATTGTTCACCATTCGTTGTACTCAAAGGACGAGGAGCTGATAAGAACATTAAGTCTCATTTCTAATCACTAAGATTTTCAAATAGCTGCCATTCTCAGAACACAAAACTTATCAAGGAGAGGCAATCGATGGGTCTTCACCAGTGCCCAGCAAAGACAAGGTGCAGAGAGAGGAAATTAAAGCCCTAGGAAGAGGAAATCATTGCCCATCCAACTGTTACAGTGGCTTTTCTTTCCTTTCCAGAGGTAAGCCAAAATTTAATTACACTGCTGATGTTTTTGACTTGATAAGTTTAATGGATGGTGAGCCACAGATGGCTGGAAATCAATCCTTTAAAAAAATAGTAAATAATAGCATCTGAGATTTGAAATAGTTTATCTCACGGTAAGGTTCACCGTGGAAAGCTTTCTACCCATCTTTGGGGAAATTTCTCTAAGAAATATGATATGGCAATGGTAGACCTGTGTCTGCCCACGTAGACCCTCCCCTTTGCAAGATCATACTAAAAATCTTCGTGTCTCACCCTCCTCTTAACATTACATACTACAGACATGTAATTAAATGTCTATAGTTACTGTAGCTACCCCCCAGTTACCCTTTGGATATAAACAATAGTTACGTGTCAATTAAAATTGAAAATGTATTTTAAAAGAAGCAAATCTCTGTGCACCCAAGATCTCTCCTAGTGATGTGTCTCTGGGGACCGGGTCTGTCAGGAGATGTATTCGTTTTCTGCTTGGAGCTTCATCTCACAAGGGTTCCAGCTCATCTATTGCCAAACTGTGGCTGGGTCGAGCTTTACGAGTGTTGATCAGATGAAAATGCTTTCATTTTGGAGCCATATTCTGTGTGAGAAAAGAGAGTATTAAAGAGAGTTGCTTCATTTCCTCTTGCAGTAAATAGGAACAAACACAGAGACCTAGAACTGAACAATGTGCAGAGACTCAGAGATTTTGGAACCCTCAGTTCCTCAAATCCCTCCCCTCAGGGCTCAGGGGACTATACAGAAGAGGAGGCAGGAAGATTGTAAGAGCAGAAGGGAAACAATGGCTTCCAGACATAACAGGAGGATGAACTTACAGAGACTCTGGCAGCACACGCAGGGCCTGTACAAGTTCTAGCCGGACAGGGTCCCAGCACCGAGAGGGGGAAGTGGATATCGGCTTTCACGCCTGATCGAGAAGCTATTTGCAACTGACACCTGCTGGTAATGAAAAATTAGTTTTCTCCAATGGAGTATATTAAATACACTTAATGGTAGGCTCCATGCCCAGCACAAAATGAACTCGATGATGTTTTTGTAGACTTTATCTAATATTGCTTTATTTGGGCCTTATTTTTGTCTTATTGGTCTTATACGTTATGGTTTCTGATTGTGTGTGTGTGTGTGTGTGTGTGTGTGTGTGTGTGTTTCTTGTGTTCTTTCTTTTATTATGATTTGTTTGTTGTTTTTGTTTGTTCACCTTTTGGTTTGCTTTCCAAAGAATGAAGGGGGTAAGGATCTGGGAGGAGTCCAGGAAAGGAAAACCAAGATCAGAATATGTTGTGTGAACCAAAGTTTTTTTTTTTTCAATTAAAAAAAAAAAGACAACTACTTCAGAAGTGAAAGGAGCAAACACAAGATATTAACTGACAGCTGGAGTGACCAGGTCTGTCTGCGTGTTCAGCAAGAAGCCCTAAGAAGAGCTTGCCTCTTAGTTCCCGAATTAGCAGAAGACAGTGTTCTCTTCCATGTTACAGATACAGGGTTTGTCCGTCACTGGGAATAATAATCTAATTTATGTAAATTCATGCAAGAAGAGGAACCGTTTTTGACTCTCCTCATGTGCTAATGCTATTTTATATTTCGTTGACATTTATTCTGGAAGCCAGTCAGTTATGAATGATTCAAGATTGCTTTAGGGTCCACCACGACTCTCAGGTGCTTCTGTTGCACCTGGCCCTGCCCCGCCAGCTTCCTCCCACAGGGTCGCGTATGGTTTGGTTTTGATCCAAATCATGCAGATTAGGTTTGAACTGTATTCCCCAGTGGTGATGCCTCAGGCACATGCAGAGACATGTCCAGACTCAGGGGCAGAGCGGAGGATAGCCACAGGGGTTGTGGAAGCCTACATCTCCTGTATGTGGCTGCACAGCAGGTGGGTGGCCCATGTGTTACTGGATCCCAAAGCTTCTGTTTTTGAACATTACCTCAGGGAAAGACCTCAACTATGCAGTTGAGAACAGCCACTCTGAGACATGAAAGCAAGACTCAGACTTTCTTGAGCTGTGAATCTTTTCAGTAATCTGGCAAGGCCTGTGGACTCCTTAAAAATTTCATAAATTATTACAGCACCGGGTTGTTGAGATGGCTCAGCAGGGAAAGGTGCTAGTCATCAAGCCCGATGGCCTGAGTTTAGTTCCTGGGACCCATATGGTGGAAGTTGAGAACTGATACTTGAACTGATCCTCTGACTGCATGGGCAAGCATGTGAGCATGCATGTGAGCATGCATGCACATGCACTTGTGCGTGAGCACATGCACAATAATCAATGATATTAAAATATTCTAAACATCAACTTATGATCTTGTGAATCGTGTGCCTTTTATTTCTATACTAAACTCAAATCCAACTTAAATTGGCTCAGATCTCAGTTTAAAAGCTGTGACGTTCATCATAGTTGTTTCAACATTGCTGCAAACAATGTAACAGCATGGAAGTCTTGGTGGCAGTCATAGCTTCTGCCGGTCCTGCTGTAGTTTGTTGTCCATAAGGCTGGATTCAGTTAGAGATTAGGGAAACTAAGTAAGATTCTTCTTAGCTCTTAGGTTCCCCTGATTTAAAAAAAAATGCATTGTTTTTATTAATTGCTTGAGTATTTCATACATGCAGACAATGTATTTTGATCATATCCATCTCTTCCCATCCCTGATCCACCTCCTCTCCCTCCCTCCCTTCCTCTCTCCTTTCTTTTCCTCCTTCCTTCCTTCCTTCCTTCCTTCCTTCCTTCCTTCCTTCCTTCCTTCCTTCCTTTCCTCTTACCTTCCTTCCTTTCCTCCTACCTTCCTTCCTTCCCTCCTACCTTCCTACTTTCCTTCTTTGTAAATAACCTACCAAGTCTAGTTTGGGTCCCTAGATTCTATTTCAGGTTCAGGCTCCTATGCTGAGGTAATAAAAGAAATAGAAAAAAAGACAGGTATAAGTATAATTTTTCATTGTTGTTCATAGACATGTTAATTATGTTTCAAATCAATAACAATAACTGCATATACATGGACATAATTAAAAATGATAAATATATCTGTTTGGTTATTAGCATAGCTTTTTGCCAATAGTCATCTCTCAAGAAATATCTGCCAGGAATCTAAGAAAAACATTACTTCCCATTGTAGTTCATTCATTGCTTTCTCTTCTTTTGGGCTATGAACTCTCTGAGGGCACAACGATCCTATGGAACAGGAGCCCAGTTAGTGCTGAGCGCAAAATGGTTAAAGTATACACAATATACCACCTGGATTATCTCTGAACATCTTCAAAATGTCATCTTCATAGCTTTGCGATATTTCATCAGCTTGGAGAGAAGGCTTTCACTAAGTTCCAACAGACTTATGTTCAATAGCTTTCACTTACTATCTTAATTAAGGTGCTTTTTGATTACCCTCTCCTTTACTTAATTTGTTGTTATTGTGCCTGTAAGTTTGTGCATGTTATACGTGTGTGAGGACAGGGGCACATGCCACAGTGGGGGGCAGAGTAAAACTTTATGGGGTTGAGTCTCTCCACCTTTATGTGGGTTTCAGGACTCAGACTCAGGTCGGCAAGCTTATGCAACAAGGGCTTTTTACGACTGAGCCATCCCACCAGCCCTTACGGAGTATTTTTCTATACCATTTAATGCTTCTGATAAGCTTGTATTAGCCCCACTTAGCAAGACAATTCTGATGGTGGTGAGGGCTCACAGGCTGTAAGCCATGGCAGGCGCTGCACTGCACTAAGCCTGGGGGCACAAGCGGGGCTGTGTAGACAATCACAGCAGTTCCTGCCAGCAGATGGCATATGGTCCAGAAGAAAAACCTAACTGCAGGAATAAGGGCAGGCTGAGGGATAAATATGACAGACAACATTGGGCTGGAGAAGAGGTTTTTTGTTTTTGTGTGTGTGTGTGTGTGTGTGTGTGTGTGTGTGTGTGTGTGTGTATGTGTGTTTTCCTGGAACACTCCTGATTTTCAGAAAGCATAGAAGAGCTAGGTTGAGTCTTGAATTGTGGAGCTGAGAGTTTTCAGTGTAATAGACAGATGGTTCAAAAATACCACTGCCTTTAATAGATGCCAGTTCTGTGCCTCATTCTAGATCACTGCAGATCAGTGGTACTGATTTGGGGAGAGGCTCTCAGAAGACATAGGGTCTGAAAGTGCCCAGGTTGAGTTACTCAACACCCTTTTCTCCATCCCAATGGAAGCATCAATCGAAGAATCCAGGTAACTATGGATTTCTGCCAGGAAGAGATAGTACCCTGCTTTGACTTTTGTATGACATTTCAGGCCGTTGAGCCTAGTGACAAAGCATCACGGTAATGCTCATGGTCATTTTGCCAAAGTCAAAAGTGTGAGATGATGGGCCAGTGAGATGGCTCACCTCAATTATTATTTTCTCCTAGCTTTTTTTCTTAGTCAGCTGGCAAAGGCAGCTGTGCTAAGCTGATAGCCTGAGTTTGATCCCTGGGATCCATACTGTGAAATGAGAATCAACACTGGCAAATTGTCCTCTGACCTCCACATGAAGGTTGTGGCATATACACATCCCTCCCCTACATGGGGACACACACACGCACACACACACACACACACACACACACTAAATTAAAGATAACAAAAAACTAACACTATTGGCCTTCTGAAAACCATATGGAAACCTACTACTGCAAAAGCTTCCTTTAGATATGAAAGGAATGTAAATGGGATCAATATAAAATGGGGAGATGATGCCCTAACCAGACATCTTATGCCACCATGTAAATCTCCTGTGCCAGAAATGGGTTATATCATGTTGAGTTGTTGGCCAAAAAGGCCCCTTAGAATTTCCCAGACATCACAGGCTATAACCAAGGCCGTTGGTTGCTCTCCACAATCTGATGGTAAGGTCGTGTTGCTGAAGACATCACTTTAACTCACATCATCATGGGAAAGTTAAACTGATGCCCAACTAGAAACTTCACCCCTACTGACTAGCATCCGTGGTTCTGGGAGATATTATATATGCTATGGGAGGAGACAGATAATCATCAATATCATCCAACCACACATCGTGAGGTCTACAACAGTGATCCTCCTGCAAAATATTCTGTGCAATAGTGGCACAAATGTTATGGAAGTAACCAAACAATTTTTTTTGGATTGAATTTAAGCCTACTCCATGAGATGGACCCCATACCCGACACTGTTAATGAGACCAAGAATCTGAGTTTAGATAGGTCACAGACCTAGGGGAAAACTACTATTATTCTGCTCAAGAAAAATAGCAGTAAGTGAGGGGGGGGGTCTCTGCATGTGTGAGGCAGAGAAACAAACCACGTAAAGAGATGAGAACAAAAATCAAATTTAGATTGACTTTGTCAATTTGGATCAGACTTAGAGAGTCTAATACCGGGCAATGTATTCCCAACATATTTAAGCCCAGTATAATTTGGAAAAACATTTCCTGATGTAGTACAATACCTGACACACAAAGAAGAGTCATTACATTGAAACTCGACTCAGAGTACCTGTCATTTCCTAAGAAGATGGGTTCTAGAGATGGCTACATGTGCTAGCTTATGGGCCCAAGGGTCTGGCCTGGTCTAGGTCATGTAGACAGTATAGAAGTCATTTGGGCTATTAGCCACCTCTGGTCCTGGTTGTGGGAGCTTGGTATGGCCTGACCCAAGAGGTAACACAGATCACCAGGTTATTAACAACCTGCCACTCTCAGCTTTCTGGAGGAAAGAACAGGTTTTTTTTACATCTTTCCCATTAGAAAGACAATCCTGCGTGCTTAACATTCCAGGTTTCTCTCAAGATCTGTGGGTACAAGGACCTTTGTACTATGCTCCCAACAAATAAGATTTCTAATGACATACTGTTACAACTATAGTGTCTCTTCCAACCCTCATCAGAGAAGCTTCTTCCTATAGTAGAGGGAATTAACACAGAGATCCACAATTGGACAATGTACAGAGAGTGAGACACTTTCCTAGCAGGACGGATGTTTTCATCAAACCCCTCCTTTCTGGGCTATGCAGAAGAGGAAGTAGATTCTGAGATCCCAAAGAGATGGATGACTCCAAAGAACCAGTATCTTCCAGATATAATAGGCTTGACCCACATATGAAGTCAAAGAGACTGTAGCAGCATAGGCAGCATAGGTCACACAAGACCTGCACAGGTTCAAGCCAGATGGAGTCCCAGCACCGAGAGAGGGAAGTAGATTCCAGCTCTCACCCCTAACCCGGAAGCTATTTGAAATGGATACCTGCTAACAAAGGGAAAAATCAGTTTTTTTTTTTTCCACTAGAGTGTCAGTGGCTATATCAACCACACTCCAGGGCAGGCCTCGATTCCCAGGAGTAGTTGGCCAACACAAAACAAACTCCATAATCTGTTGTCGTGTGTGTAATTTTTGTTTCGTTTTGGCATTTTTTGGTCATGTGAGTTTTTTTTTATTTGTTATTTTGATTTTTGTTTTAGTGTGTTCTTTTTGAAAAAGAGAAACAGAGCAGGAGTGAGAACACATAAAGTGGGGTAGGGAGGATCTGGGAGGAGTTGGAGGGGAGAGGAGAACAAGATCAGAAGATAATATATGGAAAAAGGCTTGATTTTTGAAAAGAAAAGCTTTATGATTAGTAGCGCAAAGTACCTGATCTGACTTCATAGTCTTGTACTACCCAAGACAATTAAGGGGCCCTTGTCTGTGCCGTGCGACCTGACTGAGAATGTCCCAAGGAACACACTGATTGATAATATAGCCTGGCAGCTTAATGTAGCTCAACACAATTTGTAAACTCTAACGACTGGCACATTAACCATGACAGTGGTGTCAGCGGGGACATTTCTCACAGTATTTGCTGTGTTGATGTTTCTGGATCACTTTGCCTTGCTCCCTCTTGGAAACAAATAGCCTTGTGCACAGTTCACTAGATAACCCAACTGTTACATCTTCTGCTTGTTTCTTATGGAATCATTTATCTACAGCATGTTTGGCCTTCGAATGAGTGGAGTCACAGACTATTACAGCAGTAAGGCTTGATCATATTTTAACGCAATTGCTTTTTTTTTTCATGCATAATTATTCAGCCCCAAGGAAAAGACCTGCTCACTGTCAAATGACTCTTAGCAACAGGCCTGGAATACGGTTCAGTCAATGCAGTGGCCTGAAAGTAGGTCTCTTCAGAGCAATTAATCTCCTTTGTTTGTTTGTTTTTTAAATGTTGTGTCATATCCTCCGGACCCGACGACACAGAGCCGTTTTATGACTGGAGAGGTGTCTCTGCCTCGCCTCTGACTTTTTGTCTTTGTTTGAGTTTCCTTCTTGTAGTGGGTTGAACTAAAAAGGCGTAAAGATGAAGTAGTATGTGACTTTAGGGTGGACCCCAAATTCATTGCCAGCTGTCCTTTAGTAGAGAACAGCAGAGAAAGAGATTTGCGACACAGACGCATGTCAGATTGGGTCTCACGAAGATAATTGTAGGGGTCAGAGCCAGGTAGACACACACGACATCTGTCGCAGCAGCTCCAGGCCAGCTCATGCTCATCCTCTTGCTCCCACAGTGAGGAGTGTGACTCTGGGTCAGGATTTATTGCTCCATGAGTCAGTGTTTTCAAATGTAAACTGGGCATAGTCTCAGTTGTGAAAAGACAGTGACCCATCCCAACAGGGCATACCCTGTGAATCCCTGAAACTGTAGACACCGTAGGACCCAGTATATTCTGTTTTCCTCAACATATACATAGTGGTAAGAAGGTTGATCTTATGAATTATGCATCGTAAGAAATTAACAGCAATACAAAGTTGAATAATTATAGCAATGTATTGCAGTAAAAAATTGTGTGCATGTGGTCTGTCTTCCTCAAAATGTCTTAATTCCTCACTGTACTGTAATAACGTTTTGGGACTACGGTTGACCTTAGCATAACTGAGACCATAGAAAGTAAAGCCACAGAAAAGGGGGAGCATTACACTGTGTGAAGTGCTTATCTTAGGGTCTGAAGCACACAAATGCTTGGTAACATGAACAGGTATTAGAGTGACCTAACCTTTCTCCCTGACACCTTAGCTTATGCAAAAGAGACTCATTAGCATCTCCTAGCCCAGTGACTAGAAGCCAAGCCAAGAAGCTGTTTGGCGCCAAGCTCCTTGTGGGGAGGAATTCTGGCTCACACAGGGCTCTTCCCTCTCAGTATGAAGAATTTTTCATATTCCCAGCCACCTCAGAGCTCATAGATCTTCAAGAACATCTTTCCGTGAAATGTTTAGGGTGGTGGTCCTCTGCTCTGATTGCACACTGGGTCTGGCTGCAGAAGGTTGAGGTGCCAGTGCTCAGGCCCTGCTCCAGATGCCCTGAAATAAATAGATCGGTCTGTAGGAATGGCTCAGTATTTACAGCTAGGTGGATTTGGCTCTATTTTTAGGTATAAAACTCATTGGCATTTCAAATCTTAGACTTAGCAGGTAGAAAGGCAAGGAGGGCTGTCGCCCAGTGCAAAGGGTTTCAAACTCTCTGTGGTGAATATTTGGCTCAGGAAGCCATGGCTGTGAATCCATCACAGCCAGTGTTTTATACGTATGTATACATACACATGCAATATTTTTACTGATGCTTCAGTAACTTTGTACAATATATTCTGATGTTCACCTCTATTCTTCCTCCCAGATCTTCCTACCCTTCCAAATGTTTATTAATTAGTAACCCACCAAATTCAGTTTGTGCCACTTATGTACTCATGGGTATGGGCCATTTACTAGAGTATGGTCAACCCAAAGGCCTATAACCTTAAAGAAAATGCACTTTCCCTCCTCCAGAAGCCACCAATCATCAATAGCCTCTCAGTTAGGAGTGGATGCTCATGAACCGCCTTCTTCTTCCATGTTAGAGTGCTGACCGGCTTGATCTTGTGAAGGTCTGCTTGTGGAGGCAACACAAATGCTCTAAGATCATGGGTACAGCAGTCCTGCTGTGTCCAGGAGACATTGTTTCCCTCCAGTCCTTCTTGCCTTCTGGTTCTTACAGTCTTTCTGTCTCCTCTTCCATAATGGTCTCTGAGCTTTAGAGTGAGTGTGTGTGTGTGTGTGTGTGTGTGTGTGTGTGTGAGAGAGAGAGAGAGAGAGAGAGAGAGAGAGAAAGCTGTCCCATTCGTGACAGCCAGTTTCTTTGTGAAATAAAATAAAACTGAATTATACAGGTTTAAGAAAATATCTGACCAGTGCTCCTCACAAACGGACTGTTTTAATATTTTAAAGCTATACAAAATAAATGCATAAACTTCTATTATTAAGTGGACATAACTTACTTTGACAGATTAATAAAACAAAGAATATAGATGTGTATCTAACATATGATATAGCAATTCCTTACCTGAGAAATGGAGTCTATAAAACACTCAAAGGATTGTCTGCATGTGCTTGAAGCAGCCCGATTCCCAAGAGCCCTGGGCTGTAGACAGTCCAGATGAGTGAGTGAATGAGGCTCTATCCAGGATAATACTTAGAACAGAAAAGGACCAGGGGTATGCTTCAGTGCGGGAGCAGTTACTCAGCGTGTGTGAGGTACAGTCCCCAGCAAGGAACTAAAACAGAGTAACTTGCCAATACACACGAATCCGGGAGTAACCTTAAAGAAGCTGAGCCCCAAAGCTCTAATCTACACAATCCACTTAACGCGTATTTCTAGAAATGGGGAGTACATGGATAGGAAGAGAATCGGTGATTGCTTGAGCTCACGGTTGTTCCTAGCCGGCAAAGGAAGGTATCTATCAAGAGGACAGAGGTGGTCTCTGTTTTGACTATAGTGGAAGCCCTGTGGTTCTAGACACCTATCATTTATATATACTTGTCAAAATCAGTTGAACTATACACTTAAGACACGTGAGTCTTATTTTATATAAATTATACCCCAGTTTCTACTTAACTTTCCTCAAAACTTGATGAGCATGGATTCTTCGTTTCTATCCAGATCTTGTGGTTGGTGAGCAGTAGTTTGGCATTGGCCACTGGGCCAAACTTCGAAGAGTATTGACCTAGGAGGTGGGCCTCCATAGGCCGGCATGCAGAGCCTTGCTGCAGCTCAGTGTCTTGGGTCTTATGAGATTAGTATCAGAAACAGACAACGATCAAAATAGTTCTTCAGAGAGTTGGAAAGAGCTTCTTAGATGCATTGGTGGAAAGGCCACATTAGACATCCATGCGGCTGAAACACGATCCCATAGTAGAGCCTCAAACTCTACTGGAGTTACGAGGGTTCTATTGCCACTCCCTTTTTGAGATAATATAATTTTGACTCCCTTGAAATGGGACAGCAATATTAATCTTAAAGTATTGCCAAGAAACATTTTATGAAATGTAGATGCTAATAAATATTTACAGCATGGATGAAAAGGCAGATAAATGCTCACTTCTGAAAAGTACAAAATGATCTGATTCACTAAGCTGCCAAGAAATTAGGTAGGAAAGAGACGATGAGTAAAAGTTGAAGCTCAAAGGAAAGGCACACTGTGTTATGTAGCCTTTGTGATCCTTTATGCATGTGTATCCTGTAAATATGGTGAATATTTATGCATATATATATGCAAGAATATTAATAATTGCTCGTGAGCACTTGAGACTCCAGTTGATATGATAATCTTTGCGGATCTTGTATGTGGTGGTTTGAATGAGAATGGTCCCCATAGACTCATAGATTCGAATGCCTCGTCACCAGAGAGTGACGAGGACTAGGAGAAAGGACTAGGAGGTGTGGCCTTGTTGGAATAGGCGTGGTCTTGTTGGGGGCAGTGTTTCATTGGAAGCGGGCTTGGAAGTTTCAAGAACCTAAGCCAGGCCCAATGTCTCTCTCTTCCTGCTGCCTTTAGATCCGGATGTAGAACTCTCATCTACTTCCCAACATCATCTCTGCCCATGTGCTGCCATGCTCCCCACCATGATGAGAATGGACTAAACCTCTGAAACTGTAAACAAATCCCAATTAAACGCTTTCTTTTGTAACATTTGCCATGGTCATGGTTTCTCTTCGCAGCAATAGAACACTTACTAAGACACTGTAGTTTTCTGTACACCCACCATCAGTAGCATGGGGCTTAATGTCCTTCTACCTAAAGGGAGGATGTAGACACTGCAGAATTACATTCACATGAGAGGACTAACCATGATGAACACTACAGGAGTTCACTGCAGTGCTTGTCAAATTTCCATCTGCTTAGAAGGAAAGAAAATCCTTCTAGAAAGCCTTGTTGAGGGCACAGTATACCAGAACCCGGAGGGTCTTAGAAGGGCGCAGCATACCAGTGTCTGGAAGAGGATACAGTACTCCGGGGTCCCAAGGATAGTACAGTAAACAATACTTTCGTGACTTGCTAGAGTTCTCAAAATCATGAAAAGAAGACATAAGAATTAATATCTGAGAGGAGAGCAGAAATTTCATCTTTAGAGACATATAAGGCTAAGATCCACAGTTCAGTGTGAGATCCACATGAGCTATGAAATCCCAGCACAGGAAGGCTTTGCCCTTCTGACTCAGGCCCACAGGGATCCTCTGTGGGGTCTGAGCTGGTCTCTGGAGTAACTGAGTAAGCTATCTGTTCTCTGGGGACTGACCCACTTTTGAGAAACATTAATGCAGATTCAATTCCACTCCCCTCCCCCCAGTTCACAACCCTACTGAGTCTCTCTCCAGGAAAAAAAATAAATGAGGGCTGGGAGGAAGCCAGGTCTGTCCTGGAAATAGAGCGTCCTCTATGTGTAAAGGATCAGCAGGAGTGAGAAGAACTTTCAGTCTTAACCCAGCAGGCCTGATGCTTCAGCCTGTGACCGTATATTGTGTGGCTTTCTGGATGCTACAGGGCATCCTCACGTCAGCAAGACTGCCTTGTCCCCACTCCCAGGAAGCTGTCCTTGACTGCCTCTGATCACTGGTGTACCACCCAGCCTTGGGTTATGACCAAAGTGACATGAAAAAATCAAGTTGGGTGTTGATAGTGCACACCTTTAATCCCAGCATTTGGAAGGCAGAGGAGGCAGGTGAATCTCTGTGAGTTCGAGGCCAGCCTGGTCTACAGAGTGAGTTCTGGGACGACCAGAGTTACAACAGAGAAACACTGTCTTAAGAAGCAAAACAAAATAAAGCAAAACAAAAAACAAAACACCACTCAGAAATGCACACTTTCAAAATCTCTAATAATAAAGTACCTTACAAGAAATCAAATACAGGCAAAAATATCTTGAAAATGTTAAATTTTATCTTCATATCTCTTATGAATATCGACTAGAAAATTGTTGCAACTTCTCTCGGATTCTTCCAAAGGCTTATCTGAACTACGCTCCAAATTTGTACCTCTCAATATCTAAAGATCTACTTAGTTTTCAAACATTTCATAGTTTGAAATGACTTTTTATATTCCTTTAGTTGTTGTAGCTTAATACTATGTAGCAAGGAAGAACATGCAAGTGTTAATCATCTGTAACAGATACCAACAGTAATCTATCTCATATGCACACTCTGAGTTTTTCCTTCTAAACTGAATCCAAAGATTAAAATTAACCTAAGGGGCTGGAGTAATGGCTCAGAGGTTAAGAGTCCAGAGGATCCAGGTTCAGTTCCCAGCACCCATGTGGAACCATCTCTAACTCTAGTTCCAGGGAACCCAACAGCATCTTCTGGTATCCACAGGCAACAGGCACTTCAGTGGTACATATACATACATGCAGGGGAAGTATTCATATACATAAAGTGAAATAAAATAAATCTAAAAATATAAAAACGTGCTAACTTAAGACAGATGGACACCTTTGATTTAATGTTCCAAATAAGTAAATATGCATAGCTTATGGTGATGCAAATCTTAAGAACTGTCTTCCAGAGCATGCACACAACACTCATGGGAATGGCTTATGAGTTATGGCCACATTCTGCGTGGTTATGAGATGAAGCAAGATCCTAGTTTTATATTGTTATGTGTTCAGAGGCAATAAATACGCTCATCCGTGCCTATGCACACTAGCCACTTCTCATGAAGAACAGGTGTGTATGCTTCAGGACAAAGGCTAGGAAAATGACTTTGAAGGGCCTTCAGGAGAGGCCTGGGGAATCCTGAAGAAGCAGAGAGAGCGAAATTGAAGGCACAGTGGAAAAATTTTCAACTGGGTTGTAATTAGCAGGTATCAAAATATAAATGCAATAATATACAGAATACAAATGTTCCACCCCAGTCTCAGATGTGTGAGTGTTACGCATCTGATTTATACACATCTGTAAACATGCAGTACTTCCTAGGTTCTGCAGATAGCCCTAATTTGTCTGCATGAGAGCGAAGCCAGTGAGAGCGAGCTGGAATCCTTGTCTGATTCGGTAGGAAGCAAAAACTTGTGATTTTCATCCCATCTCGAATACTTTATGTCGATTCACTCTGTAGCTCAGGGATCCTGGGAGGGAAACTGTTTCAGCCTTCTGTAGTGGTTTCAGTTGACAAAATTTTCCATTATTTCACTTTTAATGTCTTTGTATTTTTTAATAATACTTAAATTTAATTTTTAGAATTTCACACACACACACACACACACTATAATGTGTGTTAATCATCCTCACCCCATCTCCCCTCAACTTCTCTCAGATCCACACCAACGTGCTCCTCATAAACGCATGTCCTTTTTGCCTCTGTCTTTATACATCCACAGTATTATTTTGTGCACGTGTGCGGCACGGAGTGATTTCCTAATTTCTGCTTTCTGCAGTCTTACAGAGCATCTTCTCTCCTTTAACGATGGTACTTAGATGGTTACTGTTTGTCGTAATTATCAGTTTGGGTTGGTGTAAATCTACTCTCTTTGTTTTCTGTTTGAAACCTGAGTCTTCTTTTTCTTCTTCCTTTGACGTTGACTGACTTCTAGTGATTCCGTCCTCTGTGTTTGCTTGTTACACACTCTGCTCATATCTCTGTGGTCACCGTAACATTTGTAAGGTACACTTTTAAACCCATCACATGTACCTCCTATGACTGATACGCACCCTTCGGGTCTCTGACCCTTTCGCCTGCCCTCGGGACCCTTCTCCTCCTGCTGGGTTGCCTAGTCTACCCTCAGTGTAGGGATGAGTGCCCAGCCTTGTTCCATCTTGTCATTTCCTGTTTCAGTGGTAACCCTGGGAGGATTGTTCTTCTCTAGGGGAGATGGGGGGTGGGGGTCGGCAGGGTGTATGTCTGGGGGAGAGGGGAGATGGCGGAGCTGGGAGGGGTGGAGGGAGGGGAAGAAGGGGTTGTGATGTATTATATGATAAGAAAAAAATTAAAGGAATATAAAAATTAAAGGTAATATACTCCCTTCAAATGACATTATGCAACCCTAGAAATAATGTGACAGCTTATTATTGCACGTCTCCTTTACCTGCTCCCCGCCTCGGAGCTGTCACTGTTGTGCGTCTTACACGGGACACAAACCCCATAGAACATTGTCGTGATTTTTTTTTTTTTTTTTTTTGCTAAACAGTCAATTATGTTTAAAGTTATCATTGAAAAAAGATACGTTTATTTTGTATTTATTCTTATGCTTGCCATTTCTACTATCCCTCATTCTTCTGTGTAATCGAAATTTTCATCGAATATATTTTATTTCTACCCAAAGAGCTCCATTGAGCATTCCCTGTCATACAAATCCACTAACGACGTATTCTTTTACATTGGGTTGATCAGAAAAGTAATTATTTTATCTTCATTTTTGAAAGATACTTTCTACATTAAAGAATTCTGGAGCCAGGCAATGGTGGCATACGCCTTTGATATAAGAACT
Source organism: Cricetomys ansorgei (assembly GCA_026225945.1). Classification (NCBI taxonomy): domain Eukaryota; kingdom Metazoa; phylum Chordata; class Mammalia; order Rodentia; family Nesomyidae; genus Cricetomys; species Cricetomys ansorgei. The sequence goes on from JAMJFZ010004167.1 coordinate 17,759, forward strand.
CCAGAGGGGGAGGCCGGCAGTTCGAGCCCAGCCTCCTCTATAGAAACTCTATTCTTGGGGGGGGGGGGAAGATAAATAAAAAAGTAATAAAGAATTCTAGAATGTTCTTTTGGTACTTTAAAGACGGAAAGATACTTTTCTTGTTGTTTATAATGAAACATCAATTGCCTGTGATTCTTGGTACACAATGTGTCCCTGTTTAAATAGCTTACTTTAGGATTTTTCTCTTTATGACTAGCTTTTAGAAATTTGGTATTATGTGCCTTGGTCCAGCTCCGTCTACATTTATTTTGCTTAGGACTGAGTGTTCCCAACCTGTAAGTTTATATTTCTGATCAAACAAACAAATAAGTTCACAGACCTTCCCTCATCGTACCCAGTGGATTTGTACACTGGAACTCAGGAATGGCCTAGACAACACAGCCCAGAGCGGCCCTTTAAAACTTCCTGGTTAGGATGAGAACAGTGAAGACTTCTCTCTTGTGCGTGTTTGACTGATAAAATACCAGCATCTAAAGTGACTTTTGCAGACCACGCACAGTTGCTTCCTAGAGTACGTATTCCTGTAAGTCATTTTCACAATTGCTCTTAAAATTTGGACGCAATAAAATACCAACCCACTTTATTCATAGAGATTATCTCTAGAATTAGGAGAGGTTAAAAATATGAACTTGAAAGCCAGCAGTGGTGGCACACGCCTTTAATCCCAGCACTTGAGAGGCAGAGGCAGGCAGATCTCTGTGAGTTCGAGGCCAGCCTGGTCTCCAGAGTGAGTTCCAGGACAGCCAGGGTTACAACAGAGAAACCCTGTTTTGAAAAACCAAGAAATAAAAAAATCAATAAATAAATAAAATAAAAATGAGCTTTAGATTATAATGAAACGGTTCCTGTTTATAACAGTAATGTAAAAGATCAAACATTCAGTAATAAACTTAACAAGAAGTTTTTAAGGCGTAACTCCAAAACACTGTTAGGAAATACAAAAGTTAAACTGAATGTCTGTTCTTGGGGAGGATTCTCAGTATTATCAGATGTAAGGTTGTCCTAAATTAATCTATAAATGGCAAGTAATGCCTACAGAAACGAGCCTTCTCAACTATCTGAATAAAACTCTTCCAGAGCGGATGAGAAGATTTGCAAAAGGAAGACCCATTGACTATTGCTGTCCGGTTCACATTAAGACTTAGAGACACTGCAGTGGAAACTCAACAGCACAGAGGCTGTCAGATGAGCAGGCTGTTACGAAGGAAGAGGTTCTAGAATTATCCACCCAGCCATGTGGGCTCAATTTCATTTAATGAACAACTACTGATTTAATGAATGCATAGTATTAGGACAGTGGAGTGCCATCTGGAAAAATACTTTGAAAACTTTGATCCCTAATTTGGTCCCTGAAAGGGGGAAAAAAAAAAACCCTTTGTGGAACCGTTTCATTATATATTCAGCAAAACTTATAATCAAAACTGCCCTCCCCTCAAAAATTAACATTCCTTTGAAAAATGAAATTGAAGCTTTATATTCTTTCCAAGCTACTAATACAGTCCTTATATTTGGTACTAGCGATTCTGACTCTCAACATGACGTGGAAATGGCTGACCTTCTTTACGAGCAACCCAGAGAACCACAGGAAAGTTGTACCAGACTCTTTCTTTTGGACTCCTTCTCCTTTGCAAAAATTACCACATACAAGGATAAAGCTAAAACTCAAAGGCTTAATACAGAACTTACACACAGTGAAATGCTTGGGACGAACTCCCAAGCAGACACTTGATATTTTATTCTACAAGAATTTTACAAGTGTAAAAGCCTCCTATTACGTATTTTGCATCTAACAATCCCTATGATGCTGCTGAGATGCTAAAGAAAAGCACTGCTTATAAAATATGTGACAAAATATTTATCTCAGTGGAGCCTTCCTAAATGATCGCAAAATATCTAATTGCTCAAATGAAATTGATTTTCTGCCTATTTACACCTGCTGCCACATAAACATTGTACCATTATTAGTTAGCATTGGTCTCTGGTTCGAAATAACACATACAGATCTGTGGTGAATCATGCACTGTGCTAACGATATATGGTAGCGTGCTGTGAGCTAGGGAAGGGCCCGGACAGCCAAGTGCTCGCTGTGTAATCACAAGGACATAAGTTTAGAACTCCTGCACCCATGTAAAAAGTGGATCACTGTGCAAGGGAAGCTGAGACAGGAGGACCCCTGGGTCTTGCTGGCTATTCAGTAATAAGCAAATCAATGGGCTCCAGGTTCAATGGGATAGATACCCTGTCTCAAACAATAGGGTGGAGGATACACACACACAAACACACACACACACATTCCACACATACACACACACCACACACACATTCCACACATACACACACACACACACACACCACACATACACACACACCACACACACATTCCACACATACACACACACACCACATACACACACACACACCACACATATACACACACCACACATACACACACCACACATACATACACCACATACACACACACACACACACACACACACTACACACATACCACACATACACACACCACACATACACACCACATACACACACACACAGACACACACACCACACAGACACACACCACACACACACCACACACACACACACACCACACACACACCACATATACACACACCACGTACACACACACACACAGACACACACACACACACACCACACACACACACACACCACACACACACACACCACACACCACACACCACACACAGACACACACACACCACACACACACACACACACACACCACACACACACACCACACACACACACACACATACACACACCACATACACACACACACACACAGATACACCACACACACCACACACACACCACACACACACCACACATACACACACCACATACACACACACACACACACACACCACATGCACCACACACACACACACACACCCCACACACACACACGCACACGCACACCACACATCATGCCCCATCCTGGACTTAGAGCTATGTGTGGATAGTGATGGCAACACAGAGTACTGAGACTTGAGACTACAAATAGTCCCTGCTTTATAAAATAGAGTCATAGCTGCATAAAAAGCCTTTTGGTAGCTGAAACGTAACTGAAGATATTTTAGACTTCTCTCTCTGTCCATTCCCTGAGATCAGAATGTAGAAACCCTTTAAATGACTTTGTCTTTCTCCAGCTTCACCAGCATGGGAACTACTGTTTGAGGCAAGCAAAGAACTACAGCAAAATGCTCTGCTTAGCTATCTCTCCTTTCCATCTCTCAGCTCACCCCTGCGGAGTTCATATGTCCATGCAGGCACAGCTCAGGGCACGCGGGCCAGGATGCTGGTATGAAAGCACTTGTGGGAGGTAGGCATTTGTTATTTGTTCTTTCCTTCTCTAGTAGTAAGGAGGGGCTCATAATGTATCTTGTCCTGTACTAGAAGTCAGAGCAAATGCTGGTAAATAGAGCCTTGAGGAACTGCTAAGTCCTTCTGAGAGCCAGGCAGAAAGCAACTGTCATTTTTGCACACAAAAGACAAAAGGGAAACACTATTAAATTTAATACCATGTGCATATATAATATTTACACATATAATTTTATTGCATAAGAGTGTGAAATTCTTTGCACTACCACAGAGCAAACTGCAAGGCTCAAGATGACACATTCAGGGTTTGGGGAGATAGTCTATTGATAAAGTGGCTGCTGCATAAAGTAGACTGAGCTTGGATCTCTAGCATCCATGTGAGAAAGCCAAGTATTGTCTATAATCTAGTATAGGGACGAGAGACAGAAGGAACCTCAGAGCTGGCTGGCCAGCCAGTCTAGCCAATTTGTGAGTGCCAGGTTCAGGGAAAGACCTTGTCTTGAAAGATAAGATGAGGCCACCTGAGGTGGCTCAGTGGGTAAAGGTGCTCGGTGCCAAGCTTGAGCAGGTCAGCTCAATCCCCAGGACCCGCTGGTGGAAGGAGAGGACCGACTCCTGCAAGTTGTTCTCTGACCGCAACATGTGCACACACATGTGTATATAAATACACTCACAAGAGAGGTCATTGTTTGGAATTAATGACAGACTGCTCAAGAGAAAAATGAACATAAGGCGTGAGCAGACAATTCACCGGGATGGCTGTATTAAATCAGCAAAGAGAGACCATCTTTACCCATGAAAGTGGAAAGATTCTGGGATTATAGAACGGGATGAGGGTGCTGTGGTTGAGAAGCTAGCACAGTAGTTAGGAGCGTACATTTGTGCCTCTCTCTCTGGTGCTGGCCAGCACACAATTAGACAGTGTAAAGAAAAAAAACCAAACCAAGTTCTTGACGTTTGACTGTGTAATTTCACTTTCAGAATTTTATCTCGAGGCAATAATCAGAGGTGTAAATAAAGGACTTTTATATGGAATTGTTTATTGTAGCATTATTTATAATCATGAGAAATTACAAATGATTGTCTACAAAATTGGATGGTTAAACTTACTGACAAAATTTTACAACGGAACATTGTTCTATCATGAATACACGTATTTTCCAGGAGTGTGATTATGGGAAGCCACTTAAGACATATTATTCCATGAAGATGGAATGTAAAAAGTACATTCACGGTAGAAAGTAAAATGTTCCATCCACAGTAAAAGTAAATGGTCAGAAATGTCCCCATGGTCATGAAGGAGTGAGCTGAGCTACTAAGTAAGAATGGCTTACATGTGATGGAAGGAGTGATTTTTCTTTCTTTTTCATTGTCTTGTATTTTCATGTCTCAACTGTGAATACGTTTCACTTTGATATGTTAAAATTTAACAAATTATAAGAGTGATTAAAATAATAGCACATTCACACTTTACTGAGTGGGGAGATTTACACACAAAAGGGTTCAGATGACTTTCTGGCCAATATCCTTAAAGGTTCCCAGTGTCTTTCTGAATATAGCTGTTCCACATCTCAAAAGTCTCCTCAGGCTGTAACTCCATGCTTACAGCCAATGTCCAGTACCTCCATGGAAATACCAGGCTGTTTCTCAGTGTTTGCTCTAGAACCTTCTTAGCGTTCTCCACATGTATTTATTTGTAGATGATTTCTGGCTGCTTCGTCTTACCTGGGGTTCCTTGAGTTGGAGTACCCTTCAACCCAGAAGGGCGGATGTGGCATTTCTTGGTTCCCCCTTTCCCATCTAATGCTTTCAGACTTTGCATCTCATAGCAAATGGAATAGTCTTTTTCAATGAAAAATCAGAATATAAATAGAGCTGGCAAAACCGCATTAGGATAATACTACGTCTGGAACCATGACAGAAAAAGAATATGGGCTCGTGCATGGGCACACTCGGAAATCCACACTAAATCAACTTTTTATAGATGGGAAAATATTCAAAAGAAGATTTGGAACTAGGTATTAAATTTTAAGAGATAATGTAAGGTTGGTATGTAAAAATGGTATTTGGACATAATAAAACAATCTATAATATTTTATGGCTAGTAAATAAATCCATTGACATAATGGATTTTTAAAAATATCATCTTGTTAAAGTAGTTCCCATCTAGTTAAACTTGGGAGTTCAAATACATATAAGAATACCTTTCAGTTCTCTTTTGTGAATCTGTGAGCATTCAGGACAACAGTTCTAAGAAAGTGTATTAAGCATAAGATAATTTACTTTGTTTTATTTGGTGTAAACAGTTTTAGTTTGGTCTGTTTCTGTTTTGTGACTAAAGAGTATTATTCTTATGTTTTCAATATATAGGATCATAGAGTGGGTCTTAATAAGTCTAGGATGTTTATTGCATACCCAATCTATTTCAGAAAATAGATTTTTATGATAGTTTCATTGCACCTTAAAATATCTCAAGATGATGTTGACTAATGACAAAAATTTGGGCAAAATAATATCCTTGTTCTATGCCAAAAAAAGTAAGAAATGGACAAGTTCTCAACTCTAGGGACAAATACAGAATCACTGAGAGTAACTGTCATTATTTTTTCATATCAGAAATAAAAATATTATCTCAAGAAAGAGTGATGGTATCAATAGAAAGATTCTACAAAGTTGTAGATACATACTTAAGTCTATAAATTTAACATTTGTAAATGATTCAGGTTGATGTTGGCAAAGATCATTCATAGCAATTACAAAAGAAAAATATTCTTCTGAATGATAGATTGAAAATACTTAAATTAAGACATAAGACAGTTGAATTATATCATCCTTGGATATAAAAAGGTTCTTACACTTATATTTATATTTATATTATTTATATTTATATTTATATTCCTGTTATCTGAGCCTCTATATCTGTCCCAGGGTTTGGGATTCAGTCTTAGTTTACTTCATTGTTCTACTCCCTTGAATATCATGGGAAAATCTAGAGATCTTCTGCCATCCAGATCACTGGGGAAGAGTTCACTTGTCGCTGGTTCACACTAGTCTCTTCCAGAAAGTTCCTTGGCCAGGCATGTGAGTTTGGGGCCTCATGCTGCAGCTTTTTAGCTTTGGCACTATGCGGTGGGGACCTCTCTAAGATGAACATGATGACTTCTGGCTTGGGATGGAGCTTAGGGCAGATGTCTGTGCCCTGGGCTGAAAGGAAGGAGAGATCTTCCTGGGAAGAGCCTGGAGCAGGGGATTGGCCAGCAGGACAGAGGACTGGTGCTTGAATGCAGCAGGTCCGCATCTATGATGTGAAACCCTCAGGCCATCCTCTGTCAACGGCTCTCACTATGCTTCCAAAGCCACAGCGCGATGAACCCCTGCTCTGCTTCTGATCTGCCTCCCTATGTCCACGTGTGATTAAAATCAGATGATCCTGGAACTCACTCTCATGAAGGTTTACAGCATTGACATAGATCTGGGTGAATGTGGAAAGGTGTCTCATTCTGCGTTTGTGACACTCCCCAATGCTAGCTGGGTCGCTGTTTGGGTTTTCCCTTCCTGTCCCTCTGTCCTGAGAGGATCCAAGAACAACACACACTCAGAAAGACCCAGAGTCTCCTGAGCTTCCATTCCCCTGGACTCAGCACTCACAGTGCACAAGTTTTCTGTCCATTTCTGCTTGGCAGGTCTCCACTGGCTCCCCTGCCCTGAGTCCCACCTGCTGAGAGGCAGGAGAGTTAACTGAGAGCATGGGTGTGGGCATCAGACCATGCTCTACACTAGCCAGCTACAGGACCTTGGCCCAGGTTCCTAACCACACAGAACCTAATCAATCTTTAAGGGTTCCTGGAGCATAATAAGGTCATGTGTCTGTAAAGAACTGTAAAGAACCCTATGACTGTTATATATGTCATCAAATGAATGGACAAGCTCCTTTGTCATTTACTGAGGATATAAAGTGCCCTCAGTATAGTCTCCTTCAGTTGATAATGGTTCCCCCACACCACTTTCTTTTTCTAAGTATACCTCCAAGCATGTAATCTTGGATGTCATTACTTCCAGGCTCAACCATGCCCCATACTCTCTGGCACCTGGCTTGACTTTCAGGCACTTTCTGGTCTGGTACAAACTCCTCAACCTGCTTTCTTTCCATGGATTACCTTGCCCAACTCAGCACCAGAGCTCACGGTGTCACCTACGTCTTGCTGTACCACCAGCCATGTTTCCGTTTGTAACAGTTTTCTCTTTGCTTCTGCAATGACTCACGCTGAGGGCTTTCAGAAGACATTGAGTGGGATCGAATATTGCTATGTGTCACACATTCTAAAAGAAACCGACAATTGAAGCTAAATACCCCTCCGTGGGAGAACTGCTGAGTTAAGTAAGGTGTTATTTGTCCCTTCTTGAATATAGCATGGTAGTGAAGAGCACAGAAAAGGAAACCCAGATTACTTCCCTAAGCTTGAACCTGCCTTTTGTGTGCCTTCGGTTGAATTATTTAAACTCTCCGTGCCTCCAGCATCTTCAAATGAAGACAATAGCTGTGCCTACCACGTAATGCAACAGAACCAAATGAATCCTTCAATGAGCGTAGTGACAGAATCATTCTAACCTAGTCTTTCTACTTGGCCCTGAATCCTCCTGGAGGAGGAGAGGGATGAAAGAATAAACCTTGGCCCCCACCTTTGTGCCTTTCCATTGGTAGGGTGCAAAGGGCAGGTGGTGGGAGGGATTTAAGTCACACTTGACATAAGAGTTGCTTAAATGGCTTGGAAGGTTAATGTGCCCCCAGAAAATGGCCTCGGAGTTCTGTCCAAGATGAAATTAAGATTTTTTTTTAAAGGCTTCATTTCAATTTCTACATAAAGCAAAAACCATTTTACTTTTTGGATTTTACGACTTGACTCCACGGGAGTGATGACGGTGGTGGTGGTGATGACGGTGATGGTGTCGGTAATGACGGTGGTGGTGGTGATTGTGACTGTGGTGACGATAACGGTGATGGTGGTGGCGATGATGATGGTGATGATGGTGATGATGGTGATGATGGTGATGATGGTGATGATGATGGTGATGATGGTGATGATGGTGATGATGGTGATGATGGTGATGATGATGGTGATGGTGATGATGATGATGATGGTGATGATGGTGATGATGATGATGGTGGTGGTGATGATGATGGTGGTGATGATGATGGTGATGATGACGATGATGATGATGACGGTGGTGATGATGATGGTGGTGATGATGATGGTGATGATGATGATGGTGATGATGATGGTGATGGTGATGATGATGATGTTGATGATGATGATGGTGATGATGGTGGTGGTGGTGATGATGATGACGATGATGATGATGATGACGATGATGATGATGATGATGATGATGATGACAATGGTACGTTTAGCTTAGGTTTCCTTGGATACTCGTGACCAAACTTAAAAATCAGTTTATTACTCTTGAAAGTCAAAATGGCTACACTCAAAATTACAGGCAAGAGCAGATGCTGGCAATGATGTGGGGAAACTGTAACGGTTTTATATTACCGAAAATGAAAAATGGTGCAGCCACTTTAAAAACCACTTACTCAAAATGATAAACCCAGAGTGGCCTATCGGCCTAGCAGGTCCATTACAGGTCTGTTTTCAAGAAGATGAAGATTACGTGCCCCCAAACTGTCTGAGCTAGCAGCCTTATCTACAATAGTAAAGAAGCAGATTTAATACAGGTGTGCATCAGTGGGTGAGAGTTGCACAATATTTTAACCGTGCTAAAAAACTATTGAATAGTGAAACTTAAATAGGTGAAATTTGTGGTACGTAAATTATATCTTAAGAAAGTTCTTAAAATCAGTTTGTTTTCTTGAGTTTTTGAAAGTCGAATCATGACCTTGGACTTTCTATCTGATCATTCATAGCCTTCTCCTTTCTTTTCTTTCTTTACTTTTTTTTTCATTAAGGATTTTAATATGTAGTCCAGACTGGCCACCAACTCATGCTCCCACTCCCTCAGCTTCTCCAGCACTGTCTTACAGGTATTTGCTATGATATCCAGCCTTTAAATAGCCATGTCTCCTCTTTCTTGTCTCATGGTCTCTCTACCATTTCATGATACTATTTGTCATGTTACTGGCTGACTTTTAAATCCATTCATGTGGGAAAATTCCCCCTTTACCAGTCTTGGTGAAATAGAGCATTGACCTCTGCCATGGGCTGAATGTGAACCTGTGAATCCACGTGACCTGTCAGTGTAATCTTGAGGAGGAGGTGGGCAGTGGTTAAACTAAGGTTAGTGCTCCTGTGAGCGGTGAGGTGGTGTTTTGGCTTCTTTCTGTCTGTTTGTCAGGTAAGGATATGGCAGGAAGCCTCATCAGACATGCTGACACATATCTGTAATTTCTGTCCTTGGGAGGTGGAAGCAGGAGAATCAAGAGTTCATAGTCAACCTTTGCTACACAGCAAGTTCAAGGCCAGCCTGGACTACATCATAACCTGTCTCAAAAGCCAAAACCCAAATATAAAGAAGGCCTTTACCACTTACAGTGTACCAGAGCATTGATCTTGGACTTCACCCTCCAGAACTATGAGCTATTTATTCTGTTACTTATAAACTACTCAGACTTAGGTATATTGTTATAGCATAAATTGGCTAGAGAGTTTGTCATTTGGAAAACCCAAAACACTGGATACTTGCTTGCAGCTGGGTTGGAGATGCTGATCTCAATCTAGGCTTGGACAACCTACCCAGACCTAGAGACAGGTGCTAGGGACAAAAAAGTACAGACAGAATTCTAATGGCTGGTGAGTAGTGGCCACGGGCAGTGTTTTTCAGGGACAGTATCTGTGTCTGTAGCCAGACAATGGGCATGACCGAAGGCCTGGCCCTCTGTGCCCAGGAGGAGATTTCATTCATGCTTTGGGTTGTCTTCAAATGCTGCTCAGGCTCCTTGCAGCTCCTGTTTGTCTTCCCAGTGTGGTTCTTCTGACATTCCTGGTGATCGTGTGAGCCTATTAATACCTTCCACTCAATCCCCTTCCTTCTGTGAGTTTCTCTGTTTGCAAGTAAGAATCCTGTTTGTTGCAATTGGTACTCCAGGGTGACCTACATCCTGAACAGCCTCCAGCTCTTCAGATGCCGTAAGATTGCTTTGTGCCGGCCATGATCTCATTTATCCTTCAGAATGACTTAGGGGACTTAGATGCCGAGGAGATAGCCACGTGGGAATGAGGACGCAAACCCAGTACAAGTCGGGTGTGCTTCTGGTTGGATCTCCTTGGCTCCTTTGCCATCTCCCTTGCTGTCCCATCTAATTGTCCATTAGTTGCAGGCAGGAAGGCCCCACCCTCTCCTTCCCACTTTCTCTTCCTCCTTTGAACTGTTGGGAGCTTCGATGCCAGGCTTCTTCATAAAAGCATTGCCAGTCTCCCAGTATAAGAGCCTCCAGCCACTTCCTGTTGTCTAGGTGACCAGACTTCAGGAAGCCACTGGCTGCTCTCCTCTCTGCCTGTGTCTCTTCCTCATTCAAAACAAGTCCATCTGTACCATAAGGTTATGGTCTGTTTTCTGTTAGTCTGACTGAATTTACTACAGACAGTAGGCCTTCAATAAATATCCTTAATCTAGAGACAGACTGAAGACAAAATATTGAATCCATTCCTCATGTTTCCATCGTAAACCCCACATTCTATGGCTACGATGATTGGGGGACCAATAAAACAAGCATCAAGTATCAGATGGCGAAATGTATTGGAATGTGATATTCTTGGCAGGAACTCATCTCAGAGTGAAAATGTTTGCTAAGTATAAACACTGCAAAGACATGTGCACCATCTAGCCTTTATTATTAGAGTCCCTGGGATTTTTATATAGCAGCTGAAGACTTGGTGAGACTATTCGATTCCCAGAATGGAATTTAGGGCTGTTTTCTGAAACCAGTCCAGCCTGGCCTTTTTGCACAAGAGCATTCTTAGAAAGCCTCTGAGCATCTATTCTTATGCATTTCAACTGGTGATGTGAGGTTCAAAAATAAAGTCACTGAGAGGTCCTGCTTGCTTCCTACTTCAGGGCCACTGGGCATTTTCCAAAGCTCTCCCTTGCCTCTCCTATTGCCAGCGTGGGTTATTCGAAGCCCACTCTCAGGGCAAAGTCAAGAATGGTGGGAAGCAAGATGAAGCAAGGAGTATGATCAGGAGAAGGCAGAGGACTGGGCTGTACCTGCAAAGATAGATCTAGATGGCAAGGGGAGTTATGCAGGTCAGGTTAGGAGTGACGAGGTCCCCAGGGTGCTTCTATTTGGGTGGTGTTGTCTTTGGCAGGCAAAGTGAATGACTTTACTTTCATTAAAAATGAATTGGGTGGTGGTAATGATGATGATGGTGGCGGTGGTAAATGATGGTCACCTTGGGTGAAGGAAAAAATGAATTTGCGTTTATCCAAATAGAGTCTGACTGGCCATTCTGGAGCTTGAGGGTATCTCTGCATTCTGAACCTTTGGGATCTCTTTGTATGTTTATTTATGTAAGTATTAATGAATTATGTCATTTATATAATTGTTAATGAAGACTTATTCCAAATGAGTGGTGATTTACAGAATTACCCCCATGGCATATGCCTGTCCCTGGCGCCTGGTTGGATGTGCACGGATGTGTGTAAGTAGCTGACATAAAAAGTCGGCTTTAGCGACTGCAGAAATGGCTCAACCACTAAGAGCACTTGCTGCTGTTCCAGAGGACCTGGTTTGATTCCCAAAACCCACATGGTGGCTCACAACTACCTGTAACTCCAGTTCCAGGGGATCTGACACGATCTTCCAGCATTGCAACCACGAGGAATGCACACAGTGACAGACATACACAGGCAAACATATCTGTACACATTTAAAACACATTAAAAAGAAAAAGTAGGCTTCAAAGAACTAAGTTGCACTTTTTGAATGGGCATATGTGCTTTGAAAGTGTGAACTTGATCACCCAATGAAGCAGAAATAGTATGAGTGTCTTTTCTATCTTTGAGTCCCCTTTCTGTGTTACCAGGACCTCTCCAGCCAAAGTCTGTTGCTTAAGAGGTAGTTAAATAAAGATGCTGAAGGCTTGGTAAGGTATTATCCACATGCTATCCTTCAGTCAGTGGAAATAGCTATTGACAAAGGAGAAGAATACTTTCAGAGCCTTTTGCTGGTATTCAAATCACATTTCAACATTTTTCTTAGCTGGGAGGCTGTTTTATCCCTATCCAAGGTGGTATGGATAGAGTTATGGAATGAATTTGCCTGGTCTCCAGAAGCTTGTCAGCAGTCCAGTGACATGTTTTTTCAAATAATTCAACTAGTCAGATCCATCTGGAAATCATTGTTTTGATGCCTCCTGTCTGTCTTTCATGTAAGCCCCCCTCTTTTAAAGGCTGTAGAAAGACCGGGGTGTCCTAAATAGTATTTAATACCCTGCTGACATTGAAACAAGTCAGCGGTCACTTCTTCAGAAATGTAGGTATTAGCAAAAGGAGCCACAGAGGCCTGGAGTCATGGAATGCTGGGCTCAGAAGGTCTTACAGACCCCTTACCAACCTCCCAGCTGGGGAGACAGCCTCTGTGACTTCCAATCTAGGTGGTCTCCAGCCGTGGTCTCTGCACCCTCAGGGGAAAGGAAGCTTCTTGCTTTCTGAGTCAGTCTGCATCTGAGGACAGTTCTATCGAGCTGAAACACAATGTAACATTTGATCTTACTTCTGCTTTCTAAAGCAGTGAAGAATAAATCTTTCTCTGACGGGCTGTACAGTTTAGACAAGTTTGACTCTACTTAAGTAACTGGGCAACTTAGAACCCTTTCTCAACCTTAAGGATGAAGGTCAGAATCTCTACCAGTTGGTCTATTGTGGCATTTGGGCCAAATAATGTATGTTAGCCATCCATCATGCCACATGCCTGGCACATGGTCGGCATTTATTGAATATTCCCCTCCTCCCTCTACTTGGAAGCTCTTCAAATATTTAAAGACAGCATGTCTCTTTCCTTTGGTGTTCTCTTTCCTGAGCCGCCGGACTGTGGATCAAAGGGGTGGAGGCAAAAGCGGGGGCTAGGAAATAGCTAAGTCATTGTGTCCTGAAGTGTGGGTATCAACAGGCGGGGAGAAAGACTATTTTTAGATAGTACGTGGCTGACCATTTACAGTTACATTTAAATCTATCTAAAGGATATATCTCATAGCTGTCCACTTATAGTGGGAGACACCGTTTTCCTAGAAATAAGATTGATATAAAGTCTACCTTAAAATAAGCATATTTAAGAATAAAGGCAAATCGAATGTGAAGAAAAAGAGCTCTCACTAGTGCCCTGCTAAAATCAAAGAGACTTCCAAGAAAATCAAACCCAATTTCAGGATCTTATTACCAAGTCCAATTGAAAAGGCTATTGATGGTAGGGAACGCTGCAAATTCAAACTGTACAGAGAGAGAGAGAGAGAGAGAGAGAGAGAGAGGGAGAGAGAGGGGAGAGAGAGAGAGAAAGAGAGAGAGAAAGAGAGAGAGAGGGAGGCAGGGAGGGAGAGAGAGAGAGAGAGAGAGAGAGAGAGAGGGAGGCAGGAAGAGAGAGAGAGAGAGAGGGAGAGAGAGAGAGAGAGAGAGAGAGAGAGAGGATGATCGAAGGCAGCCAGGGCCTGGAAAAAGGATGGAAGGGATAAATAGGGCAGCAAAGCTATTCTATGATCCTGTAATGTTATGTATTTTTCCATATTAAGAATTTCAAAGCTGGAAGAATGCACTGCAGAGTGAATTGTGACATAAGCTGTGGATTTCAGTTAACAAGGTATTGATATTGGCTGATCAGTTGTAGCAAGATATTAGTCATAAGAGGAACTGGGGAGGGGTGTATGGAAACTTGGTACTTTCTGTTCAATTTTTTGAAGCCTCAGAATGGTGATAAATGTCTACTAACTAATAATCATATATATGGTTATTATATGTAATATGTAGCCAATCTAACAAGTCCAATTATTTATTTACTACCCTTTATCCATAGCTCAAAAGGATATTTTGTGTCAAAAGTTAGGGGGCTGGGGAGATAGCTCAATGGGTAAAGTGTTCAGTATGTAAGCATGAGTACATGAGTTCAAATCCCCAGCACCTGTGTAAAAGCTGGCTGGGTTTGGGAGCCTATTTGTAATTCCAGTACACAAGAGACGGAGACAGGGAGTCCCAGAGAAAGATGATCCCTAGAGCTACATGGCTAGCTAGATTCCCTAATCAGTGTTCTATGGGTTCAAGTGAGAGACCATGTCTCAGTATATAAACTAGAGAGCAATTGAGGAAAACACTTGACACTGACGGCTGACCTTCCCCCCACCCCCACGTGCACACATTAGGGGGCTGAGGAGATACAGCTGAGCTGGTAAAGTGCTTGCGGTTTAGGATCTGATTTAGATTCCCAGGACCCATATGAAAGAACTGGGCATCCCAGCACACCTTAGTAATCCCTGGACTGGGAGGCTAGAGATTGGTGACTGCTCAAGGCTCGCTGGCCAGCCAGTATAGTCTACCGGACGAGCTCCAGGCCAGTAAGAGACCTTGTGTGAAAAGAAAACAAGGTGGGTATCTCATGGAGGGTGACTTCTGGCCTCTACTTGCCCACTTACATGTGTGCACATGCACCTGTACGCACGTATGTGACCACAGGAACACACACAACACATACATACACTGAATAATTTATTTGCATTTCTCTATGAAATGGTACCCAGTTGCTACCAATTTCCAACCCCAGAGATGCTCAGGCCAATGTTAAATAATACAGTTTCTTCTTCTCTTAGATTACACTTGCAGCTCAATCTTAAATCTTGCTATTCTTCCTTCTTTGGCTCTCTGTGGAATATCAATCCTCTTTTATTTTTTGCCAGTTTGGGGGAATTGAACCTAGGTCCTGGACCATGCTAAGCAAGCATCCCAGCCCTCCATCACCTTTAATTTATGATTCCAAAGAAATTTATATAGACACTTGCCCTCAGCCCTCCACGACTGGACTTCTCTAACAGCCTCTTGGGTGGTCTGATTATCTTAACATTTTTTTTCCATTCTAGTATCATTTATCAGTATTTTTTAGAGTTATATTCTAAAACCAATTTCATTCCATTACTTCTTTGCCTGAGAAATCACAAACCTGTTTTCAATCACCGAGTAGGGGTGGAAAGATCAAAGGCCCAAGTAGCCCATGTGCTCAACTCAATTCAAGGACTCAGATGGAGATCAGCCATAAGCTGATCCTACAAAGGATGTTAACAAGGATTATTGTGACCTCTTACTGAGCACTAGCAGTAGGCCTATGGTGTGCCAGACCCAGGCTCCTAGTCACTCACTGCTATAGATTGTTGTCCCTGAAATTCATGTGTTAGAAAAACTTAACTCCTCAAATTCATATGTTAATGGTATGTGGAGCCTGAACCTTTGGAAGATCATTAGGACTCCATATGGACTTGAGGTTGAGGTCCCAATTTCATCGATGGATCCACAAAAAGAAGAAGACTCAAGCTAGCTGGCATGCTCTGTCTCACCATTGATGTGCTCTGATATGTTATAGTGGCAAACATTTCCTTCACAGCCTTTATAACCATGAGCTAAAATAAACTCATTTTCTTAATAAGCTAGTCTATGGTATTCAGTTATAACGATAGAAAATGGGGTGTTGGTGTCTGGCAACTCTCAGGTGAATGCTTCTGTAGGGGTCACCTGTACTGAACACAGTCATGTGTAGAGCTAGCCCATACCTGATGACTGGGGAATGAGGGGGGACAAGGATCTCACCTCTTAGTTTTAAAGGTCACCAAGTACTGAGCTTATGCAAGAACAGAGTGGCCACCCTGTGCTGCACCAACTCTCAGCTCCCCTGCCACATCTTCCCAGATCTTGTTGCCCAGTAGATCCCAATAATCCTTCTGTACATTAATTTCTGTCTTGGCATCTGCTTCATGGAGAAGGAGAGCACTCTCAGTATCCATGGTCAGCTGGACAAGTCTATCATCCTAGGTCGGCTGGACACTTAGTCAACTTTTTTCCATCATATTCCGATTCATTTTCACCAGGTGACCATTTTTCAAGAACGGTGATGATGATGATGATGATGATAAATGCTATTAGCCATCTATTGTTAAATACTCTAAACTTGGGCTGTACCCAGATATTTTATTTGTATTAGTTGTAATGTTTACATGCATCCTGTGATGTAGGCTTCTTTCCAAATATGAATTCTAGGAATTAAAAAAATCTGGAAGTCTGCAAGAAAGGCCCAGATCCATAGAGCCAAAATCCAGTTAGTGGCCCCAAAGAGGCACTAGTGAATCAAGATTGAATTATTCACCTGGGCTCATCTACATCTCCCTGCCCAGGCACAGCTCCCCTCCCCCCTCAGGGGGGTGGAGGTGGTTTTGAGACAAAGTTTCTCTATTGTAATGACTGTCCCAGAACCCCCTCTGTGGACCAAGCTGACCTCAAACTCACAGAGATCCACCTGCCTCTGCCTCCTGAGCGCTGGGATTAAAGGCGTGCGCCACCACTGCCTGGCTAGGCACGACTTTGATATCATGCTACAGAAGCTGAATGGGACTAGGGGCTGGCTGAGGCATGCACCAAGCTTTTGTGTGTGGTCTGTTTGGTTTTTCAGACATGTTCATTCTCAAGCTCATCTCCAGCCAGTCTTTTACAGTTTGACTCTAAAACTGTCTCCTTCAGAAAACCTTTCCTAATGCCACTCCCAGATCGAGAACTCCCTCCTGCTATACTTGACACTCAGCATGGTTCTGCCAGTTCTACTCTCCTTCACACCACCTAAGAGGTTGCCCTAGAATTTTAGCTTCAGTAGGGGGGATAATTCTAAACCCACAAGTTTTTTTTTTTTTGTATGATTTCACCTATGTAGTCTTAGCTGGCCTGGAACTCTATGTAGACCAGGCTGGCCTCAGACTCACAAGAATCCATGTGCCTCTCCCTGTCAAGTGCTGGGATGAAAGGTGTGTACCACTACACCCCGTCTCAGATTTCAAATCAGTTGAGGAAAAAAAAAAATATTTGGGGCTAAAATTCAGAGTTTCTAAGAGGCTTGAAGGAAGTGGCTGTGGTCCCCACCGTTTTCCTCAAGCCTGCACTCTGGGACCTGATACAGGTACAGCTGTTTTTAGGGATGTGAAAAGAGCAAAAGCCCAGGCCCTGCATGGGTTTGGTAAGAGACCAAGTGGTTAGACCAGTTCAGACAGTTCAGACACAGCAGTCAGGAGAGAAGCAAAGGCAACCAGGAGGGCATGGGAGGCTCAAGCACTCCTTCTGCCTGATGAGAGGGGAAGCCATAGGATGAGAGCGATGACATGCCCTCCCGTTCCTCTTCTGAGTAGCTCTGGGTTCTGATCCACGGACCAAAGCATACGCTTTTGGTGGCCAGCTCGTCTCACTCTCTGATTTAGAGCTCTTATCTCTCACTCTGTTCTAAAGGTTGGAAGCATCCCCAGAGAGTTCATCACGGGCAGGGAGGGCTCTTTGTGAGACCCGCCCTTCCTTGAGGGACTGTTGAGTTATTCTTGGCATTGTTGTCTTCGGTGGTAAAGCCATCTGTAGGTTGCTCCTGCTCAGGCAAGAAACCCAGACTTAGTGGGTTACACAAAAAGACATGAAATGTGTGTGTGTGTGTGTGTGTGTGTGTGTGTGTGTGTGTGTATGTGTGTGTGTGTTTAGGGGCTTGTTGAGAAGAAGGGCTCCAGTAGCAGAGGGAGGGAGCCCAGAAAGGGGGTGGGGATGAAGAGCACCGAAATATACTATTATATAGGATACTCTCAATCAGTTTTTAAAAACCAGCTTTATTTATTTAATTTTGTTCATGAGTATCTGTGTGTCTGCATGAATTGTGCGCCACCTGTGTGCGGGTGCCTACAGAGCATAGGAAAAGGTCTCAATCAAATCCCCTGAAGCTGGGGATGCAGGTGATTGTGAGCTGCTGAATGTGGGTGCTGGGAACCAAGCTTGCGTCCTCTAGAAGAGCAGCAAATGCTCTTCACCGCTGAGTCATCTCTCCAATCTCAAGAAAAATGTTTTTTTGTTTTTGTTTTGTTTTTTTTAAAAGAATGACTTCACTGTTTTACTTTGGTACAATGATAACACTCATTAGAGCAGTGGATCCCGAATATGGGCTTTAAGCATCTCCGTAATTTTTTACCCCTTGTAGAGTATAGAAATAGAAATAGTTCTAGAAATAATAATTAAGTAAAAATGTGGAAAGTAAAGGTTTCTTTTGCTTGTGATCACTTGCCTTGGAAGAATCCCCTATTCTTTAAATCATGTCACTCCCAAGAAAGGCTTAAGTTGTCTTCCTAAGCCTGTAATAGTATTGAGCAACGGCTGTGTGTGAATCTGTTATCCACTCAAAACCTATGGACAGATGAGTTCTCCTTTTATTTGTTTGTTTGTTTGTTGAGACAAGGTTCTCATATAGCCCAGGATGGCTTCAAATGTAGATAATGCTAGCCCCAAACTCCTGATCTACCTACGTTCACCTCCCAAGTGCCGCCATGCCCACAGATAAATTCTTTGTCAGTACCAAGGAGGCTAGGTTGGCAATCATACGTTTGGACTCCAGTCTCATTTGCTAGAGCCAGTCTGGCAGATAAAATACGGGATGCCTAGATACAACTGAATTACAGATTAAAAAAAAAAAAAAAAAGGTACCATTTCCTGAAATTCAAGTGCTAGTGGACTTACTAAGTCTAACTTACTAAATCTGACAAATATCAGCTGTTAAGAACCAGAAAGGACCTGCCTCACCAGGGGAAAACCAGTTTTGTGTGATGGTTTTTTATCATGGAAAGTGGGGACTACCGCGTGTTTAGTGAAGTCACAAGAAGGTCAAAGTAGTGTATGTTGCCAACTGAAAACTCTTCTCCGTTTGTAAACAGACATGACCACGGGAAGGTGGGCAGAGCCATGGTCTTGTGAGAGGTGGAAGACAGCATAGACAGCCCGGGATACACATCGAGGAGAGTCAGCAGGTCCACGGAGCAGGCTGGCCATCGGGTGTGCCGGCATCCTAGCGACGTGATAGGGCAAAGGAAAGAAGATGAGGGCGTGGGGAACTGGGCTAGAGGAACTGTAACTTCGCTGAAGGCCTGGCTCCCTCTGAGATGTCTGGTCGCCTACTATCCAGTGTTTAAAATTAGATGCAAAGTTGGCCTGGTTTGGGATGGCATTAAAATCCAATGAGTGGGCTTGAGAGGTAGCTCAGTTGGAGAGAGTCCTTGCCTAGCATTCACAAAGTCGTGGGTTTGATCCCCACTCACTCCATAAACAGAGTGTGGTTTATATATATGTATTTGGGGAGTAGAGATGGGATCCGAAGCTTAAGGTCATCTCCAGCTGCAGAGTGAATTAAAGGGTAGCCTGGGATACATAAGACCCTGTCTAAAAAAAGAAAAGAAGATCCAGTGAGATCCAGTGTGACAGAACGGCTTGCTTTCTGAAGAGAGGTCAGTAAGACCCTGGATTAGAGTCATGACTCTTATCCCAGTATGCCCTGGTTGTTACGGTACTGTGAAAACGCGCAGAGAGCTAGAGAAGGGAGTCAGTAGAGACCATAACTGAGGCTATTGGACTCTTAGGCTTCTCAACACCAGAGGACTCTGGCAGGGTAGCTTTTTAGGTAAGAATGCAGCTCAGTGGTAGAGCTGAGCTGTCCTCCTTGTCTGTAGATCCAGAGGGGTAGCCATTCATGAGTGTCAAAAAAATGTACCAACTCATGAGTGGCCCAGCTTCCCAGGGTAGCAGCCCCCCAAAATTGCCTTCATTGGTGCCAGGAAGGAGTGCGGGTAAGAGAGCAGCCCATGCACCAACGCCAACAGGAAAAAGGCAGCAGAAACAGGTCTGACTGAAACAGGAAAGCACAGGTCTAAAGGGCTTGTGAGTCACTCTGTAAAGACAGCGCTAGATGACACACAGGTCATCTTCCTTTGGAAAGCAGAGACAATGAGAAAACAGTGGCCGTAGGCGTCTGTGGGGTGGCCTGTGATCTCTGCCTGGACTCATGAGCCCAGCAGGAACCTGTTCTAAAAAGGCCAGGTCTGAGTGAGCTTCCAGATTGATCAATGCACACCATCCCCAGAAAAGCACCTGCTTCCGTGAAAATCTGAAGTCTCTGTCGGCTGCGTTTAATGTGGTTTCGCCTTGTGTCGAGGCATAGAAGGAGGTCCGGGTGCCGCCAGCACCGCCGATAACAAAGAAGGAGGCTTGGAGGATATGAAGGTGCAGGAGATTAAAAGGAGAGATGTGGACACAGAGAAGGAGAACCACATAAGTGTGCACAAAGCCCCGGGTTCAAGCCCCAGTGCTGCATAAAACCCATTGTGGGTCATGATTTTTATTCATGCTTTGATTTTTGCTTTAGCTCCTCTGGCTTAGGTGCTTCCACTGAAGGTCAGTGTTTGTTAGCTCTAAAGTAACTTTACTTTTCAGTTTCTAAGTGAATTTTTCCCATAAGGATGTGTGTAATGCAGTGAACTCCCAAGGTATTTCTCATCCCAGTCCCTTGCTTCAAAGTGAATTTATATTAAAACGAGGAAAGTTCAGCTATGGTTGTGGAAACACTTCTCGGTCTAACTTTTCTCCTCCTACCCCTTTATATTTTTTACGTGTGTGTGTGTGTGTGTGTGTGTGTGTGTGTGTGTGTACACATATGTTTGCACGCTCATGCACGTGGCGGTCTAAGGGTGATATCAGGAATTATCCTCCACCACTCAACGTATTCAGTGAGGCTTGATCTCTCTATCGAACCAGAGCTTGCCGGTGTGGCTAGTCTTCCCAGCCAGCTTGCTCTGGGGAGCCCCTAAGTCAGCCTTCCTTTGCTGGAACTGTAGGCCTAGCTGTCACACCGCCTAACGTTTACGTGGGCTCCTGTCGAGTCCGAACTCCAGTCCTCACGCTTGTTCAGCAAGCCCTTGAACCACTAAACCATCTCCACAGGCCTCGGTCTAACTTTTCAATAAACTTCTGCCAGAGTCTTCACAAGTTAAAAATCCTCGGCAGATGGAGGTGTTTTCCCAGCTCGGGGAGTCTGACCTTCCCCTTGGCCTTGGTGTTGATCTGTGGTTCAACACTGTTTTCCTTTCCCTTACTGGATTTCAGCGTTCACCACATCTCTGTTTACATTCTCACCTGTAAAAGAAACTATTTAAAAATGGTTTTCATGTGCCTCGAGCTGAAACTGAAGAAAAAAAAAACTAAAACCAAACAAACACACACACACACACACACACACACACACACACACACACACACAAAACCCCGCATTATTCTAATGAGAAGAAGAAATACAGTCACAGGTAAAATAAAAATGTGTTCAAAATCCAAGCCCAAACTCTGGCATTTAATCATCTCATGTACAGAGAATCCCTCTTTTGAAAGTTGCTCATGTTGCCACTAGTTCAGCGTGGAAATGAGGCATCCGGAAGCCAAGACAGCAAAGTTGTGCGAGTCAGTGAGAAGGAAAGCTGGTCCATCTCAGTGCTGACACTAACAGTCGCTCTGTGTTTGCGCTCAATGAAAGTGTGCCCTCTGAGGTTGCCCTGGAGATGCCAGGAAGAACTGACACCAGAAGCTAGCGAGTCCTGGGCCAGTTGTCATCTAAGGCAGATGACTTGACCTCTGGCCCCGACGTCTTCACTTTAAATGACAGTTACAAACAGAGAGGTGACTGAAGATTTTCCTGGCGTCTGACTCTGCAATGCAGTTCTCCAAAGACCAAGGAGTTCAACTGCTGTCATTTGAAGTCTCCCTCTAGGTAGCGAGCTCTGTCATGGATGAGAGTCACCGTATGGATGTTGACTGCCATGCTGTTGCTCTGTGTCAGTGAGGATGAGAGCAGGCTTGGTGACTGAAGACAAGATCGATGCTTCTGGATGACGAAAGATGCCAGCAAACAGTTGAGGATGCCTGGCCATAAAGTGTCCGGCCCCAAAGCTTGGATTCCCCCCAGACTCTTCCCAGGTGTCTTAGAGGATGAGTGAAGTGAATTTTCGGGAACTGACCCATAATCCACTTACGGTGTAGACCAACACCGTAGCCGAGAAGCCTGGACTGGAAAACATACAGTCTAGAACGAAGAGTGATGTTTTACATGATAAACTCCGCGGATGGCTGTTGAGGACAGCACTCCTTCATATCTTATTATTTAGTGCTTATTTAAAAAAACAAACAAATCAGAATTGATGAGAACGAATAGTTTTGGAAAGGATGGGAGATTAAAATCAGTTCATGATACCTTGGTTATGAGTCACCATTAAAACATCTGAAGGTACAAATAGAGATGATAAATGGATTCCTGGGTCTGAAAGTCCTGGCCAATTCTGAAATGGAGTTTGGGAGCAGCTTATAGATAACAAGCGAAGCCGTGGATTGAACTGGGGAATAGATAGAGGATGGGGCGGGGGTAGAGAGAGAAAGACAGAGAAAGGGACACCAGGATAATAACGACAAGGGAGAGGAGGAAGGGAGAGGAGGCAGTGACAAAGATGACAGGCTCGAAAAAATGCTAATATTTAAGGATTCCGCCAGAGAGATACAACATCTGTAAATACGGACACAGGGTTCAGTCGAGCTCATATCATGGTCAACACTCATTCTTTTTCGCCCATTCAATACTCATCAAATGCCTTCTAATTCTTGGCATCATTCCAACACCAATGATACGGCAACGAGAAAAACAGGTTTCTTCTACACACACACACCCACCACCAAATACTTTAGAAACTGCTCCCCCCAAGAGGCCATGCAGCATGTAGATGGGTCTGTGTAGTTTTCAGGCCAAGGGTCCCTCGAATTCTGCAACATGGTCACCTGCAACACATGACTTTGGCTCCATTGTAGCGCTCTCTTATTCAGTTAAGAAAGTTAACTGATGGTTGACTGCAGGACTCCAGCCAATGCCTACTCCCCTTAAAGAAATTCCCAGCTAGTCTCCACGCTGAGCCAAGCTGGCATTTGCCCGGCATTACTCAGGAGCCTGGCATTCGAAGGCGGGGCTCACTCTGTAGAAGCTCTGTAGGTCCTTCATCTCCTTCCCATGGCCACTGCTGGAAGGGGTGGGGGTGGGGTGGAACAGCTGAGGTCATTGATTGACATGGCAGGTTTTGAGGACATAAGCCTGCAGGGATTGGTTTTATTTTATTATTTATCTCTCATTTTTACTCATCACTCGGGTATTCTAGCTTTAGACTTCTAGCTCCAAAGAAAATGAAGGTGGATCTTTTTACTTTTTTGTTTTCCCCATATTAATATTTTACGTCCCAGTTTTCTTAGGCAATTAGAAGACCAGAGATTGTATTCATTTGGGGATTTAGTTAACCCCACCTTTAAAACTAGTTGTCAATATCTATCCCATGATGTCTCTTAATCTCTGTCCTGGTTTGGCTTCTGTTGCTGTGATGATAGGAAAAAAAAAACTGACCAAAAGCAATGCTGGGGCAGGAAACAGCTTATTCAGCTTACAAGTCACAGTCCATCCCTGAGAGAAGACAAGTCAGGAACCTGAAGGCAGGAACCCAGCAGAGACCACAGAGAAATGCTGTTTACTGGCTTGCTTTCTCAGGCTTGCTCAGCTTCTTTTTCTATAATGACCAGGTGGTAGTAGTTAGGCTGCTGTGTGGTCTCACCAAGAGAGACGAGGAGGCATATTTCATAACTGCAAACCCTGCCAGACCTCAGCAGAGGGATCCACCGTCATGACCAGTGCCATACTCACAGTGGAACCCTGAGCATCTGATCTCAGGTGATTTTATTTTCAGAAGTCCTCTGGTGTTCTACTGATAGCACATGCAGATCATTAGCAATCAAACATCCCCCACAGAAATCCAACACCTGCAGACAATACAAAACGCTAAGACCTAGACAGCCCTCACCCCAACAGTGCATAAAATAATTATTTTAAATATAACTAAAAGTAAACTTCCACAGCACCCAGCCCACCTTCATGGGGACAGCACCACCCACAGTGGCCTGGGCCCTCCTGTATCAATTAGCATTTGAAAAAAATGCCTCACAGTCATGTCCTCAGGTCAATCTGAAGGAGACAATTCCTCAACTGGAATTTTTCATAGGCCATTCTAGTCTGTATGAAGGTGACAAAAATTAACCAGCAATTTCTCTGGTTCTTTAAAGTCATACCTGCCTGTCTCTTACTAGTCTGGTGGAGACCATGGTGAAGGCCTGCATAGTAATGGAAATGGCAAAGTAGAAGAAAAATACTTATGCCTGCTACTGTTCAATTTTTATTAACAAACTCAGAGTAACCTTACATTTTTTCCTCTTATTATATGCCATGTCTAATGGGTTATGAATAGCGTATGTTTTTCTCAACATGCCATGTGGTGTATCTCTTTAGCCAGGTACTTTTCAGTGCATCTCTAGAACAGATTGGAATCTAAATTCACTAGTCTCCCCTTTGACCTACTAAGGACTCTATTTTAAAAATTTGGTCACACATGTGCACAATGACCTATTTGCAAAATTATTCTTTGTGGCATTTTATATAGTAGCAAAATACAAGAAATAACTTAAAGTTTCTATTCTCTATTCTTTTTTTCTAATTAGTAACTGATATGTATTTGTATGGTGGTATGTATTCATATGGTGGATTACTATGCAGCTATAATAAAACAAGCTCTACATATTGATGATAATAATGATCTCTAACCTATATTGTAAGATATGAAAGCTAACATTGTGGAAAAGTATATACACGCACATATGCACATACAAATATTTTCTTGTATATGCATATTATATCCCTAGAAGTGTATATATGAAACACCAGTTGCTTCTGGAGTTGGGGCTGAGTGACTGAGGACTAGGAGTCGGAGTGGACCCAGTGGACCAATTATAATAGGCTGTGGGCTCTCTTGCTTTTTGAGGCATGTGAGTTAACATTAAGAAATACATAAAGACCTTAAAATTAAATATTAAAATCTTCCACCTGACCCTTCCCAATCTGATCTTTGAAGACATTTTACGCCACTCTCTCTATAAACACTAGGTCTTCCTTTGTCGAAGCCTTCTGGTCTTGCCGGATAGGTCTTTCTGCCAAACAGCTTCCTATTTTGTGTAGCACTCCATCCAATCCCTCCACAGTCAAATTTCCAGTCCCTTGTCCCATTCTGCCTCGGGGATCTCAGTGAGAAGCAGCTGCCTCCAGCCACATACTCTTCTCTTGATTCAGTCTTTCCACATCCTTTGAATCTCTCAGGCTGTGTCATGTTCACCAGGGCAACATCCTTCCCATCCTACTCCTGACAGGACCTGCTGCCATGGAGACAGATGATGTAGAGAAGCAAATTGATGCTGTGAGGACTGGTCCTTGAATCCAGACACCTGCCCACTGTATCTCTGCCTTCCCAGAGGAGAGATTTCCTATTCTGGGAACAGATGCCAGCACAAGATGGCACCTGAAGAGTGCCATCTTTTGTCTTTCCCTCTTGACATGCAAGTAAGGCGTGACTTTCCCTGCACTTGGGAGAGGCTTCATGGTGCCCACAAAAGACTCACTATCTCACTCCTCACGAGATCTCTGCAGCCTGCAGGTGGAATGCTGTTCAGCAGGCCTGAAGACCTGAAGGTGTACTAATAATTTGGTGCTTTTTGACCCATAAGTGACTCTCCTTAGTTCAGGTCATATTGTGTGACTTATGGAGACATTTCTCATTTGCTTTGCGGTAACATTAATTTTATAAGGTCTGGATCTCAGGATTTTCTCAGTACGGAGATCTTAGGATCGCCTCATTGGACTTTACCCCTAATAGAACAAAACTCTACACATTGACTTGGTCCACCATAAGCATTATCAGACACCAGCTGATTTGGGGGTGATGCTAATATCTTGCAAATACTGAAGTATTCTGTGCCACCCACCACTCATGAACTCAATAAATCTTCACAAGAAACCCAGTGGAGCAGTTAATCTCTGAAGCTCTATTTTATTTTAAAGATACAAATCCTGAGACTCATAGAGACCAAGCCATCTGCCCAAGGTCAGGAAACTACTAAGGGAAGCTAGGGTGTGAAGCCATAATATCAACGTCTTAGTTGTTTTTCTATTTCCATGGCAAACACCATGACCGAGGCAACTTATATAAGAAAGTATTAATTTGGGGCTCATGGTTTGAGAGGGTTAAAGTCCTTAACCATTATGGCCAGGAGCATGGAAGCAGGCATATGGACGTGGTCCTGGAGCAGTAGCTGAGATCTCACATCCCGATTCTCAAGCATAAGGCAGAGAATGAGATTTAAAATCACACAAACGTTTTGGAACCTTAGGGCCTGCCCCAGTGACACACCTCCTCACACAAGGCCACGCCACCTAATCCTTTTCCAAAGAGTTCTGCCAACTGGAGACCAAGCAGTTGAACATACAGCGCTAATAAGAAGAAGGCCCAGGGTTTGGAATCCTCAGGCAGTGGATTCTGAGGCTAAGAACATGCTCACTTGGTGATGCTTCTCTGGAGTAAGATGGAATGGCGGTTTGAGCCCAAGTCCCAGTGCTTAAGAGAAATAGACCACCTCGGAGCACATAAGGACGTGGGTGGCCTGCTTTACTTTCCTTCCTCTTAAAAACCTGAAAGCAGCCAATCCAGGCTCTTCCAGCCCTCATGAAAAGGGCATACAGGCAAGGACAGGAACTGAGCTTTCTCCATATAAGGAATCCAATGTCCTCAAAGTCATCTTCACTGAAATTTTTACTTTTAATGTAGTGGTGTTGCGAGGTAGAGAATTGGGGAGGTGATGAGGTCAAAAGGGTGGAGCTCTCAGGAATGGAATTAGTGCCCTTACTCATCCTGCCTTCCCTCCTTTATCCTTACTCCCCACGTGGGGACACAAGGACCAAAGAGTCCTCGCCACACCAGACACCAGACATGCTGGCATCTTGGGTCTTGGGTTTCCAAAGAGTAAACCATTGTCATTTCAGCCACACAGTCTTTGGTACATTTGTTACAGCAGGCTGAACAGGTTAGGACTACTCTCCTCCTAGGCTTTTACTCCTGCAAATGTGGCCAACTCGGTGACCTCAGACCAGACATATCTATAGAAGTCCTCTTTTTTTTTTTTTAAGAGTGAGTAGAGGGGGCTGAAGAGATGACTCGGTGGTTACAAGAACTGGGTATTCTTCCAGAGAACACAGGTTAAATTCCCAGTACCCACATAGTGGCTAGCAACTGTCCACAACTCCAGAGAACCTGACACCCTTGTCTCATCTCCACGGACACCGCAAGCACACAGTGTACAAATATGCAGACAAAAAACCCACTCAGATAAACAACAACAAACAGACAAAACCTCAAAAGAGTAGGAGTTGTACCTTTGATTTTGTAGAGATAAAGAGAAAGTTAGATAGAAAGAACTGACAGAAACTAATTTCTTCAGTGTCTGCTTGAAGGCCCATCTTCTCCAGGCAAGCAGGCCTGCTCACTTAGGCATGACAGTCTCTTCCCACGGGATCCGTAAAACTTAGTGATAGCCCATACCACAGCCCGATAGCTATTTAGCTCCACACATACTATCCTGCTTTGCCTGTCCATCAGCTCAATGTATGCAATCCTTCAACGTGTATTTATTCAATACCACCTTGCCTCCATACCTCAAGTGAGCAAAGGAAACTCATGGGCCAATCAACGAATCAGTGCAGTCTAAGCCATCTCTGGGACCAGCGGGATGTGCCAGGGGAGAGACCTCCAGCTTGAATGGGTGATCAGAGAGAACGGCGAGAGGATGCTGTCCTTGGCGTGAGCTGTGAGGGTACAGAAGGAGCTTCCTTGAAGGACCAGTGGAACAGCAGCAAGGGAGAAAAGGCATCCCCTCAGGACGGCTGAGAAGAGCTATGTGCACTTGAGCAGAGCCGTAGTTCAACAGTGTCTGTCAGAGCAGGGATGATGGATGAATCCATAGACAGGGTCCAAACCAGCGCAACGACCCCCCCCCCCGGAAGGAGACTGTTAACCAACCAGGCTTGCTCTGTTTATTCACATGTCTCTGCAGTTCTACAGTGTCTGGCATAGAGGAGATACCAGATATGTATTTGCTTATAGGAGAACGTGTCGGAGGACTGGGAAGATAGCTCAGTCTGCAAAGTGCTTGCCGTTCAAGTGTGAGCTCTTGAGCTTGGTCCCTAGAACCCACATAAAAGCTGGACCCAGAGGTGCACATCTGTGACCCCAGTGCTAGAGTAGATGAGTTCCCGGTGCAGTGAAAATCTCTGCCTCCAAAAGTAAGGTGGAAGAAAACTAGGGAAGAGCCAGCCTTGATCTCTGGCTTCCATGTGCGCATACACACACTTGCACATAAGCAGTGCACATGTTCACGCGCGCGTGCACACACACACACACACAGACACACACAACTGAATTAAATTTTAAAATGTTGTAGATACTTTAATACATGTATGCTGATGGTCCCAGAGTTTGGATTTTGCCTTGAGGGCTGAGAGGCTTTTGGTGGATGGGTCAGATATTTTGAATAAATACACCATTAACTTCAAGAAAAATAAAGGTAGTAAAGGGGGTTCAATATGAAGACTGAAATAGAACATATTAATATCGTCTGCTTATAAATATCTGTAATCCTAGTAATAAAAATATTAATAAATATTAGAAATGCCAAGTAAAATAAGATCATACAATTTGAACCTTAATACATATACATAAGCATAATATAAACACTTGGTAAGAGATAAAAAGAAGACTTAAATAGAACAAAGAGCAACTCTGTGTTCTTGGATGGGAAACTCATATTGTAAAGACGCCATGCTTTTCTAAAATAGCATTACAAAAACTAATACAGCTTCAATTAAAATCCAGTGAAATGTTGTGGTACTTGTCAAATAAAGCTTTAAAGTTCACTTGTGTGTAGAAATGGGAGAGGAGAGCCAAGAAAAATATAAAAAAAACAAAAAAACAAAACCAAGGAAAGGGAGCCGGGTGGTTTTGTTTCACCAGATCAAAAGACAATATCTAAGTCTACAGCAATTAAAGCAGCATGGCGCCTCAGGGGGAATGGAAAACGGAACAGAGTAAAGCACGCCACGCCAGGCCCTTGCCTGATGTGTGCAGCCCGGCGATGGCTGACGTTACCTAGTCCTTACCGTGTGCCTGGCATTGCATTAAGCCTTTTGTATAACTCATTTAATTCCCGCAAGATCCCTACCAGTGATTCCAAAACGCACTCGGATGGAGATCCATACCCGGGCGTGGGGCATGGCGGCACGTGCTTGTGATCAGATCTCTTGGGAGGCGAGGACAGAATGAGCTGCAGTTGGGGATCATCCTTGGGTACAGACTGAGTATGAAGCCAGCCTAGGTTACACAGACCCTGTCTTCTCCCCTCCCACCCTCCAAAAATTAATTAAAAAAACACTTTTGAGATCTTGTTTTTTAATTTTATGTGCATAGGTGTTTTGCCTGTATGGTTACTGAATTCCTTCCTTCCTTCCTTCCTTCCTTCCTTCCTTCCTTCCTTCCTTCCTTCCTTCCTTCTTTCCTTCTTTTTATTATATTTTATTTCCTCGTAGTGCTTAGATTGAAACCAGGGCTTTGCATATACAAGGTGGAGGCTTGTGTTGGGTAGTTTTGGTCAAACTGACACAAATTGGGGTCACCTGTGGTGGGGGTGGGGGACCATCAACTGCCTCCATCAGATTGTCCTGTGGGCAGAACACGGTTTCTTGATTAATAGTTGATGTAGGAGGGCCCACTGTGAGTGGCGCCGTCCCTAGGCAACTAGTACTGAATGGTATAAGAAAGCAAGCTGAACCTAAGCTTGCAGAGCAAGGAAGTGAGCAGTGCCCTTCCTTGTCCTCTGTCTCAGTCCCTCCAGGTCCCTGCCCCGACTTCCCCCAATGGTGCGCTGCGACCAGGGATGTGTAAGCCGAACAAACCCTTTCTTCTCCAGAGTTTGTTTGGGTCAGTGTTCTACCGCAGCAATTGAGAAGCAAACGAGGTAGGACAGGGCTCTGCCTCCGAGCTCCGTCCTCGGTCCCACCAACCTTGTCGTTTTATCGTGAGACAGGATCTCACTAGCTGTCTACACTGCCCTGAAACTCACACTATAGCCCAAGCAGGCCTTACATACATAATCCTCCTCCTTCAGCCCCATGATTACAGACCGTGTGACCAGGCCTGGCTGATTACTGAATCTTTTGCTGGCCCTTTAAATTTTTAGATATTAGTGTCCAAATCAAGATACCTAAGTTGACTTCATCCTGCCCCAGTTGCATGTAGAAAAATAAATTATTGTTGCTGCGACCTTTGAGGATAGTTTGCAAATGTAAATTAAAATGTTAGCTATGCTTAGCCGTGAATACCATTCTAGGATTTTTTTGCATATGCACATGTGGGTGATATGTGCATGTGTCCATATGTGTAGGCACACACATGTATGCTGCTGTACATGCGTGCATGTGGGGACATGAGGTTGATGGTAGTTATCCAACATTACGTTATGTACCAAGGCAGGGTCTCTTGCTGAGCCTGGCTAGCTAGTCTGGCTAGCCTGCTTGCCTCGGGGATTCCTGTCTTGGTCTCCTATACTGGAGTTACAGTCATGCAGCCTGTAACTGTAAGCTGGCTTCTATGTGATTCTGGGGATCAGCGCTCCAGGCTTCATGTTTGCACAGCTGCTGTCCTCCTTAGGGATTTTGACTAAGAGAACGACAGGGTGAGTGTGGGGGAGATCTATGCACAGGGATGTTTCCTGGAGCAAAATGTGTAAGGAAAAGTACAAGCAATCCAATCAACCAGCTGTGATGATTGGTTCAATCAAATAAGGCGCAATGTGCAAATGCTGTGTCAGCTTTCCCTGGGGAGTCACAAACATCCAGATGGGGCACTGTCAACAAACCAAAGTACGAGTCCACCCAAGCCCAGCTTGCTGAACCAATGAATTTACTGAGCTAACTTAAAGGGGTTACTTACAAAAAGGTGGGTCACCCCAAAGCTGCCACACCACTGGAAAGCCTCACACCCATACGAGTAATTCCCCAGAGCTGCATAGACAGAACTGTCCCCAGCCTCTAGTTAACTTTCCACATCCTATTACCTTCAGGACCCTGGGATCACATGCAGCTAGTACAGAATTTTATACAGCTTCGAGGGAGGGGTAGGAAGGAGTGGCTGGAATCCTAAGTGAGGCGCTAATAACCCTCCCCACAGCCTCCTATGAGGAATGTCAATAGACTAGCCATCATTCCAATTAAGATATTAACAGCTGTGATGCTCAAAAAAATGGCATTCTACAGTAGTACAGTAAAGTACTATATATGGCATAGAACTATGCCCAGTTAAAGGAAGAGGTCAATCCAGTACTGGGAGGCTGAGGCAGGAGACTCTAGATCAAGGCCAGAGAGGATAAGCCACATAGGAACACTTGTCTAAAATTAAAACACCAGAACAACAACAGAGAGAGAAAGAGAGAGGGGGGAGAGAGGGAGGGAGAGAGAGGAAGAAGAAAAGAAGAAGAAAGAAGAAAGAAAGAAAGAAAGAAAGAAAGAAAGAAAGAAAGAAAGAAAGAAAGAAAGAAAGAAAGAAAGGAAAGAGTATACAAGGTGCATTAAAGAACATATTAAAATGCTAGAGTTCCTGGAATCATATTTCACAGGGATCCTAACAAGACCACACACATACACACATGCACACACATACACGTATATACACAAATGCACAGAAAAAGCACAGACACACATATACACACAACATGCATGCACATCCCACACACAGACACACAAATACCCAAACACACATACATAATCACACACACAAGCATACATATGTAAACACATATAAATACACAAATACACATGCATACACAAAACAAGCACAACCTCACAATAAAAGTACAAAATACATGTATACTCAAGCACACATATACAAATACATAAAAACACATGAACACGAATGCATATACATGCATATATACAGATAAACACACACACACACACACACACACACACACACACAATCTGCTTACTCCTCGAGTCTCATGCTTTCTGTTCTGTAGCTCTAACCATCGCTCAAGAGACCTTCCCTGTATCTTTGCACACTGACCTTGTTCCTAGAAAGAAAGTACCATAAATGTTTGGTTTGTTTGCAGAAACTTCTCAGCTCAGGAGTCTGCCTTCCACAGTAGAGGCCAGCTTCCTCATTCCAGCCTCCCTTTACCTACGGCACAGAAAGATACTTAGGCTGGGCTTAGTCTACCAGGCGTCCTTGCTCTGGGCTTGGAGTCATAAGCTGGTGACTTAAAGCAACAGGCACAAGACCCAGTCTGGCAGAGTAACAACAGG
Source organism: Cricetomys ansorgei (assembly GCA_026225945.1). Classification (NCBI taxonomy): domain Eukaryota; kingdom Metazoa; phylum Chordata; class Mammalia; order Rodentia; family Nesomyidae; genus Cricetomys; species Cricetomys ansorgei. The sequence goes on from JAMJFZ010004167.1 coordinate 50,496, forward strand.
TTCCATAGTTCCCAAGAGTAGCAATGAGAAGGGTTCTTGGGGAGTCACCCAGAGTCGAGCATATGCGGGGTCAGCAGAGCAAGCTGTGGGCTGCTGGCCCGTAGGCCAGCTCTGCAAGGCGATGCTAACATCTCTGGTAGTGTAGCCTCTAAACCCAGCTAGCCAGACTTCCCAGAGATGTTCTGGGGGCCCTAATGTTCTAGAACACCTCTTTTGTTACATTAGTTGAGTTTGTTTTTCACTACTTACAGCCGAGGAACCCTGATCGATAGTTATTTTTGGCACTGCCATATTTTGTGGAGAAATCTGATTTCAACATCCATTATTGCACATTTCTTAAATTAGAACAAGCTTTTAGGTCAAGTTGATATGTTTTGGCAGCTTCGTTTATTCAGAGCTGTGGAATCCAACAGAGTAGCTATTGGGCACAGATGGCTATTTAAACTTAAATTAATTAAGAGTAAATGAAACCTTCAGCCACCATGCAACCATTCAGTAGCTACATGTGGCTGGGGGCTCGTGTATTTAACAGTGATGTTTAAAACATTTCCATTAGCACAGAGAGTTGTATCAGACAGCATAGTCTAAAAGGATCTGGAGCTCTAGTCGCCTCCTATCACCAAGCAACCAGAGAGGAAGGGATTACTTTGGGATACATGAGAAGCCCTACGCGACCGAATCACAACAGAAAAAAAAAAAAAAGCACGTCGATCTTGCAAGCAGATCCCGGCTTGTTTCACCTCGCTGTCTCAATTCCTTGCTTCTTGCCCTCTGCCTTCTAGCCTCCTTTCTCTTTGCCGAGACTATGGCAGCGAGTTAATTCAAGTTGTTTGGGCACAGGCCACAAATCTTCTCAAAGTCCTGCCAACTCAGTGGGGTTTCCGTGAGAGCACACGATATCACTGGGGAAGGAATTTCATGCTGGCAGTTGTTCTGGAAGGAACCCAGGGAGGAGGGGAGTCTATGATTCCAGCCATCTGACTTTGAGCAAATCACTCCACTCTCCAGAGTTCAGATCCCTCACCAGTCACCCGAAGCAGATGGACGGAGCCGTCTCTAAGTACGCTTAAGTTACCAGCATTCCAAAGCGCTATGATCTCACACGGACCCCTGCTGATTAGTTGAACTATCTCTTCAGGAGAACCGAAGTTGAGGGGCAGGGGTAGTTGGGAGGTGGGCATTACACTACGTTACTCCCAGTGAGGAGTCCTTCGATCTGTTGGGCACTGACCCATTTCCCTGGTGGCAAAGCTTATCACGGAAAATGAAAACATAACAAAGTGAGATTACACGCCGCCGCACCCCCCCCCACCAACTCCACGGCCAACTTTTTTATTGTTATGATAGTTAATATTTAAATGTGTGTGAGCGACTTGCAAATAATTAAGTTTTAAATCTGTACTCTCTTTTTGGGTGGCCCGGCTTCATGCTTGGCAATTCATTACCTGCTAATGGGAACACAGTCTACCAACAGAGATCAAATTGTTCCAAGCAACCAGCTGTGTGTTCCCCTAAAAAAAAAAAAAAAAAAAAGAAAAAGAAAAAAAAATTCAAACTCAAATTTCAAGCGTGTGAGATTAGCCACCTGGTGCAACCCGGGGGCCCTGCAGAGGGCTTCCTTCCTACTAAGAGTTTCCAAACTGTACCTCGGGGTCCAAACCCTCTCTCTAGTCTCTCCTCTCTTCATTATCAGACTGAATGTTAGTCCTCGGTCTTTATTCTAGGAGAGGCCGTGAAGTCTAAGAAGGTTTAATAGCTTTGAATCTTTAAAAAATGTTTACCATTAGATGTGTGTGTGCGTGTGTGTGTGTGTGTGTGTGTGTGTGTTATGTGCATATGTGTGTGCTATGTCATGCCTGTGTACACATGGAGCCCAGAAGAAGACATTAGCATCCTCTCTGTTGCTCTCTACCTTACTCCTTTGAGACAGAGTCTCTCATTGGTCCTGGAACTAGGCTTGCAGCCAACAAGCCCCAGTGACCGTCCTGTCTCCACCCACAACAGTGTTGGGCTTACAGACAAGTGCAGCCATGCTTGGCTTTTTACCTGGGTGCTGGGATCTGACTTGGGTCCTCATGTGCAGCAAGCACCTCGCCCACTGAGCTGTGTCTCGAGACCTCTCTTAGAATTTCCTATCGCTAATCTGTATGTTCCTTATTGTCAGTGGGGTGTTGCAACCACAGTACCATCTAGTAAGCCTCTTCTGTGGGTTAAGCATTCCCCATGCTGTACGGCCTCTAGTCACTATCTACCCCATTCCAGAGATGGGGAGCAGAGGCTCTAGGAGGTAGCAGCTTGCCTTGCCTTATTCACAACTCAAAGTTGATCAGCAGTGCAGAGTTGAGAGGCTTTGGGAGCGGGAGCTAGCAGACTCATCTTGCCACCACATGTAGACGGAAAATACTCACAGGTGCAGAAGATGGACGTGAGTTGAGCGGAGCCTCATTCTGGTGACAGCAATCGATCCCTTGCGTGAGCTGTGCTTGAAGCCAGATCTACCCCAGCACTTTGAAGTTTTGAAACTTGGCGGTGTCTCTCTAGGCCCCTCTGATGCAAGTGTTGAGGGCCAGTTTTTCACTCATGTGAGTTTCCAAGAACCCTACAGATTTGCGTTAATTTGTGCTATCAGTGCATACACAGCCTTATCTCTGGAATAAATATTAGTGCAGAAATCTGTAGAGCAATTTTTCTCCTGGTTAAGGCTGTTACGGTTAAGCCCCTGGTAGGGCTTCCCAGAGCTGGTCCGACCCGGAGGGTCATAGATTACACTCATCCCTCATTCCCTCATTCTGGAACAGAAACCCTGCGTTGTACAGGAGAAATAATTTACTGTGGCATTTTGCTGAAACATCCTGTAGATATTTTAGGTATTTGCACAGGGAATTTTTTTGACCTTTGAATAATGTGTATGCTGAGAAAGGTCTTGGGATATTTTAATGTGTTAAGCTGAGATAGCCCCAAAGGGATTTATTTTGGTCCCTGTTGGCTGCAATGTTGTTTCAAAAGCCTGTGGGATTTTTACTGCCTCAGAGGGAACTTTCAAGATATTTTTACTGCAGTGTATTTCATGCTATTTAGTGACCCCTTTATCAAAGGCGACAGCCAGTTAGTTGATAAGTTCTCCTATCTCCCATTAACGCCTTTCCTCTATCAATGAGCAACTGAATTGCTGCTGAAGCTGCCAGGGCCATCTGGGCCTCCTGGAGGCAGCATCACCAACATACTCCAAACTGGGCTCTTGTTCTCAAAATGGACATGTACTGAGATGGGTAATATGAATAGTCAGTTTGACAGGATCAAGAATCACCTAGGAGATAAATCTTTGGGTGTGTCTTCCAGGGAGGTTCTAGAATTGGTTAACTGAGGTGTTGAGTCCCACCCTAAATATGGGTAGATTTGTTCTCCTGGCTGGACTCCAGCCTGCATAAAAGGCAATAAAGCAAGCAGAGTACCAGCAACCCTTCTCTCTGCTTTCTGACTGTAGATGCAACGTGACCAGCTCCCTCCTTCCCCCACCATGGCTGGTGGTGGCACCCCTTCTAAAACTACAACCCAAACAAACCCTTCTTCCCTTAAGTCACGTCTTGTATTTGCTCACAGAGATGGGAAACTAACACATACACCTTTCCAACATTTAAAATCTCTGCATCCTTTGATGATACCAATCTAAAAGAACGCAGGCACAGACAGGGCAGTAGAACGAAGACATCGGGAGGACTGGGTCTCTTCTGCAGGGGGCTTCTGGTCAGTGAATAAACATGACCCTTGTCAGCTCTTTAGCCAACAAGGCCAGAAGGAATTCTGCTGCTGGTGCGGTATGATACATCACGGCGGCTTCATCTGGGGATTAGTTAAAACCACACACATTCTCACCACTGCGCCCAAACGCGGGGAGACCAGTGCTCCCAGAAGGCCTGCCAGCTCCAGGGCCAGGGTTGGGCATCTTCAGAGAACCACAGACTACCATGAGATGTATTTCTTCCCAAGAGGATAAAGATGGGGAATCTGGCATTGTAGGAGTTGGTCCTAAATCATATGAAGTTTGATCCCTCCACCACCATTTTCATAAAAGAGCATTCAGGGTTCCTGTCTTGTGTGTCATTGAGTTTCTACCAATTCTATTCTAGTGACTGTAGGGATACACACCCCATAAATACTTCCTGAATAAATGCTCTAAAGTGGTCAGCAGCTTCCTTTCAGAGGCTGATGTTACCTTGCATGTGAGACTTTTAGAATGGGGTATTGCAGGTGAGTAGGAGCTCTCTTGATGAAAGGAGGGAAGAGAAGAAAGAGTAAAGGAATGTGGCCGAAGGAAGTAAAAAGCACAAATGAATGGAACATGAATTCTGAGCGTCTAATCTTTGCAGCAGGAACCCAGGAGGGCAGCCCAGCACCAATAATAAATAGCAAATCTTCGCACACACAAAGACACATACACACACACACACAAAGACACATACACACACACACACACACACACACACTCACACACCCTAATTCTTAAATGCCCTGCTGAGAACACTGGCCAGAAGTTGGGCCTGGGCTAAAACACAAATCCAATTACTTGTGTGGGACAATGAACTATGTCTGGAGGGTGTCTGGCTCCTCCTTGCTGGTTTTACAAGGCTACTGCAGCACATGGGCTTATTCTAGAATGTTGCCTGGGGATGCATTACTAAGAGAACGAACAACTCAAGGGTGGGTCATGAACTATTCTACAAAGGTTAACGGCTGTCCTTTGGCCATTGGTGTGCCTCCGAGCATTTGGAGTTGTCTTAACAGACCTAAGATCATTTCTATCCCTAGGTTTTAAAAATACTTAAATATATTTATCAAAATATACCATTATGGAGGGCTCGAGAGATGGCTCAGTGGTTAAGAGCACTAGGTGCTTTCCCAGAGGTCTCAGGTTTGATCCCAGCACCCACGTGGTAGCTAACAACAGCCTGCAACTTCAGTCCCAGGAGATCCAGCACTCTCTTCTGGCCTCTACGGGCACTGCATGCACGCAGTGCACAGGCATACATGCAGGCAAACACACATAAGCATAAAGTAAAAACGAATAAGATCCCCAAAACAATTTTAAAATTATTATTTCACTGTATGAAGTCGTCAAAGAATTATTAATTAATAAAGAATTCGATTATTTTTAAAAACCCACTTACCTCCTTTTATCTATTCAGTGGTGATATCTTTTCTCGTCCAGCGGGATGCTTTGCTGAAAGGAATGAGGCCCTTCCAAAGGTGTTAGGCTAAGCAGGCTCACCGAGTTGTGAGCCCTACTCTTTCTTGAAAGTGTGGAGGTGGCTACGCTTTCTCTGGCCAATGACATCATCTTGAATAACACTTCCACCTATGGAAGAGTGTAACTCAATGTTTCTGTACTAAGGAACAAACCACTTGGCACAGATTGAGATAGCGATGCTCGAAGTGCCTTCTCTGCTTCCTCGTCACCATCCAATGCTAACCGAGCACCCTTGAGTTGGACTTAGTCTTGCGTACTGTGGATGCTGACGTACCACACCTAGCGTGTGTCCCGGTTATCTCAGGCACACAAGCTCAATGCTGAGGAACTATCTTGAAGTGATGACAGGAGTCATTATCTTCATTTTCTTATTTTTTTCCCCTAATGGTTCCGTCTCTTCCTTGACTATCCGTAGTGTCCTAATAGCGGCCTCGGAAACTCCATGAAGGAACCGGTTCCTATTGGACCTGCTCCTCTCTTTTCTGGTCAGATGACAGTCTCGAGCACTTTTAACAGCTTGGTTTTCAGCAAATAAGTACCTGCCCTGTCGGTCTCATCATCTCTCTCTCTCTCTTCAAAAACGAAGAATAAGAAACTTGAGAAAGAAGTTGCTGCTGGCTCCAATTCCCAAACACAATCACCCTCGTAGATTTCATCAAAAGGACGATGGACGGCAGTGCTTATTTTTATTGTTTTTGCTAGTGTGCAAAACCGCAGGTTTCATCGCGACACCACCAGGAGTCATGGCACTTGGCTCGTGCTTGGCCCCTCCCCCTCTCCTCCCTTGTTCCTCCCCTCCCCTCTGGCTGATCTCTTTCCTTCCCCCCAGTTGTCCCTCGGGTGCTCTCGTGTGACGTTTAAATTAAAGTGAAATCATAAGTTAGAATGTGCCTTTCTTTGCATAATCTGACTGCCTAATTGCCCTTCCTCCCACCGGACCTCAGGTGTAGTTATATTAAATCTAATTTATTACCAGTCGTAATTAAATTCTAAAGATCGTGAAAATTCTTATAAAATATACCATAGCAGATTATACATATTATACCTTCGACGTGTTCTTAAATTAGGAAAGGGGCAGTTAACAGCCATGATGCAGGCTAACAGGAACATTTGTTATGTGTCAGAAGGGAGAGGGGGTAAATTTTCTGTCTTATTTTGGCTTGAGATGCTAAACGAGGTACGGAGTAGCCTTGGCTTTGGTTCTCTCTCCATCCACAAAGCTGGACTAGAAATCGTGCAACGGCAAGTGTCCACATCTGCAGACACAAGAGACTGTAGATAGAATGGCAATCCTTTCACACACACCTGTGCTGTGGTCCCCTGGGACTCTTGGGTACATTGCCATAGGAGACTGAGTGGGTCAAGTGGATGGATGGGAATAGCATTAGAGACAAAGAGTCAGCAATCTTATCTGTGTGGCCCTAAGCAGCTTGGCCCAGCTGTGCCCTCAAACCACCCCTACAGGTCTGTCCTGTTAGCACAGATTTCTGTCCTGTAAAAAGGTAGATGGTACCCAATGGAAGCATTTTTTGTTTGCTTATGTGGATGGACATTCAGTATGTAAGTCTAGAAGTGTTATAAATGAGTTAAATTTCGTCCATGTGTTCATCCAGCACATGGGTGTTTGGGATAAGGGTTAACAAGACAGAAGGAGAACCTGGCCATCCAAAGTTTACCTTCTACTTGGGGCCGAAAGAACACAGCCATATAGTTAAGTAGGAAAAACGGTGAGATTGGAATAATGGTGAATTTGCTAGTGGCAAAAGTAGGCCAGGGGAGGGCTGGATAATCACTGGAGTGAATGGGTTGCTAGGGGAAAGCATCTGTCTTGGGTGTTTAGAGAAGCCCCCTTTCTCTGTTGGGAGGGTAAGTCATTCAAAACACAGGGTTGAAGAATGTCTCTAGCAGAAGATGTACAGATTCAAAGATCTGCTGTCGGACTGAGCAGGATTGATGATGAATCCTCCAGGGAGATCGCCACACTAACAGTACAGTGAAGGAAGCATGGTCGTCGGTGAAGTCTAGGAGGTAGGCAGTTCTCATACGACTTGGACATCCCTGGGTAAGGAATGTAAGCTATACGAGAGTTTTGAAAAGGCTGCTCCACTGGTGTGTATAAGAAGGGAGCTGGAAGATGAGGAGGCAGGGCTAGAGAGCCAGAATAGGAAATAGAGTGATTTCTGTGATTTTTCTGAAGTGGATTGATGTCCTCTCCCTCTGGTGTGGCTAAAGAGGACCAGTGAAGAGATAGAACCCGTGTTAGACAGCTCCAAGTGTAGTAGGTGACTGGCCCACTCAGCTCCATCTCTCCTCCAGAATCTCCAGGAAGCCTACACTCCGGGGTGATAGATCTTGATTGTGAATGGGAAAGAGGGTTGGACCTGGCTTAATGGCTGAGCAAGATGAATGAGAGAAGAAAAGAATCCCAACATTCCCTAATCTGTGGAGTAACACTGAGCCGTACTGAGTCCTTTCTAAGGCTGGTGGCTTATAACCCCGTAGCTTTTATCTCCCAGAGAAGGGAAGGAACTCACTATTCCACAAATTTCAGTCATTTGGGGATCCATCTGGAAACCATCAGGGTCTTTTTTGGTTTCTTTTACTGCTACCAGGGATGGTGGTTTGTGCAAAGGGGTGGTGGAGAGATGTTTGGGTCTGGTGTTTCTTTCGTTGGCAGGAAATGGAAAGTTGCTGCTGTCAGCTACATGGTCACACCACAAAGGAAGGGCTTCTGGGAGACTGGAGTATGGCTCTGGGTCATCCAACTGTATACTCAGTAATGGACATGCTGTTGCAAAGAGGAGGTGGAGCTGCATTTGAATAATTCCGTAGGAACACCTGGAAGGGATTCTAGACGATTTAACCTTGACTTAAGGTTAACCCAATGGGAAGACCACAATTATTACTAATTTTCCTTTTCCCTGGCAGAGACTAGAGGTCATCTTGTATTCATTTTATTTAAGGTACACCCCTGACCTGATTATATCCATTTTTAGATAACCACCTCTCCCCCTGCAGTAGCTTTAAATGTTTTTTTTTTTTAAATTGTGTAGTCATTTTTCCCTTTCAGCTTTATCTTGAAGAATCAGTGTAGATGGTCATTTAGGAGTAAGAAATGCATCACAGAGGGCATCCTGGAGCCAGAAAGAAAAGAATAGATTAGAGGTCGAATGAGCACTGAGTAGAACCATCCTAACAGGCAACCAGTTAGCGCTTGTCCATTTAAATTTAAGTTCGTTACAATTCAATGATATTAAGTTGTATTTCCTTAGTTGTACTAGCTAACAAACGGATTTCAGGTGTTCAGAGTGACCACATATGACAGAGTGTCTACGTTTTAGACTAGATATATACCATGTTCCTCTCTCCAAAGATGTTTCTATGGAACCTAGGAATTTCAATAGTTGGAGTCAAGAGTTCTTGAGAATGCATGAAGAGGCAGGAGGAGCTGGTCTAGTAGTTTCTACATTTTAATTTCCTATGCTTTAACCACTGATATCTTTAGCAGTAGATCCATATACTGAAGCTAACTAATTGCTGCAGAAGAAAAAAAAAAAAAAAGGAAGTTTTCTACCTACTATTTCCAATCTGTTAACACTGCCCAGACCCTGAGTTGTTTGGTGGTATGGAAAAAGGCATTTGCAGTTATAGAGAGCGACCCCATTCTTGAGTCATCACCAGACCCTGTAGCAATGAACTCGCCCATCCTTATCTGGGAGATGTAGTCAGAAGCATCTTCATTTCCATCTTGTCAAACACAGTTTTATGTCACAAGTGACCTGGGGAGAAAATGCTTTCCCAAGCATGGGACTGTCTGGTAGGCCATGCTGTTTTTCAAGAGGACAGATGAGAACACTTGGCTTTTCAGCTTTTACCTTGGGCAAGACTAGATACAAGACAAACCCATTCTCTGTAGTTGAAATAGCCTGTTCTTCCCAGCCACCTGGTTTCTTCTCTTGGTTTCTGGCTAAAGTCCTCTGCCAGATCTGTGTGTTGCTGTTTACACTAGATCTACAAGTATGCCAAGCTGACCCGACTCTATAGCAACTTGAACTTAGGTAGAACTTGGACCGTGTGTGTGTGTGTGTGTGTGTGTGTGTGTGTGTGTGTGTGTGTGTGTGTATTTATATACTTATATACGTAGCCACTGTCTTTCTGAGGAATATGAGAGCCTTTGTTCCAGAAACTTCCTACATCTAGAGACTGCATTAAAGGCAGCTTTATGAGCTAAAAATCCCAGGTCAAACCATGTCTTCCAGCCAGCCTTGAAGCTGGGATAGAACAATTTCCATTGTAAAGCCGAAGCTCTGGGTACAGCAGGGCTGGATGAAATGCACACGGATGCCCAGCAAGTCAATCATGGAGTGAAGCAGGGGGTGAAGCAGGGATTCTCAAAACTGGTATGCCTTGTGAATTTACTGTCATTCAGTAAATTCTGAAGTGTGAAAAGACAAAAAATATTGCTTCTCCTTTGAGTGTGGCAGGGAGGGATATTCACAATGTATTCTTAAACATAAAAACAAAAAAAGATTTCAAAATAGTATACGTATTTCACATATGTGCACCCATACACACTTTATATTTAATTTACAATGTATGCTCTTTATAAACGTGCTTTGGTGGTGAGAAAGGAAAAGGGAAGATGGTATCAAAGTTGTGTTGCACGTAATAGTTTTCCTCAAGGTGTCTATTGGTATCGTTCAAAGGCTTGGTATGCTTCCATGATGCATTTTCCCACCAGGCTGATGTCAGAAGAAGAGAAGCAGGAAAAAAAAAAAAAGTCACTGTTTTCTTGTTATTGAGCATGAGAATTTGAATTTGCTTTCTGTTTGTATGAAACAGGCTTGGGAAGCTGAGGGTATCCCCCTGGTTTTCAAACGTTAGGGATTGGGGCCAAATGTAAAGCCAAGTAGATATTTCTCCCACGGTGGTTATCTTTAGTCTGTGCTGAGGTCATTGCCTGCTCATGGGCTCTGGGCCAAATCCACACTGGTTCTTAGAATCTGGAAAACCACCAACCACTCTGGCTCAGACTTCTTCACAGGCGTAAGTAGGGTTCAAATCCCCTGTGCTTTGCTTTGTACTCTGTTTATCTACATGGGAAATAGGATCTGGGGCCAGTCTTGTGCAAAACAAAATGAGTGAGCATAAGCATATACCTTTGTAAAGGAGCACACAAATAATTACATGGCATAGAACAAATCTTTCTTTCTTCTTCTTCCTTCCTTCCTTCCTTCCTTCCTTCCTTCCTTCCTTCCTTCCTTCTTTCCTTTCCTTTCCTTTCCTTTCCTTTCCTTTCCTTTCCTTTCCTTTCCTTTCCTTTCCTTTCCTTTCCTTTCCTTTCCTTTCCTTTCCTTTCCTTTCCTTTCCTTTCCTACCTACAAGGACAGTAAACATGGGAACCAAAGATCATTTACATTTGAATCAAATGAGACCCTAACTGACTGGAAGGCCCGCTTAATGAGTGCCGTGGATGTTGGGAGAGTGGTTACTCTTCCTAAAACAAACAACCGATTGAATCAAATCTCCATTCTGTCACCATGACCAGATGATAATCCAAGCAGGATGAGGCACCCTGCGGGTGGGCACCAGTAGTATCTGCCTGTAATCCCAGCACTTGAGAGGTAGGGAGTTCAAGGTCATCCTCAGCTATAAAGCAAGTTCAAAACAAGCCTGGGCTTCGTGAGACCCTGCCTCTGAAAACAAAAATAGAAATCAACCAAACAAAAGGAATTACCCTCCTTTTGATTGAGGTGAAAAGACAGGTATTTTGAGGAGATTAGTCCCTTCTTTTTCCAAAGATTGCAGAAAGCCTTTCTCCCTTTGACATGGGCAGTGTAACGAGAAGAGGTCAGACAGCCTTAGTGACCGGAGTCACTGTGAGGTATGTGCATATCTTCTGCATAATAAGCTCAATCATCCTAATCTTTAACATATTTATAAACTTGAGAGCATTTGAAAACCCCAGGAGGAAGCATGCCACATCCTCTAATCTCCCCATCCAGGAAAGGACATCCAGGAAAGACCTAGAGATGTCCTTTCTTATACCAAATCCAAGGCACTCCAGGAAGAAGAAAATGGCGTCTGTTCTGGATCAGAAAGAACGCAAGGGCTCCTGGGAGCCATCTGCTCCTAGTGGTCTGTAGAGAGACACAAAAGATGTAAGGACTAGTCATCAGGGTAAACAACATGCAGGACCATCTTCTGCGTAGCCTAAGTGGTCACCAAAGCTGGGAAAAAGTGGCCAGCGGATCCTATGATGACATAGCTGGCACTGTGCCCTTTGAAATCTTGAGGGAAGTAATTAGTGGACTCACGGACTCCACAGTCCTGTGTGTACAAGGAGAAGGTCTGGCTGGATTGTGCAGGGAAGTGTCACCGACCCAGTGGGGTGTATTTGAAAAGAGACACAGAGCTACCACCACTGTACACTGAAATGAAGTGTATCCTGAGAGCTATGTCAGACAGAGGAACCCCATAGGATGGAAGGTGGGAGAAAAGTGACATCACAACTAGATTTGGGGCTGTGTAAATCTTAGCTGGATCCATTTACTGAAGTGATTGACAGTCCAACGAGAACCTTGTCTGTCACAGGACATAATTACAGTGAATTTTAACACTGCGTTGTCTTGCAAACCTATTCAGAGTTCATCCGCTGGGTTCCAAAGCTTGCTCTTCCTGAAGAACCAACAGAAGGACTTGTTCAACCAGGTCATTTCTGTTCAAATGGGCAAATTCCACCTAGGTGGAAGTTTCATTCCAACTGTGTATTCCCCTAACTGTTAAACTGAGGTGCTGTAGCCCACCCCTCCCCCAAAATCTGAGACCAGGAAGCGTAACCTGTCAAATATGGCGTTGATGTCTTAGCATGAAAATCTTGACTGAATCTTCTAGATAACAAGAAGCACAAGCCATCTTTATACAGTTGGCCTCTAAAATGGAAAATGTCCTTGATACCAAAACTGCTTATAAAACTTAATACTATTTAAGTGAGCACCAGTTGAAGACAGTACATTGTATTTTACATGCGCTAATTTTGTTATTTATTTTTAAATATTATTATTATGTGTGTGCTTGTATATAATATACGTGTGTTTGAGTATGCGCACATGTACCATGGCACTTGCGTGTGGAGGTCAAAGAACAACTTTCTGGTGTCTGTTCTCGCTTGCCACCATGGGCTCCAGAGATGGAACTCAGGTTCCAGGTTCCAAGGTTGTGTGGTAATCACTTTTTCCCGATGAGCCATTCTGCTGGCTGTGTCGTGTACTCCCCTGTATGACCTTGCATTTGCCTGGGAGACAGGATCTCTATTCTCCCTTTAAAGATAAAGACGCAGTTCTGGGAAGCTCCAACTCTTCCTTTTCTCTTTTTCTCACGGTTGCCCACAGCCTACGGCTGAGAACTGAAGTCTGAAGAATTCGGAGCTTTGGGCGAGACTTCCGGATTGGTTCCTTCTTCTTGAGAAATGGACAGGCACAAAAGCGATACCGCTAGGGGAAAAAAAAGAATGAATTTACCCTTATTTAGAGAGCAATGATTGTTTATGTAGACTAACAGGGTATTGACAGAAACAGCCTGGACTAACTAGTGGTCATAGCGAGGTCTTGGGGGTCACAGGTCAGTTTGCATGCAAATACCAGTCACATCTCTAGATAGTGGCATGATCATTTGGAGGGCAGCATTTTAAATGTTTTACTTAGGAAAACATAATCCCCCACAATCTTGTTGATTTATTTTTAAAGGAGTGAATCTCCAAAAGAAACAGAGAAAACACGGTCAACAGAGAATAGTTACCAGGAACACGGCAATTATTGGACATTTTGTTTCCAGAGAGCTGAGCTCTCACACTGGTCCTTTACGCAGGCCCAGAAGCGTCGAACAGCCCGTGAGAATCACACAGTGACAATGCAGATGATCTGGCTGATCTCCCAGCATCTCGATTTGATACCAGTCAGCATTCAGGGCCTGGTAGGAAGATAAAAACGGCTTTCTTTTTCGCAAGTCCAAGTCTGCCGTTTTCCGTTTGTATCCAGCTGACTCTCGCAATGCATTGTGAATAAGGAGAGACTGAAATTGTCTCGGTTTTATTTCTAATAGGTAATTCCCTGTGCGTCTAAGTGAGGGAGGTACCAAGTGAAGGAAACTCTACTTTGAAAATATATAACAGTTCACAGAAAGCATCAGACTTAGCTGACGAAGAGGAACTTTCACTCTTTCCAAGCGGTCAGTTGAATTATTGACTTTGAGAGCGCTGGAATGTGTCTAAGGAAGTTCAAATGTTTGCACCCGTTCACGTACACCGGTGGGCAGAACAGAGGGAAAAGTCCATGAAGCCTCCTGCTCTAGAGAATGGCACCAATTATGAAAAGAAATAGCAACAATGTATAGAGTATGCATCTCCTCCTTAATTTTTATTTTCGTGTGTATGGATATTTTTGCCTGCATGTGTATCTGTGCGCTAAGCATGCGTTGTCCACAGAGGCCTGAAGAAAATGTCCGATCCCCTGGAAGTGGAGTTACAGGTTGTCGTGAGCTGCCTGCCATGCAGGTGCTGGGAATTGAACCTGGGAGTCTTTGCAAGAGCAGTTAGTGTTCTTACTGCTGAGCCGTCTCTCCAGTCATATAACGCATCTATTTTTTTTTTAATGTAGTTGTTATAGCTGGTAAGCACTTCCTTGGTTTAGAGGTAGGCGTATATGCCCCAGAATTTAAAATGTAAGAGTAGGAAAAGGGATCTTAGGGGTGTTCCAGGTGAGTTCTCTCTTTTCCATTTGAGGGAGAAGATCTGAGATTTTAGCTGATCATGTGAAGTCACTAACGGTGGCAGAATTAGTCTTGGGTTCCAGAGCCAGCCTACACGGTGAGACTACATTGAAACTTAGGAAGCACCCCCAACTCCCTTAGCTTGTATTAGACAATCTCAATAATTTTCAGGCACCCTCTTCCCACCGTGGATGCTAATGGCATCTTGGAGGCCAGCCTCTGCAGTGCCCCAGGGCAGGACATCAGAACTCAGTCACCCCAGGGCTCTCAGCCTCAGGAGCTTCCATCCTGCACACAAAAGACAGCTGCCTACGCCATCCTGCCCCGTTTCTCCCCCTGAAAGGTTTGTCTGAGCAGGCTACTTGAGTCCTGGAAAGTATCATAGGGTTCTTTGAAGTAGGTTGTTTATTTTTCCTTCAACACAGCTGCTATTCATTTTATTTGGATCTTAAAATACGGTATTTTGGCTTGTCACGTGAAAGGGAAGTCTCCGTCTTAAAAAGCCCAAGGTGATGGTTTTCATCTGTTCGACTCTCTCTTCCTACTCATTTGCTCTTTTATTCATTCGACAACTACCTCATAGATTCTTTCTTCCCCTGGGCCAGAAATGGTTCTAGCTGCTCGGGAAACAGCATCGAGCAAAACGAAGTCACCGCTGCTAAGGTACTCATTCCAGGGGAAAGACACAGACAGCAAACACGGGTGTAGTGAACATCTGTATCAGGCGTCGGTGAGTGGCTGCGGCCATCCTAGGTGAGTTGGGATAGGACGTAGGGGGAACCTCCTCGGAATCTATATAAAATGTTTCAGAAAGGATTCTTTGCTAGGGTGGCATTTGGGAAGACCAATAGAGATAAAGAAACAAGCCGTGTAGCTATATGGGGACAAACTTTCAAGACCGAGACAACATCAAGGACTTGTCCCTGAGTCAGGACACTTCTGGGGTATGCTCAAGACACAAGAGGAACTCCGTGGTTTCTGTGGAGTAACAGAAGATAACAGAAGATGGGGATGGGGAGGTGGCAGGGGCTAAGTCATCCAAGACCTTACAACACTACACAGACTCTTCGCTTTATTTAATTAAGATTTTAAAATCAAGCTAAGAAAATTCACTCAGATCTTAAAGCGTTCATTCTGCAGGATTTGCAGCCACTTACACTCTATAGCTATAATGAAAAACCAGAATGCATCTTACCCCAGTAAGTTCCTGTAGGTCACCTTCCAGCATTCTGATTCTGTCGTCGCTCTAGAAACAGGTGGTACAATGTTCTTTAGTCTGAATTCTTTCACTCAGGGTGACGTCACGGAGACCCGCCCATCTCTCTCACTAGTACTTGGCTGAGGCCTCTCCAGCATGTGACTACCCTACTTCATTTCATCCATCTTGAGGTTGTTTCCGTCTTGGAACTATTTTGAACAGGGCTGCTGTGAATATTCTCTGGCACATTTCTTTTTTGTGTGCGAACATTATTTCCATCAATCCTGGGTACGCACCCAGGAGTAGCATGCTACGTCATAGAGCGGCATCTCTTTTCCCAGGTGGTGGTGCTGTCTTATGCTCTCACCAACAGAATGTGATAGTACTGTTGTCCCATGAGCTCAGGGATATTTGGTTCTCTTCCGTGGTGGGGTTACTGTTCTAGTCATTCTGGAAAACTTGAAATACACGTCATTCCTATGGGCCTCCACATCCCCAATGCCAAGGATTGAATCCAAGGTCTTATATGTGCCAGACGAGTACTCGGTCACTAAGCTGCATCCACACCCTTCACCGTGATTTTGACTCTTGTATTTCACTGCTGACTTAGCTGAACACAGTGTCATCGGCTTTTTAGCATCTGCGTGTTCTTTTAAAAGCCTGTTTTGCGTGTGTATGTGTGTGAGGGTGCGCGCGCACACACAACAGCACCACAGCATTCGCCTGGAAGTCAGAGGGAAACTTTTAGTGGGCGACTTTTGGGAGTAGGTTCTCCCCCTTTATCACGTGAGTCTGGGAATTGAATTTAGGGCTTCAGGCTTGGTGACAAGCACCTTTATCTTGCCTGCCCCAGCATGTCCTTCTTCAGCGCAGTGTTTGCTCATGTGTTTTGTCCTGGGTTTTAAAACTGGGCTGTCTCTTGGTTTGTAGGGCTTTGTCACAGATTTGTTGCTGTTGCTGTTGTTGCTTGTTTTTCAAGACAAGGTTTCTTTGTGTAGCCCTGACTGTCCTGGAACTCACACTGCCTGCCTGCCTCTGTGTTCCGATTACTGGGATTAAAAGCGTGCTCCATCACTGCCTGTCAAAGATGTGTTTTAAATATAAGTTCTTTAGCATTTATTTTTCCCCATTTGTCTGTGATGGTTGTTATTCGTTGTCAACCTGACAGGGTTTGGAATCACAAATCTCCAGTCACTGTGAGGGGAGAGGTAACCTCTGTGCATGTCTGTGAGGAATTATATTGATTTGGTTAAGTGAGGTGGGAAGATCCACACTGAAGGTGGGCGCCACCATTCCCTAGAAAGTGAGCTGAGTGCAAGCACCCACTGCTGTCTGCTTCCTGACCGCGGATGTGATGTGACCCGGGCTTCAAGCTCCTGCCACCAGTATACCCTCACCATGATGTACTGTATTCTTGATCTGTGTGCCAGAATAGATCCTTTCTCTCTTCAGTTGCTTTTGTCAGCTTATTTTATCAAAACAACAGGAAAATAAGCTAAGACACCATCTTCCTATATATGTTGCATATACAATTATATATATATATATATATATATATATATATATATGATGTGATGATCTGTAATATGTACTTATATTAATTAGTTGTACATAATGTATATTTTGTACAAGTTTACCATGTATATATTTACTGTTAATTTTTGAAGGACAGGCATTTTAGTTGAAATCTGATTTGTCAATTTTTTTCCTTTTATGACTAGTGCTTTTTGAATTGTGATGTGTGTGTGTGTGTTAGTGTGGGCGTGTGCACAGGTACATGTGTGTGCATATGCATATTGAGGCCAGTGGTTGACACTGAGTGCTTCCTGTATAACGTCCATCTGTATTTTTGAGGCAGACTCTCTCACTGAACTCGAAGTTCCTTGATTCAGCTATGCTAGCTGGTCAATGAGCTTCATGGATGTACCTGTTTCTGCCCTCCAGTGCTGGGGTTACAAAAGCATGTTTCCACTCCTGGATTTTCACATGAGCTCTGGGGATCCAAACTGAGATCCCTGTGCTTGCACGGCAGGAACTTGACTGACGGAGCCATCTCCTGAAGCCTGATTAGTGCTATTTTATGTCCCAGGTAGAGCTTTTTTTTTTTTTACTCCGTAATTATGGAGTTTATTTTCTTTTATAACTGCTTATGGTCTTATCATTTAGGTTTAGTTCTGCATCCCAGTTTGCACTGATGTTGTGAATGCAAACAGAATGCTCGGGGAAGAGTTAGATATTCAAGTCCTTATCGCTTACTCAAAACATTGTATTTTCTATTGAATTATGTCGTCAGCGGGATATCCATCACAGCCAAGTAACGACAACAACAAAAACCAAAATACCTTTCTTTAAGTTCAAGCAAGCCAGTGGGGAGTTTTAAGACTTCCTTAAGGCAATGCACACTTTTTACCTTGCATTGTAGTTGTTAGTATGCACTTGTGTGAGTGTGTGTGTGCATGTGTGTATGGTATGAGTGGGTGTGTACATGTGTGTGGGAGGGTGTGTGCTCACCTTCCCATTATCCTGTAGAAGCTAGAGGTCAAAGTCATATGTTCTCATTGATCACTCTCCATCTCTTTTATTTTATTTTCTCTGTTTGTTTGTTTCTTCCTTCCTTCCTCCCTTCCTTTCCCCCCCTCTCTTTCTCTCTTCTCTTTCTCTTCCCTTCCCTCCTCCTCCTCCTCCTCCCTCTCCTCCTCCTTCTCCTCCTCCTCCTTCTTCTTCTTCTTTTCTTCTTCTCACCAATTGGCTAGACTGGCTGGCCAGCAGTTGCTGCTGTCTCTGCTCCCAGTTGCTGGGATCAGAGGCACTCACTACCGTGCCTGCGATTTTACATGGCTGCTAGGGAATACAAACTCAGGCCCTCATACTTACGCGGCAAGCGGCTTACACCGGAGCCATCTTTCCAACCCACTTGTGCGCACTTTAAAGAACACATAAACACCGCACCCACACATTTATTTTGAGAACAAGAACATGTCTTGGTTATATTTTTGCCCTTGCCTTCAGCATATAGCATAAGGCTTAGCACACTTTCGATACTCAATGAAAAAACGAACTGAATTAGCTAGCCACTGACAAAGTCTGCTCTCCCCCCTTAGCAGGCAATTTGCTCATTTGTTTTTGTTCTCTAGGGGTCCACCACGGACCTTGACCGTTTCCACGTGGGCTAGTAAGTCTCAGATTTACAGGGCATTTATAATATGAATACAGGATTATATATTCCTTTGACCCAGACCACATAACCATCTGCTGAGCGCTTGCGTGGTTAACTTTGCTTCTAGTTTTTTGATTTATGCTTGTCATATTTGGGATAGGGGAGATTAAACAGCATCTGTGGACAGTGGAGGAAGAGTGATTGGAGCTCAGCTCTGCTGTAGCTCATCCAGTTTCCCAGAAATGCCTGTAAAGACGCAGAACAAGAGGCAATATGCACCCCAGAACTGAACGAGAAACACGATGTCATACAACCCATGATCTGGATCGCTGGGGGAGCAGAGAGAGACAAGAAAGAGTTGTGCCTCCTTGTCTCCTGTATCCTGCAGCTCCTTAAGGAAGACACAGAAGATCCAAAGTGTTGCTTCCTTTCTGTCTTCATTTCTCTATCCATTGGCTTCAGAAATTCCCCCAAACAAGAGAGAGAGAGAGAGCTTTTCTGCTTTCCCATCAATGCATCCTGGGAAGTATGGTTCCATCCACTCAGTACAAAGATGGGTCTAAGAAGTGAGATCCGTGGCTACACTTCCCTGCAGTTTGAGTCAAGGGGCTCAAAGAATCCAGGCTGCACTAAATCTGTAGCCTGGGAAGTGGCTGTCCCTTCGCCTTCCTCCAGCTTTAGCCGTGAGGTCATCCTGCAGGCGAAAGACAAACATCAAAAGTACCAACCCTACCATGGATGTGGCTGCTGATATGCAGCCTAGGGAGAGCTTTCTTTATGTGAAGAATTACACTGAGAAGCAAAACTGGGCAGATGACTACTGTTCTTCGGATTAGTAGAAAATGTGCTGCAGACATTTATTGTAGAAAAGGCATAGAAATGTCCAGTATTCTCAATATCCTTTGAGTTTTAAGCCTTTTTAATGGATGTTGACATTTTCTACCTTGCACCATGATTATGTTTATTAATGGTCAGTATTTTCCTTAGGTTTGGCAATTGACCCCAGGGACTCAGATTTATCAGACAAATGCTCTACCACCGAACTATACCCCCCTACCCCAAGAGGTAATTCTTCTATGTATATGTTCCTGCGTACATGTGCATGCCTGTGTTTGTGCACATGCCTGTGGAGTCCAGGGGTCAAGCTTGAGTGTGACTCCTCAGACACTGTCCACCTTGTGTTGTTTTGAGACAGGGTCTTGCTTGACTTGGAAATAGCCTGGACTTAGGCTAGGCTGCCTGGCCAGTAAGTCTCAGGGATCCAGCTGCCTCTACCTCCCTCCCCGCCACCCCTCTCAGGGTTTTGATTACAAATGTGTACTGCTTTGGGCTTTCTATGTGGGTGCCTGGGGATCTGAACTCAGGTCTTTATGCTTGCAGAGCAAGAATTTCACCACTGAGCCATCTCCCCAACCCCTGGATATGTCATTCTCTATACATATCTGCATAGACACTGCATACACATTGACAATAAGAGACAAATCTTGTTTGTGTTTCTGTCTCCAATACCGAGACTTAGCACCGTGCTTGTCACAAGAACTCAGCAATGGTTATCGAATGATTCCAGCAAATGACAAAGTGTATTCTTTATCGCCCTTGATCTGTGAGTGTGTTCTTTTGTCTGTGTTCTAGATGACCTTTATAAAAGCAGAAATAGAAAACCACAAGGTCATAGGGATGAGGGAAGAAACGCTGAAGGAATAATAGAATTGCAAAATAGATTCCGAAGTCGGAAAGCTAGAAACTCAGGAGCAGAAATAAAATTCTGATTAGACAGTAAACACTTGAGCTGAACACAAGGATTGAATCATTGTTGGGAAAGAAACATTTAAATGTTCCCTCGGAATTTAAGGAAAAAGGAGAAGCGTGCCTGAATTACAGGAGAGACCTTGTTGGCTTTAAAAAGACTGTAATTCCTACCTAAAAGCTATAGACATTTCAAGTTGCCAAGGTTAATCGGACTGGGGATCGATGGGATAAAGGCTGAAGAAAAGTGTTCTGTGTCAAAACACAAGAGCATGTGTCTCACAGCGCAGACAACCGTGAGGATAAAGAACAGCCTTGCCAATTTGAGCATCGCTGTGCAGCTGCACGGCCTGGTCATGTCTCGGAACCTCGGCTTCTTCCTTCTTTGTAGGAGAAGGTTGTCAGCAGGTTGGTAGGTCTCTTCTAGACTTTCTTGTTTATGAGTTCATAAACACTAAGAAGGCTAGAGAAGCTAAGCTGGCCACTGGCCGTGTTGATGTCTCATTGGAGATAAGTCGAAGGAATTATGGTTGGAGTCTCCCTCTTCCCCGTAAATCCTTTTTGTCCCTCAGTGTCACTTGCTGCAGTGTAGTGATGGGCTCCAGGAATGTTCTGAGCGTGGCCAGTGTTCTCATAGTAACATCATCAGGACCTCACAGCCTCTGGGACACTACCTGCTATGAACTTCAGTGAAGATTTTGCGTCTGGGGTTCAGGAGGATGCACACCATCATGACCAGCAATGGATGTTGGTGACCCTCTAGATAGATGGAGTGTAGAGTCCAAGCTTCCCACTTCCTCTTGGGAGGTATTTTCTTGGCTGAGGGGATGTTGCTTCAATTCTTTCCTGGACCTCTGACATCACCTCTAGCATATCTCTCTCTCTCTCTCTCTCTCTCTCTCTCTGTATGTGTGATACACACATACATATATACACACTCAGTGTCCAGGAGGCCCAGAGAAATGACAGAATATACACTGCTCACACCCTTCCCAGCCTTAGTCCCACTTAAATGTCCAAAATGTTATTCAGCTTCCAGGTCATTTTAGTGTGTACATGGTCATGTGTGAGGAGGCATGGCAACACTATCAGGTGTCCAGCTCAACAGCTTCTCCATCTAATTTTTTGAGACAGGGTCTCTTTCTGTCCTGGAGCTTACCAATTCGGCTAAGCAAGGTGGACAGCGAGCTCCGGGAATCCTCCTGTCTCCATCTCTCCAGCACTAGGATTGCAGACGTCTCTGCTCACTTGGCTTTTTACATGGATGTTGGGGAAACTGAACTGGGGTCCTCACGTTTATGTGGGAGGATTTTAACCACCGAACCCTCTCCTTGACCTCAGCTTTTTAGAAACAATAAAAACAGGCAAAAACCTTCCAGTCATGAGCAGTAAAGACAATTTTATTTTTGGGTGTGGGGGGGTGGCCAACAGTCAACACTTGTAATGTCTTCCTCTCCTGAACTGCAGTCAGTGACCCCAGCTTCTGTACTTGTTTTACTGTCTGTCTAGTTTTCCCCACTGGTGACCACACTGAACCCTAACTCTGGGTTTCATACATTCAGAGGCCAGTGTAGTTTGTGTTGTGACTCCATTCAAAACAGCGCAGGAAAGCCAGTGGCCCCCCAGGCTAGTGAAAAGGTAAAGCCCGGGGGTTTTGCCTGGTGCTCTGAATCTAGGCTGGAGTTGGATAAAGAGCGCTGGAATGTTTGTCAGGGGTGCTGCTCCCTCCCCGGAAGCTTCAGGCAGCTTCACAGGCCTGCTTGGCCTTCCCTTATATGGAGTTGTCCCTCAGGTACTAGGGAATGACAGCCACTCAAGGCGCCAGCAGGGAACTGATGACAGTCAAATCCCCTGTGATCTCAGTTGCAGGGGGGTGGGGGTGGGGGGGGGGGGGGGGGGGGGGGGGGGGGGGGGGTCCTATCTGCTTAACCTCTTGTTCTAGGACCTGCTCCCTGATAATGGATTTGGGATGCCAACAGGTTGAGAGGGCACATAGGCGACGTTTAGAGACACTGGCCAGATAGCTCTGCGTGAGAGAGCGGGGAGGCATGTCTCCCCCAGTCCAGCATGTTAGTTTCTCAGTACAATGCACAAGAAGTAGAAAAAAAATGGAGCAATGCAGAAGCTACCGAATAGATGTTTGATCATCTACGTTCATGATCATTTAATTCAATTCAATTTTAAAGTCAGAGTTAGCTGATATAAATATTAATTGTTATTGATGAATAATTATGAGAACCCTGCTGAAATGTCCAAACACTCAAAAGAAAAATCTACCTGATGAAGGGATGCGCAGCCTTCTAACGTTGAGACATAATGCCCTTTACAAAGTTACAAAAAAGAATTGCAAAACATTTTAAGTAACATTAACAATTTTTGTGTCGGGCAGAATTTACAGCTACGTTCCACCACATTTGGCCTCTGGGCCTCAGGTTGGATGCCTCCTGCTTGTTCAGTAGAAAGAAGCATGGGTGAAAAGGGGGAGCGCTGAAGGAGAGTGGATGGATCTGGCTCTGTTTTAGGAAGACAGTCTCACTTTACATGTCAGCCTTCTTTGATAATACTATTTTAATTTGCATCCTGTAGATGATTAAACAGAGGCAAGGAGAGATAAATGCACGCGCCCAGTGTGACGCAGCTAGTCTGTGGTCACCTGCAAACCCAACCCTAAGCAGTCTGGCTCTAGGCAGAGTTTTGTTTGGTTTTGATTTTTTTTCAGACAGTGTCTCGCTGGCCTGGAACTTACGAGATCTGTCCACCTCTGCCTCCAGAGTGCTGGGATTAAAGCTGTGCGCCACCTCCCAGTTTCTAGGAGGTTTTAACTGGTACACATGGGAAGGGGACACAGCACGGCAGGGATGGCCGAAGGAACATGAGCAAAGCAGATTCTCCCGGGGAATGGGACGGAGCCCAGTAAGGTCAGAGCACATAAGAGGGCAGCGAGAGATCACAGTGGAAATACAAGCTACTGTCGAAGGCTGAGGAGGCTGGAATACCATGTCCATTTTTGCAGAATAATAGCAGTAGGTTCTAATCCCCCTGCCCCCAGCCCGGGTCTTTGACCTACCAAGCCTCGGGTTCTTGGCCCATTAACAGGTGAAAGCCACGACATTTTCTAGTTCTTTATTCCTCCTAATGTCCTTCTTACACAGGCACTCTTGTCTTCTGAGTGGGTGACATCAAGTTGTGCCACCAGCCAGATTCCAAACTCTAAGGTCTCTGCTAAGGGGTCCTTTGTTATCAAGACTTTTTAAGTGGGTGTTTTACTCTAGAAATGCTATGCAAAGTGTATTCTGCCCTGCTTCTGGAAATGGCTGACAGCTTTGCCTCAGGGCTCAGGAAGGACAGGTCTTAAACCTTACCAACTGTGTAGAATCAAAAGACAAACATAAAAATCTGACTGCCCTTCCTTCTGGCCGTCTGTGCGCCGCGAGGCAGCCTCTCTGAGTGGGAAGCATCATCAGCTGTGGTTGCTAAGTGCTGCTTGTGAGAGCGGGGGGTGTGGGGGGGTGTGGGGGGGGAGGTCAGCAAAACGCCACCCAAAGAGTAATGTTCTCATCGGTCAAATACTGTGTCTCCACCATTTCAAAGGACACCAGCTGCCAAGCTGTTCCCTTGGTCAGTTTTACCAAAATATTTACCAGCTGAAAGTCATTTTCATGTTGCGGAAGCTGGTGGCCATCTTGGTAGATATTTTCATATTTGATTTCTCCCAGCCCTCTCGTTTGATGAATCATTAGGTGAAGGAGACTTGTGTCTTTTTACTTTAACTGAATGCCCAGAAGAAGGAGGAGATAAGATCCGATCAGTGGGCGTGTGCCCAGCTCTGGGCTCCTTCCATCTGTGCCTGGGAGGTGAGCTGCCTTTCTGCAGGGAGGATGCTGCTAGCCCAGCTTCTTGTTCCCAATACAGGGAAGGGTCTTCAGGTGGCAATCCACTAAAGAACAGGGGTTGGGGAGGGGAGAGTAAGAAGGTAGGCTACAAGATGGCAAGCCCAGATTGTCTTTGATCTCTTGCTCCTTTTTCTTCTCCTCCTCCTCTATTCCTTTTTTTCTTTTGTGTGTATGTGTTCATGTGTATGCACAGGTGTAGGGGGGGAGTCAGAGACTGATATTAAGCATATTCTTAATTACTGTCCTAATTTTTTGAGACAGGGTCTCTCACTGGACCTGGAGCTCACTGATTTGGCTGGAATGGCTGTCCATGGAGCCCCAGGAATCCTCTTGTCCAATCATAGAGAACTTTACTACTTGAATGTAATTTGCTGACCCCTGCTTATACAAGCAGCGTTTAGCAAAGCCACAGCTGATGATGTATCCTGGGATTACAGGTGTGCACCACCACACATGGCTTTTTATATGAATGCTGGTAATCTGAACTCAAGTCCTTTGTGCAAATACTTTACTGCCCGAAGCACGTCCTCAGCTTGCGTGTTTGCACTTTCTACCTTGATCAAATGAATGGGGTTGACGCTGTATTAGGAGCAGGATGGTGGTATCTACCTGTGTCATCTTGTCATAATGCTGACAGTTGATCATTTATGTTCCGGAATTTGGAATATGCACATATATGTAACTTATATAATTTCGCAAAAGTCATGTGAAGAAATTTTGCTATCTTAGAAAAAAAATCAAGGCTGGAGAGATGGCTCAGTGATTGAGTACTGACTGCTCTTCCAGAGGACTCAGGTTCAGTTCCCAGCTCCCTCATGGCAGCTCACAAGTGTCTGTAACTCCAGTTCCAGGGATCTGAGACCCTCATACAGACATACATACATGCAAGCAAAACACCAATGTACATAAAAATACTAAGAAAAAGTAGAAAATATTTTTGAGACAGGGTTTCTCTGTTGTAACTCTGGCTGTCCTAGAACTCACTCTGTAGACCAGGCTGGCCTCAAATTCACAGAGATCCACCTGCCTCTGCCTCCTGAGTGCAGGGATTAAAGGCATGCACCACCACTACATGGCTTAAAATAATTTTTTAAAAATTTAAAAAGAAGAAGAAGAAAGAAAAAAAATCATTTATGACCAAGCTTGCCAGCCAGGAGAGATAAAATTAATTTTCTTCCTACTCCAGGCTATGAGTAGAAACCACCAGGAAGCTAGCCTCGATGGAGCACCTGGGCTCCATATAATAGGAGAGCTGATTCTGCAGCAGACTGGTACCACATCTCTTCTGAAGACTGATAGCTACTCAGACCCGGACAACGTTGTCATGGAGACATTTTTTAAATGTCAACCATCAATTATGCGTTAAGACCTTTTTCTGTTTGCTTGTTTGTCGGAGGCCGCATCTTCCCTATATAGCCCAAACTGGCCTCAAATATTCGATGATCCTCCTGCCTCGTCTCCTAAATGCCAGGATGAAAAAGCATGTGCCATTGTGCCTAGCTTACCATCTTCTTTAGAAAAGGCATAGTTTTGTTCTCCTACTCTAAAGGAAAAAACTGTATTGTGGCCACTGACTTTCAGTCTCTGTGCTACCATCTCAGGACTACACAGTTTATATTGAGGTTTTCAAACAACAGGCAATCTAAGACAGAAGCCAGTGCAGCCTGGCTTCTCTCCACCCCGCCCTCACTTCTGCCTCTTGCTGGGCGGACTGTAACCATCTACTTCTAGTGTGAAGTTCATGTGAGTGTTTCAAACTGCACCAGCCAGGAAGCCCTGAGTTTTTTGCAGGCAATTCTGTTTCATTTGTTTTCAAATGCTTTTACGTGCATAGTCTACCTGAAGACCTAAATGCTGTTGGGGGACTCATGGTGGAATTGAGTGTGAGCAAGAATATTCCCGATTCTGCCTTTTCCTTCCATATCCAATGGGGGAGGGAGCCACGTTAATACTCAGTTATTACAAATGTGTATTCATTCTGGAAACATTTTAAGGATGTTTACATTGAAACCAGATGCCGGCTCCAAAGACAGGGGCCCCCCATTTCTGTGGCTTTTACAGCTTTTACTACTTCTTCAGTGTTCTCAGTAGGGTCTTTGTTTTGCTCAGGAGGCCAGAGAATGTGTCTTTTGTTTGTTTTTCTTTGCCCTCAGGGCTGGCCAGTCTCTGGAGGGAACCCCTGGCCATGCTGTAATTTGGCTAGTAGGCCTTTGGTTTTGCTTCTCAAAGTCACACCCACCTTGATAGTCCAAGGTTTCTGAGTGGCCACGTGCCTGGGCTTCTCCAAACTCTCCCCCACCCCCACCCCCAACATGTGCTTGAGATTTGACAGTGGCCTGGGCAGCATTGAGCTAATGCTCCCCGGATAGAGAAGTTGGGGTTCCTGCCGGGAATCCAGCAAGATGAAGCTAGGACTCTTAAGGAATTTGAGATCCTTCAAAAATGTCATCTGGACCCAAAGCTTTTATTTCAAGGCTGAGCTGAATGCACAGCCAGGTAGAGAGCTGGAAGACTCATTTGTTCAAAGGTCTTCAGCAACTGGTCTGAGGGAGTATGGCGAGAACTGGGTGTCCTTGATCTGAGCAACTGACAGCTGAACATGTAGCAAGAACCTGAGAGGAAAATCATCTAAAGTCTAAGGGAAGTGAAACAGCTGCAGGAAGGTCACCCAAGAAACCTTGTCCACTCATACTTTTGTTTGGTCGGCTGGTTCTTTGTATTTACTCGAGAGATTTTTTTTTTTGAATACCTAATACGTACTAATCAGACTATGTACTAGGAACAGAAGAACCCACAATAGTATACTGTATCTAATAATGTAGAGAGAAGTACACACATGGTGATAGGAGATCAGACAAAGGCATCTGGCATAGGCCAGGTAGGCTGCTGGGTACAGTGAGAGACCTTCGGGTGGAGGTGGTTTCTAAAATGAGCATGGGTGGACTATTATCTAGACCATAACTTCTCAGAATTTCACGGGCTTAAGAATTACACAAGATACGGTATTGATGATTTTAATCCAAGGGGACTTGGATGGGTTCTGCTCTCTCAGTTGCTTCCGTGCAGTGTCCATGTGACTTCAAGGACGCCCTAGTTAGCATCGACTATCAACTTGACACTATCTAGAATCACTTGGAAAATGCTTCAATAATTGTCTTTTCATTGGGCTGTTTTGTGGGCATGTCTGTGAGGGATTGCCTTATCGATTGATGTAAGAGAGCCTAGCCCATTGTGGGTGGTACCATTCCCTAGGCAGGTGGTCCTGGGTTGCATAAGGAACGAGCTGAAGACAAGCCTGAGCAAGATAGCCAGCAAGCAGAATTTCACCATGCTTTCTATTTCATGTTCTTGCTTGAGTTCCTGCCTTGACTTCCCTCAGTGATGGACTGTGATCTGGAAGTATAAGACAACTAAACCCTCTCCTCCCCTAGTTTGCTTTTGGTCAGAGTGTTTTATCACAGCAACAGAAAGGTAACTCGAATATGTAGGAAGGAGCTAAGTGATGACCTGATATGGGAAGGGGGAAAAAGATGTGGCACAAATACCCCAACCAGGGGAATACACTGTCAAAAAGGAGAAGGAGGATGGAGGAGCACCTTGCACAGTAAAAGAAGTCCAAGGGTGAGCTTAGCCATGGAAGCTGCAACCAGGTCATAAGGTAGCTTGATCATATAGTCTTAAGGAGATGAGAATTTTTCCCGAGGAAAAGAAGAGTCCCCTGAAGAGTTTAAAACATAATGATGTCCAGAACCACTTCATTTTAGAAGGGTCACCCTGAGTGTAATGGGATGGTGGACTGGGGGACACTAGAGGCAGGAGAGTGTTGTGGGTCAACTGTGTTGATCTTCTTGAGAGAAAGGAAGATCCTGGACCAAAAGAATGGGGAGAGCAAGCATTGACCTTGGAAGAATATGGAGCTGGATCTTGAAGGTTTTAGTGTCTGCTAACTCTTTCCCATCACTTGATAAACAACAGATTCGATGTCTACGTAACTCAATGCGTTAACAGTAAATGAGTCTGGGGTATGTGGGTCAAATCCCCATGGACGTTATGTGATGTGAAAGTGTTACACACATCCGTAAAGACATGTACACACATGTCTCGGTCATCTCACATTCATGATTCCATCTCCATACTAATCTTCCAAAATTAGGTGCCTTTGGGAGGCAGGGCCTAGTTTTTAAAAGTAAGTCATGATGGGTGGGCATTTGAAGATTGTATGTGTGCCTGGTTCCGGTATAGCTCTGTCTGCTTCCCTGGTCTGTCAAGATGTAGGAGCCTCTATCACGTTCCTGCTGCCGTGCAGTCCCATCCCCCCCCCCCCCCCCCCCCCCTCGCCCCGGCTTCCCTACTAAGAGAAACTACAACCATCTGAACAGAAGCCCAAACAGACTCTTCTTCCTACAAACTGTTCCTGTTGGTTGTTTTGTCAGTGATAAGAAAAGTAATTAACACAGTAAGGCAAGTTCAAGACCCACTTGCTTTCTGGATAAGGCTGAAGTTCATCCAGCCTTTGTGTTAACACAGAAACAGGTCTCATATTCCACAAAACAATGACTGTTAACCAAGATGCCACTTGGGGTTTCCAAGACAAAACACGAGAGCCGAGATTTGTACCCATGACTCCTTGATTCATCGTGTGTGTTCACTGTAGCAGAACTGGTCACTTCTTCCAGGAGAGAAATTAGGGTGTGCCCACCCAAATGGGGTCAGGGAGATTCTATTGCTTAGAACTGAGGTCTGGGGCTGTAGTGTCCTGTGATGACTGAGCAGCTATGTGAACGATTCCCACAACATTGAACTTCTGCTCTAATAAACAGAAAAATGGAAAATTTTTCATCTTATCCCAACCCCCCCTTTCCTACTGACAAAAATGTACCCTAAAAAATCAGTCAGTACGCTATAAAATAAGGTCAGTTTTGCCTGTTTGTTACTTTAGGGTGTGTTCTGTTCTCCATAGGCCTGCGAAATCTCTCCTACCCTTACATTATATATTCCTATCTTGCTTAAATATGGAATTTCCCTGAAAATTGTTTGTGGGAAATGGATCCTAATTGTACTTAATTTTATTCAAAAAAGTTAAAAATTTGCAACTGATTGGAATTTTCAACTTTTAATCATATGGCTCAAAAACACAGGATTTTTTTTTTTTTTTTTTTTTTTTGACACAGGGTTTCTGTGTTGTAACTCTGGCTGTCCTAGAACTTACTCTGTAGACCAGGCTAACCTTGAACTCACCAGAGATCGGCCTGTCTCTACCTCCCGAGTGCTGCTGGGATTAAAGTGGTGTGCCGCCACCCACTGCCTGGCTCAGAGTTTTTTGTTTTTGTCTTTTGTTTTTGTTTTTTAAACCATTTCTTATTACTTAAAATGTAGTTAGCTTTTAGTAGTTTTGAGTCCCTTCATACGGTCTAAACATTTAAGGGCAATAGGCTAATATGTAAGAATCCCATACTTGGGATTCTCATAAGCATGGTTGGTTAAATATCACTAATAACCTGGACTGACGTCTGACATCTCTGCCCCACATGAAGTAACCGTTGGTTTCCACCATTGCAGTCTCCCGTGAACACAAAGTTCTCCCAAGAAAATTTAATGGCAAAACGAGAAGTACTGTGTGGTCCCATACAGAACTCCAGGGAGTGCACTCAGTGACTCTGAGAGACTGCTCGTCACAAAGCAGGATGAGTTTTCATAGTCTATAAATCTGTAAGCTGTGTGCAGTGACTCCAAAGAGGGAAGTCCTTTCTTCTCATCACCTCTCAACTGCCAAACAAGCAAAAACAAGCAGCCGTCCCAGGATCTTCTAGAGCTTGCTAGACCTTAGAAACCAACCTCATCGTTTTAAAAAATCTCATGCCAAGGTTCATTAGAACAAACAAACAAAAAACAGATATATGGCCACAAAACTTAACAGTAAAACAAGGGGTGGGATCCCAGCCTTCTTTCTTTTTCCAAGATTTAGTTGCTTGGGTTTTTTGTTCATTTAAAATTTGCTTTTTAGTATGTTGACATATTCACATGACTCAAAATTCAAAGACGTAAAAGTTATAGTCCCTCTCGTCCCTGCCTCTTTGCTTCTATGCTATCCCATGGATCCACTCTGGGGCCAGTGGCTGGCATCCCTTTCTGGAAATGGTTCCTAGTGTATCTTATTCTCCATCACTTCCTGCATCATTACTTCCTTTGATGTTGTGATTGAATATCCAATAAAAAACAACTTAAGGGAGAAATGGGCTATTTGGGCTCATAGTTCAAAGGTTTACAGTCCTCTGTTGGTAGGAAGAGATGGGGTTTGTACCAACCAGGAAGAAGAGGTAAGGGTTATCAAGTTAGCTCATTTTCTCCTTTTTCCATTTTCGTTGAGTCTGAGACCCCACCCAGCCTGTAGTAGTAGGCTGCCCACTTCTGGGGGGGTGGGGTCATCCCTCCTCAGTTAAAAACTCCCTGGGAACACTTAACAGACACACCCAAAGAGGGGGTGTCCATCAGGGTTGTCCCAGAAGTAGCTGGGATTCCTACACCCTCATTGACACCGTATTAGCAAACCTGGTAAGCTTTTGCTGGCCCAATTCATGCAAGATGGCGCTGTTTTTGGCTCGCTCTTCTCTTAGCACAGGCTGTGTAACCTTCTTCTCATGGTTTCAAGCTTGTTTCCAGCTGTTGTTCTGCATCCTAGCTTGTTTTTTCTGTCCTAGATTTGTGATCTTCTACTGATTCGTAGAGAGAAAGATAACTCACTGATTATAGTAAAAGTTAATACCTTTTTTTAAAATCTAAGAGCTGCTGTGTTTTTCTATGGGAATGGGAGACAGAACCTAGGGTTCCCTACATGCTAAGCAAGCACTCTATTTGCTGAACCTTCTTTTTATTCTGGGGACAAGGTCTCACTAAGTCATCCATGGTGGCCTTGAACTCTCTCTTAGCCCAGGCCAGCTTTGAAACTTTTGATTCTTCTTCCTTGGCCTCCAGAGTAGCTGGGATTATAGACCTGCACCACCAGTCCTGGTTTCATACTTTCTTTTCCTTCCTAATTTGTGGTGGAGTTACCAACAAGTAATAGAGCCTAGATTCATGGACCCCCTGTTTCCCAATGTCTTTCTGCTTGAATGTCCTCTAAATGGAAGTGCCCTTTTTTCCATTTCATAGAATGGGAGGAAAAGCCGTGTAAAGGCCAGCCGGTTTCCACAAACTGAAGAAATGCAGTTTTAGCATTGATCCTGTCTGCAGGGCAAGATAATGTGAAACATGAATCATTCAATTGCTGACAACATGTCATTATATCACAGCTTTTAGAAAATAGAAGGACTAACCATTCATGGTAGCCACACATCTGTATCCCAGCACTGAGAAGTGGAAGCTGGAGGAGTAGGGTTCAAAGCCAGCCTCAGCTACAGAGTTCAGGGACAAGCCTCTACTACATAGAGCTCGGGATTACATGAGCCTGGGATAGATGAGACTCTATCTCATAAAACTCAAAAACAAACAGAAAAGTGAGTAAGCCTGTAATAGATTTTGCAAGTCACACATAAATGTATATTGGGTTTAATATATTCTTTGTAGTTGGTAGAGAAGAAAATAAACTGGAAATAAACGATGAACTGAAATCTGTCTGGTCTAGCTGGATGTAACCTCCTCTCTGAAATGCCTCCTGATTTCCCTGGGTGAATGTTTCCCGTGCCTCTGAATCCCCAGAGAACTTTGGCCCTTCTAGGTGTCTATAGGAATCTGTCTTCTGTAGTTAGTTACACATAAGACTGTTCTCAAAAGCATGGCCCATTTCCTACTTCAATCATAGATTTTTTTTTTCTAAAAGAAGTTTTAAAAGTCCTAAACCATAATTTTCTTTTTTTAAAGTTAGAGTTACTTATATATACTTTACATACAGTAAAATTTGCCCTTATGAATTGTCTGGGTCACCAGTTAGTAGCAATATCTGGAGATGCATAATCACCTCCTAAACCAAGATCCAGATCATTCTATCTTTACCCAGTGTCCCCTGGGTCCTGTGCAGTCAAGCCCCTACCCCCACACTCAGCCCCCATCAGTCACCAATGGGATCTCTGTCCTAGTGGCTCTGCCTTTTCCAGAATGTCTTGGAAGTCGTGAATTTCGGGGCTGTGTGTGTCTATTTTTACTTTCAGCCACAGTACTTTCCAATTAAACCCTGGGGAAACAATTCCCTCCTGGCTCTGTGGAATTTAGGCTGAGTAGCCGAGCTCGCAGAAGTCATGCCAGTCGGTGGTTTAGGCAGCTGTTACAGGGAGGAGCCGAGAGCCAGGGCAGGGAGGGCGGGGCATCACAGACACGGAAAGCCGAACGGAAGCCACGCTTAGTGTGTGTTACGATATATTCTTTACTCTTTTGGAATTGCTTTGCACAGAGCACTTCCAAAAAAGTGCCCAGCATTTTCTAGACTCCGCACGACAGCCTTAGGATACGCTCTTATTTCTCCTCTGCAGATGAGGATGTTGGAGTTCATGTTGTCCCAGTGCTTTGCCAATTAGTAGAATGAAACTACTATGATTGGAAGACTTTGTCCTACGGACTGGCTCAGGCTCCCTCTTCCTTTGAGTCTAGGGACAGTGATTTATGGTGCACAGCTGTAAAGCTCCAAAAAGGAGCTCTCACTCACCACATTGAGCCCCCAAACCAGTGCTATGCCCTGTTTATAGTAAGTGCTCATTCAATACTGTTAAATGGAACCAACCACACCACACACCTAACCCAATCTTCCTATCCTTCTAAGGTGTGTTTGCACGTATTTTCCAATCCTCCCTGCCAGTTCACGGATATTTTTGACTACTGTATTTTTCTTGTTTTTACTAAAGACACAAATTCAGATCATCTCTGAATTCTTTGTGATTTTGTGGCAGGGCAAATTGTCTCAACATGTTCCATGGAAAAGTGTGACTGTATTCCACCTTTCCCCTGCTGACCTGTCATTTGAATGAAGAGTATGGGTTTGTTCATTAAAGACCATGCCAGATGCCAGATTCAGTTAATCATTGTTTATTACATTCTTTCTCTCGACCACAGGAGTAAGAATCAACGTCAAGTCAGATGAACTAAACCTGAGTGCCTAGGAATAACTGCAATAAATATTTCGTGTCTTGGACCTATTTGAATATAATTAGATTGTGTGTAAAAGAGTACTGAGATAAATGGCAACTCTTATCTTATGGTAATTCAAAACACAGACGAACCAACCGGGTTAGATGGCAAATTCCTCCTCGAACATTATTGCTGTTCAAAAAGCAAGTTGTTGGAAATACCGCCTGTAATGTTTGAAAGATGAGAGCAGGTAGTTGCGCTGAGGATGAGAACACGATGTGTCACTTTGCGATGTTCTGAAATGACGTCTAAAGCCAAAGATGAAGCAATGTAAAAATGGCATTTTGTCATATAAACCCATGTCCTTCCAAAGGAGGATCGCTGCCTCTAGGAAGTGTTTGGATTTTGTATTTCTCATGATTGCTGTCATGATTACGTCTCCTAGTAGTTTTTCTTTGGCAATTTGGTCACAGAAGAAAGGTGGCATCTGGATGAGATCTAAGTTCCCATTTAAAAAAATAAAAAAAATATATATATATTATATATATATATATGTATATATATTTGTATATACATATGTGTGTGTGTATATATATATATACATATATATAATATATATATATTATAATTATACTATATATAACATGTATTGGGGCTGGAGAGACCGCACAGTGGTTAAACAGCACAGATGCTCTTGCAGAGGACTCGGTTCAGTTCCAAACTCCTACATGGCAGCTCACTACTGTCTTTAACTTCAGTTCCAGGGGATCCATGCCCGATTCTTGGGTCTCTCTGCAAACACCAATAATGAATGTGTTTACATACACACATGTGCAAGCAAACACTCATACACATAGCATAAAAATAAATCTTTTAAAAAATGTATTTAACAACCTAGAACTTTCTAGTAAAACTTCATCTTAAAGTATAAGAAAAGCCCACCCTAATGCTATACATATTGATACTTAGCTTTACATTAATTGATCATTGGTGCTCAGTAGCACATTTGTCACCTCAGAGCTACAGGTGGCATTGCAGCAGCTGGCAATTTCCTGAAAAAGCCATATTCCGTCTGTGTGGCAGCAATATGTGTTCAACTCTGAGTTTCATCACCCCAAACCAGGACAATGGAGCTCACTCACTCTGGGTCAGGAAAATGTTCTGTCTTCGAGGAGCAGAGAGGGTTCATGCATGCATTTTTTTTTCCTTGCTGTGCAAGAGATGGAACCAAGTCCTATGCATGTTAGGCAAACGCTCTCCCACTAAGCTACATCCTCAGATGGAAAATAGCTCATTTTAAAAGGGGAAATAGAGCCACATGGAGTATGTGGTCTTTTGCCTCCAAAGAGACAGTGTTCCTAGCAGCCCTTTGCCTAGTGGGTAGGAATGTTAGGATTAGGGGCACGAAAGGGACAGGGGTGCTCTTAGCTGACACCAGGGCAAGCATTAGAATTTTAGCGCCAGGGAGAGCTCAGAGATGGAAAAACGCCATGGTGTCAGACAGGCATGTGCCCTAGAGGAGAGAGGATGCAACAGAGAATAGTACTGCAGTCAATACAGTCAACAGACTACAGTACTATCCAGAGAAGAGGCCACATATGCCGTCTGCTAGAACCCTTGATGTTCCTCGCTCATAGACACGTTGTTCTAACCTCTGTCTCTGTTCATGGCTTTCTCTCTACAGCTGTGGTCTCCAATCACTCCCCTCTCTCTCTTATAAATATACCCACCATTGGGTTTTAGAATCCCCCTTAAATTCAAGATCCTCAACTTAATTAGATCTTCAGACCCTGTTTTTTCAAATTAGGTCCCATTCACAGGTCCCATAGGTCAGGAATTGATTTTTCTTTGGGGAGCCACTACCCAACTCATTTGTTACAGTGGTCATACTTACTAAATTCTAAGGTCTTATTGTCAGGCGGGGTACAGAGGCACACTGGTGAGTCCAGCACTTAAGGGAAGAGGTAGGAGGATCTAATTCTAGGCTATCTTGGTCTACATAAACAAGACCACACACACACATACACACACACACAC
This sequence comes from Cricetomys ansorgei, assembly GCA_026225945.1. Classification (NCBI taxonomy): domain Eukaryota; kingdom Metazoa; phylum Chordata; class Mammalia; order Rodentia; family Nesomyidae; genus Cricetomys; species Cricetomys ansorgei. The sequence goes on from JAMJFZ010004167.1 coordinate 85,592, forward strand.
ACACACACACACACACAACAAGATTCCAACTCTCTAGTGTATACAATTTGACTAGTTTCCCACTCTCAGTCTTTACACAGGAATTCATTCTCAATAAAGTAGTCCTTGATCTTTTTGAAATAGTCCTTTGCTCACACTCTCCCATTGCCTCTGCAAGAACATGTGGCTTGCTAAAGGAGGCTGGGAATGGAGCTTACCTAATGGTCCCCATGCCATTTCCTGGAGCGCCACCTGTGCATTTCTCTGAAGAGTAATGGGCTTCCGTGCCCTGAACACAGCTCTCTTTCACGTGCTGGCCTTCGCATAGCCGGGTTCCCTCTGCTGTGTATGCTCACGCAGCCTCTGAGCTTCCATTCTCACTGAATCTCCTCGGGAAACCTTCCTGCCCTGAGCCCCCTGAACTGGGCTCCTCCCTTCCTCCTACCGCATCTCGAGCTCAGAGTTGTCACACAGCATATCCATGGTCCCTTAAAGGTATCTCAAGATTTATCATCGAGGCCAATGCCTTACTCGGTTCTACAACCCAGTTGTCAGTGCAGTCATGAAGACGTTGAGTGATGTAGAAACGGATGGGCGGGTGTGTGGATAGATGGGGACAGGATAGCACGCGAGATCGATTGGATGGATGGATGGGATGGATGAGTGGGTGGGAGAACTGGTAGGATGAATGGCATGGGTGGGGTGGGGTGGATAGAAAGATGAATAACAAGAGGAAAAAGGCAACCGAGTCGGGGACCACGCGGAACCACAAAGTGAATCCTGAACTAAAACCGAACCACATGTGGCTAGACGCTCTGAGGGAGGAGAGGTGTGGCTGCTTCCGGGTCTCTAGCCGTGTTTTGCGAATTATGAACAGCTGCACATCTGAACAGTAGAAAGCGGGACATCCAAAGCCGCTGCTGAAAAAGCTCATGCTAACTCCCCCAAAGAGTTAAGATTCTTCTCATTTTCCAGACACCTAAGTTAAAGAAGCCCCCTGAGAAGCAGATAAACCATGATCCTCACGTCTTACACTTCGGGGTGAATAGAATTCACCCGATGGCTAAGTAGGACCTGTGGATGCCTAGGCTTAACCTTGGGAGATTCTGATAAAGTCAGTCTGGGGCAGGGTCAGTAAATAGGGAATGGTTTTTAAAAATGCAAACGCTGGGGTGGAGAGATAGTTCAGTTGGTATAATATTTGCCCCACAAGAATGAGGACCCGGGGACCCAAATCCACATAAAAATGAAGCTTGGCAGTGTGTACCTGCAATCCCACTGCGGAGGAGATGGAGGCAGGAGGACCCCTGGGGGCCTGCTTGCTTGCCAGTCTGATGAGTTCCAGGTTCAGCTAGAGAGACCTTGTTTCAAAATACAAAATAGAAAGCGGTTGAAGATGACATCTGATGCCAATCTTTGACCTCCACATGCACACACATGGGTATGCACACATACACATAAATGCAAATTCTGCCCCTACCGTGGGACCTTATCACCATAGACAATTTACTAATTCTTTGTCTCTGAAAGGGAGAAAAAAATTATTCCTCTTGATAGGACTCCAGTGACTTACTATAGAAATAGAAGAGTTAGGTACGGATAAGCACTTTGCTCAGTGTGTTACCTATAATCACCAACACCACCATCATTAAAGACATCAGTCCTTCTTAATCCTGACTGAATGATAAAAGCACCTGGGAAATTTAAGAACAGATACTTGTATAGTCTGGAGAGCATCTTGGGCAAGGGTATAATTTTGAAGCATCCACAGTGGAGAACTGGTGTGCACTGGCAGTGGTACCTATCACCTTGAATGCTGAAGCTAAAATTCCTTCCCTGGAGGAGCAGTGAACAGCATCCACCCTCCTCCTAAGGTCCTAACAACAAGCCAAAGAATGGCCCCACCATAGTTCACCCTGGGGATCTATCGGGCTTAATTACAGACCATAGGTGACAGGCTACTGACAGGAGCAGGAGTCACCCCCAAACAGCCACAGAGGTGACACCTCTTTCTCTGGCCTTCCCCAGCCTATACACCCTAGTCCTCCCCTACACCCCAAGGCAATGTGCAATTAGGAGAAAATTGCATACAGGTGGCTGGTAGAAGTGTCGCTCAGTCTCTGAGACGTCAACAATCCACAGGTCCAGTTGTGATGCACTCTCAAAAGCAGTAGGCACCCCTGATATCATGAAGATGGTGGCAGTGTTGTTTGGAAAATAGCACTGTACAGAAGATGTACATATGAATCGTGTTAGGATCTTCTAAAACCCGGCTCTGTGTCTGTGGGTCTTGGATTGCCAAGAATCTGCATTTGAAACAAGTCTTGAAGTGATTTTACTGGGCACAGTAAATAGGGGCACAGACCCCACTGTGAGCACTCAAGCATTAGACCTCTGGTGGGAAAGAAACCCTGGGACCAAGAGGCACAGCCCATGTACCCAGCAGTTGGTGTCAACACAGCTTGCGACTGTGAAGGAGGCCATGTGGCTCTTGATCCGCACCCAGATCTGCAGCAAGCCTGACATAGCTCTGCACAGAAAGTTGCCCCCGCCCTTCTCTGAATAGCTAGATCCCAGAAAGCTTCTCTCTGACTTCTCTAATCAGATCGGTCAATCGTACATTCATGACCATCCTGGAGTCTTTTCAGAAAGCATTTAAGAAAGACTTACACACTTAGCACTTAGTTCTGCAGATTGTGGGGCTCCCGGTCAACAGTTTTACCCATAAAGGAGCCATTTGCGCATCAAGTTGCTGAGCCAAGGATTCTCCCACGTGAGAATGACAGTGTTGTCTCCCTGCATTTGGTGCAAACGACCTGTGTGTTTTCCAAACACCAGTAGATGCCAGAGTTCCTGGCCCTTGATTTGGCGCAGGTGTAATGACTCTCGGAGGCCCACAGCCAAACTGGGCAGGACAGGAGTGAAAGGTTACCAGGCTCAGAGCCAGCTCTGCAGCTTCTCTCTAACCCACTCTAACCCACTGCAGCCTTCCCAAGGCTCAAGCAGTGAGCAGAGGCCCTCTCCCCTGCCTGCTGTCTGGTGTGGAGTGTGTGTGTGTGTGTGCGTGTGCGTGTGTGTGTGTGTGTGTGTGTGTGTGGTGTGTGTATTTATGTATGTGTGTGTGGTCTGTGGTGTGGAATGAGCAACGTCATGAAAACACTCTTAAGGCAAAGCTGGTGGACTCTTCCCTGCTGCTCGTTTGAGTAGCTGATTGCAGAGGCTGGCTTTCTACATGCGATCCTAGGCCTTGGGTTTTTCACTTTTACAGTGTTTCCATCCTGAGAGCTACAGTCAACATTCTTTTCTTCTCTTCTCTTTTTCTTTCTTTCTTTTTTAAAGATCAGTACATAATCTCAGTATTCTCCTCATCATTAGAAAAGTGAAGACCAGCATAGACCTTCTTCTCATGGACCCCAGAGGCTAGAAATCACCTTATTGTCAGTTTAACAGGTGTGGCATTGGGAGCAGAGAGGCGAGTTACCTGTTCTACAAATACGGTGCTGACGCCAGTGCTCTGAGCAACTCCTTTATAAAACTTACATGTATTTATTTATTAGTTTCTCTCTCTCTTTCTCTCTAGGCGTATGGTATGCCGTGGTGATAGTGGTGTGTGTGTGTGTGTGGTATGTGATGTGTTATGCAGTTCATATGTGGAGGTCAAAGGGCAAACTGTTAGCCCTGCTGAGCAGTCTCTCTGATCCCACAGGCCTCCTTTTGTACGTGTGCTCCTAACAAGCTTTACAGGCCTCATGAGGGTGCTGGGATGTGCCAGGCACAGGCTTGTAACACAGGCTTATAATCCGGGTGTGCTAGCTAGCTTCTCATCAGTTTAACACAAGACAGGGTCATCTGGGAAGAGAGGCCTAGATTCCATTGGCCTGTAGGCAAGTCTGTGGGGGCATTTTCTTGATGAATGGTGGATGAGGAGGACCCAGAGCATTGGGGACACAGCTACCCACTAAGCAGGTGGTATAGAAAAACAGGGGAAGCAAGCCAGGAGGTTGGGTTCCTCTGTGGCCTCTGCTTCAGTTCAGTTCGTACCATGGCTCCTCTCCATCATGGACTACAACTGTGAACTGAAATAAACCCTTTGCTCCCCAGTTTGCTTTTGGCCACTGTTTCTATCACAGCTCCCAAAACCTAAAGCACGATGTCAACAAAGATCATCTGTCTTCACCTGAACATAAAGATACACGCTAAACACCATTGGCTTCGTTTTCTAAATAAATGAGAAATAAATATGAGAGAAACGATGCCATTTCCCAGGGTTTTATTCTGCACTTTGTTAGCATCCTAGCTGTTGTTCGAACTCCTGGGGTCCCTGTTGCTTCTCCCAGGTCTCCTGTAGCCCTCTTTGGGGGACTTTGGATTCTGATGCCCTGCCATGCCTTCCCTGCTCTAAGCAAGGATGAGGTTTTCCTGTTTGCCTGGGCACTAATTCTATCAGTGCACATTTGACCCTTGCCACCGTGATGCTACAGACTTCCTAGGAGTCCCTTTTGCCACAAATGACAGCATCTCCACAGGCTGCCATTGTCCAGCCCACAGGGACACACAGCTCCTGGGATCTCTGCAGGGCCCTCTGTCAGATCTCCCTGCTCACCCCCACCTCCACACATCATCTCTGGCAGCCAGGTACCAGTGCACTCCCCAATCTGTACCAACCCTCAGAAGGCCTGGGTTTATCTCAACCATTCAATGGCTTCCTGTCCCACAGTCCTCCCCTGCTTCCTCTGTCCTGCCGTGGTGGTCTCCTTGCTGCTTGCCCAGTATCCAGAGCACAGTTGCATCTCAAAGGCTGTCAGGCCATTGGTCCCTCAGCCTGAACACCTCCCCCTGGATGCCTGCAGGACTCCACTGCTCCCTCTAGCCAAGTCCTCCCACACCTAAGCCAGCAAAGGATGCGGCTCTCTCTCCCTTTCCTGTGCGTAGCTTTACCAGAATGTCTCTGCAGATATGGAGGGGGTCTCTCTGCTTTGGGTCATCGACTCCTTTGCCTGACAGCAAGTACGAAAAAGCCACAATTTTACAGCAAAAGAAACAATACCTCGTATTAAATATGGGCCCCGCTATGTATGCCAGGATAGGGGAGGGATAGTGGGAGGGAGGGAGGGCGTGAAGAGAAGGGATAGAAGGAAATGAAGAAGTGCACTCCGTGGACTGTTATTTGAGATCTTATTCCTCAGAAATGATGACGTATTTCGAAAGGAAGGAAGCTAGATGTTCCCAACGTTTGGTCTCATGAGGCATATCCTTCCGGTGAGTTCAGCATCTGATCTGACAACAAATGACACTGAGAAGCTGGGTACCCGGAAGCTCTCTGTGCCTCAGTCTCCTCTTCCGTAAAATGGGGATAAAGAACAACGTTGTCTTCTTAGGGATGTTATGAAGATTACATTAGCTAGTATTTGTAGAGCACTTGGACTGGATTCAGGAACCTAATACTCTGTGCATATGTAAAAGGACTTTATTTCAATATAAAAATATTTTATCGATTCTTCAGTTCAAGCTTTTACTTCATTTAGAAAAATATTTGCCAACTCAGATTTTTATTCAAGTCAATTTGTCTCTGTCTTACTACAACTCATAAAACACACTGGCTAGACTCATGTTAAAGTGAAAGGGCAAAGACATGTTTGCCCAGCCCGCTCCCGTGGTCACGGTCACATTTGTATCAAATAACTGGCTTTTATAGGCTAGGGCTACTGCATTGTTATATAAACAATGAGATTATCGAGTGTTGGGTTTTCTTTGCTCAAAGGGCAAGTGTGAAATCTCGAGGCTGCTCTGAGGTTGGTCAGGACTGAGGCTTTGAAAGCAGACACCCATTTGTCGCTTGCCTCATTCGCTTGCCTCATTCTTGGTCGTTGGTCGGTCAACCACCTTAGGAAGGCAGCTGCCCCCCTTATTAATGAAAAGCTTGCTGCATTTGTTTTGGCTTGAACCAAGCTAATAGAGCCTTTAAATTCAGCGACAGACTGTTTTCCTGGAAGCAGAGAGTCCAGTGGTTTTGAA
>JAMJFZ010000416.1:0-66352 GCA_026225945.1 Cricetomys ansorgei
TTATGGTTGCTAAGGACTTCAGATATTGTCATTATCAACACCAAATTGGGGAAGCTAACTACCAATGTTTTAAGGACTGAGGTCATATTGAACTGTGACTCACAGAGAGCTTTGTGAACAGATTTGAGATGGGAAATTCAGGTGTAATGTGACAGAGTTGTAAAGGTAAACTTTACATTGGCCAAGAAAGCAAGATGCAGTGAAATGGGGAATAAAAGACATGAGAATAAGAAACACTGGATATGAGACTGCAATGATGGGAGAGTCTGACTATGGGTTGACTTTTGGGTCAAGAATTTGAGTTTTCTCCTCCTAACCTATAAGAGTTTGAAGAATTGTCAACAAAGCGATCAAAGTGTTCAAGAATAGTATTTGTTTACCTCTTTTGGGGTGTCTTCTATTGTGTCTGTTCACATGTTTTTGAGGTACATGTACATGCATATACATGGGAATATGTCAGCCTCAGGTGTCATTCTTCAGGTACTGTCTAACTCCAGCTGGCCTATCAAATAGGATAGACTGTGCCAGAGAGCCCCCAAATCCACCTGTTTCCTTCTTCACAGGGCCAGGTTTATAAGTGCGTGCTATGAAGCCTGGGAAGCACTCTTGGGAAGCACTTTACTGACTGAACAATATTCTCAGACACTAAAGATATTTTAATTTCACTAATGAGATAATGTTTTTACAGCATGATCAAAAATTGTTTGTTTTTCAAAAAGCCTAAAGCCATCTCTTTTAAAGAGTAGATAATAATGTGGCAGAATATCCCCAATTCAGTATTTTAGTTGTGAGAGATATATCTTTTTCCAGTTTGAATGCAGTAGAGACTAATGAGCCAAAGCCTAGATAATTTATATTACAGGAAAGAAAGGAGAGGAAAGAGGAAAGGAGAGGAGAGGAGAGGAGAGGAGAGGAGAGGGAGAGGAGAGGAGAGGGAGAGGAGAGGAGAGGAGAGGAGAGGAGAGGAGAGGAGAGGAGAGGAGAGGGAGATCAGAGGAGAGGAAGAGGAGAGGAGATCAGAGGGAGGAGAGAGGAGAGGAGAGGAGAGGAGAGGGAGAGGGAGAGGAGAGGAGAGGAGAGGAGAGGAGAGGAGGAGGAGAGGAGAGGAGAGGAGAGGAGAGAGGGAGAGGAAAGGACTTTCCTCATCATCTTACCAAATTGCAGAATTCAAAGGGTTATGGGAAACAATCTCTGTGTGACTATGCAGTAACACTGGGAAATGTATTCACCTTTGCAACAGTGTTCTGAAATATTCTTCATGTTTGAATTAAATTTTATCCATTTTCTAGGACAAATCCTCTTCCTGGGTTTGATATCAGCCCATATATGATTGAAGCATAGATTAGATAAAGTCACTTTAGCAATTTACTGCTAAAGGGACCTAAAGGGAAGTTCAGAGAGCAAGTTCTAGAGTGCTTGGAGGAAAGATTGTCCCTGAAGGAGACTGACCTTCAATTCTATTTTCATGATGATTTTATAGCTACAATTGGTTTTTCTGGTGACTTTAGTGATGGGCATGAGCATTGCATCATGAAGTTAGTCCTTACTTTTGCAGGCAGAATTAAATTTGCTTCCCTGTTGGGTACTCCTCCTCTGTATTTAAATTGTTTATTATTATTCTCCACTGCTCAGAGAGGTCTATAAGGCAGACGTATCCTCTACCACATTGTAGTTTGTAGGTTGAAAGGCGTGCAGTGGGCATGCAGCTGAATGAATACAAAAATATATGATGAGATACTTCATGTTTATTTGCATGCCATGGAATTGGAAGGAACTGTATAATTAAAGTTTCTTAATATCTTCTTGTAAGGTACTTAAGCATTATTTTGTCATCTAGAATTCTGCTCCAAGGAGGAAGCAGATGTGCTGGATTGAGCAATCAGCCTCACCATGCTGTTTACTATTCCTAATTTTATTTTTGCCTTTAACCAAGTGTGTTCAACGGACACTAGTGTAACTGTACATCAGATAGTGTACTTGGAACTTTCTCAGTTTTCTTGACCCTTAATATAACCCTGAGTCTGTCAAATCATTGTTTTTCTTCTGAATTACTCCCTCCCTTTATGGTCCCAAGAATAAATTGTATTCTGACCCCTTCTGCTCCGATCCACACCCAGATGTGCTAGGTACCAGTCATACCACCTTTAACATTTGGAAGAGGTTAATATCCTTTACTCTCACCCAACACATCATGAGCTCTCTCTCTTCTTTTCTTCATTCTTGTTTCTCTATTATGCATATATATCCATTGGCAGAGTCTATATATTAGTAGCTCATTTGAGACTTCACGTGTCACTCAATATGTTCCTGCCTCTACCACTCTAATGACTCTTATGCAATAGAGCACCATATAGTCCTCTCTAAGTCATTGCTTTGTGAAACCAAAAGCCCCTCTTTTCTGTTGCATTGTTTTCTCTTTGAATTTTACTTTTTAGGTATGTGCCAGTTGTCCTCGTGAGATGTGCTTTTCTCCTTTCCCACTATTTATCTTCAGTTGTAGGTATTCCCAACAAAGACATAAAGTATTTTTTTATGTTGATGGGAGAGCATGAGCACATTGTCTTTAGCTGTCCTGAAACTCACTCTATAAGACCAATTGGCCTTAAACCTCTACAGAGATCAGCCTGCCTCTGCCTCTAGAGTCCTGGATTAAAGGCATGTGCCACCACCACCTAGCTTAGAGTATGACTTATGTAGCATCAAACGTTATTTTCTTTTACATCATCTTTAATTCTTTTATACTTATCAAAGAGAAGGACAAAATTTGTTATTAATTTGTTTTTAACATCACTTTAACATTTGTTAATTTTTAACATTAATTTGTGAGCTAAAGGAAAAAATATGCATTATCTGGTTAGAAATTTTTACTTACATTTGTTTAAGTTACCTCTGCTATTGTAAGGATATTAGTTCATATTTTGGGTGATTAATATTATGTATTCATTTAATAATGGCTTAGATATAAATATAGGCAAATTCTAAATGTATGACAAGTAATAATTTGAATAAGGAGCAATGCTGAAAATGAAACACAAAAGTTAATTCAAATCATGATGCAATTGGGAGACTTTGATACTTAGCCTAAAATCAGATTTCCTTTTAAACTATGAAGTACTTTCATCCCATTGTAGTTATTCCAGTAAAGTGTTATGCTTGCTTCAAAACTGGGTTTTGTGACTTATAGTCCAAATAAATTATTAAATAATTTAGTCTAATGCTTGACATCTATACAATGTTAATTAAAAAAAACCACATTGTTATATACAATTTCTAGAGAAAAGAGATATATTTTATACAGAACAGTTGGGAAATTTTCTAAGAGATAAAAGTCACAGTAACTCTTTTCCTTCAGCATTACTCTTCTGCTTTGTTTTCTTGCTTTACCATTTTGGCAGGAATTGGGACATACTACACATGTTGCATGTTCCAAGGTCAGAAAATTTTTGTACTTCTAGACTAATTCCTGGAGCATTGTTGTGGACTAAAGTAAACTCATATTTTAGCCTGTCCAATCATGTGCTTCATGCACATTACTGTCTCTGCACCAAGACCTCATTATGAGCTCAAGGAAAGAGTTGAATGAATTGATGATCACTGAAAAAAAAATCTCTTGAAGGGTGACATCACTAAGTGACACACAAATTCATGGATTCTGGTTTTAGCAGGGTGGATTTAACTACTATCCCAAGCATAGATAACCAAAGCTGGGCTTTGCCTTTTGCTTTTCAAACAGCCCCTTTCTGTGGCACTCATGGGTGGACACATCGACAATACTTTGTGCTTATGTAAGTTATGGTAAGGTGCAATGGGTTATCTAACTTTGACCAATTAACCTCCTGAGCTGATAAAATAACAATTTAATTGTCTAAGAAACTATTTTTTCTGAAACCATGATCTTTCTTTCTCTCAGCTTCTTTCCCTTTTATTTATTTTTCTTGCGTTGGAGCACTTCCCTTCATTTCCAAGACTGTGCATGCCTGGAAGCCAATGCTAGCCTTGTGCCCCTTCCTGCAGTGTGTCAGAGGACCACTGGCTTTGAACTGATTCCTTTTTCCTTAAGTCCCCTGATCTTTTCTCCACATTTCAAAGACATTACTAGTGCTTAAACTTTTCATTTCTTTTAAAAAAGAAATTTTATATATACACAAACACATACATATAGTATATATGCATGCTTATATGAGCATATGCCATTTTTGTGCAGGAGTCATGCTGCAAGGGGTTTTGGATTACTTGGAGTGGGTTGTAAGCCACCTGACATGGGGAGAGAGTTGGATCCTCAGGAAGAGCAGAAATCTCTGTGCTAACTCTCCAGCCTACTTATCCTCATTTTCACTGCAAACTTACTAGAAACATATGCTATTCATTAATGTTTAGCCTGTATTTTCACTTATTTTTGACAATAGTCATGAAAATAGGTGTGAGACAGTTAGTCACTGTGGCTTCAGTTTGCAAGTGGTAATGATTAGTCATGTTGAGTCTATTTCCATAAACCTGCTGGTGATTTGACTTATTTTAGGACATGTTTAGTTGCTCATATCTAATTAGCAAGTTTTTTAAAGTTTGATTGTTATTTTTACATTGCAATACTTTTGATTTTCAGTTTTGAAAACTACAAATTAATAGCAAGAAGAATTCATTAAGCATTTATTTTGCTCCAGGCATTCTAATAGACCTTCAGATATTAGCTGCGGTGAGCTCTCAAAAACTCAATGTGAAGATACAATTCTTTCCCTGGTTTACAGATGAGGAAGTAGAAGGAACAAAAAGTTCAGAATTTTCCCCTTTTTCCTATGCAGCAAAGTTGTGGAACCCCAGATGTTCAGCTTCCAGAAACCCAGGTCATAACCACAGTGCAATTTCACCTCGGGAGAAATACATCAAGCTTTGATTTAATAATACCAAGCAAGATCTGCTGTATTCACTATTGCTCATCTGTCTCATCAGCCTCAGGGCAAGAATTTTCCTAGATAGAATGTCAAACTTTCTAGAAACCTCCAATATGTAATTGTCATTCATTTATGCCCATCTATATAGATGACTTGCAAAAGTTTTCCTTCCAAAACTTTAGCTTTTGACGCTCATAGGAAACTCAGTCTACTGCCTGCTAACTCGGGTTCAGTAACAAACAGGAAAAACACCAGTTCGCATGAATAACTTTTATAGTTTGTCCATTAGAAAGTCCAGGAGTGTGATGACCAAGCACAATTTGCATCTGCTTCCTCAGCAAACTGCCCAGTAAATGAACAGCTCCCGGCAGTTCCAGTGAAATATTTAGTAACTAAGCAGGGAGTAGCATGCAAACGAATTATGGGCACTGGAGAAGTGAATCACAGAAAATGTTATGCTTGAGCTTGATATTAGAATGTATTACCTCACATTTGCTCTTTCATTCCCTATGAAACAACAATGACAAACAGAAGGGACACTGTTCTTTGCAACTGTACACACATTTTAGATTTGCCATAAACCATAATTTGATTTGAGACTCATAACCATATATATATATATGTATATATATATATATATTCCATCTCTCTCTATATATACACACATGCATTCATGTGTATATATATGTGTGCATATATATATACATATAATACATTCAATATTACATGTCTCATATACAGCAAAGAATATCAAAGTTAAATGTGCTCATAAATACTCTGAGACTGCCATTTTAAAATTCGCACCATTAAAGTTGCTACGTATCTTTCAAATTTCTAGTATAAATTCATTATTAATGGAACACAAGGGGAAAGCCTATGACCTAAAAGCAAGTGCGACTCATGGCCTGTTTTTTTTAGTGGTCTGAAAACAAGAATACTTTCCACATTTTTAAAGTTTCATAAAAGGAACAGAAGAAAAGAAAAGAAAATATCATGACAGAGACTATGTGACCTGCATAGGTTAACATAATCACTCTATGGCTTTATGCTGACATGTTATTCTGCCAATGGTCTATGTCTAAATTTTTCTTAGTATGCTTCCAGTTCTTATTCATTATACAACTGTTCGATTTCTTTTCTTAGAGATTCTAGTTAAATGTCAGTTATCTCATAGTACTTTCTCCTTCACTTTACAATATATGTGCCTATGGCATTGTAATATAAGATCATTCAGCAAATTCATTTAATACTTTAATACTAATGTTTACAATGCTGAAGAACATCACTTCATGAGACACCCCCAGGGAGCTATAATCTCAGAATTTTTCCACATCTTTATTTAAACTCTAAGCCTGATACCATTTTTATCATATTTAATGGATAGATAGGGATGATGGCATTTTTTACATTTTTTTTAATTTTTGAAGTTACAGTTACAATATTTCATCCTTCCTTTTTTTCCCTCCAACCATACCATATACTCTTCCTTGTCCTATGGGAAATCCATGGAGTTTTTTCATTGTTATCTCATGTATATGTGTGTAAGAATATGCATATATTCCTTTACATAGTTGTTCAGTCAGTGTAATGTTACTTTTATGTATTTTTCACACATTTAGTATAAAAATTTTTACACATTTAGCGTAAAAAAGTTTTGCCCATTTTATATTAGATAAGTAACTGTTGTGCTCTTCTCTGGGGAAGACTTTTTCTCCCACTCAGCATTCTGTAGCAGCCTGTGGTTCTTGTGTAGGGTTGAGGCCTTGTGGGCTTTTCCCCGTCCACTTTAGGATGCCTGTTGATGCTGTCCTTGTTCAGTCGTCTTTAGTCAGTCATGGGAGTAAGAATTTATGGGTATAGCTTCTGTGGTTACTAGGAGACACAATCTTAACAGCAAAATTTCTGATACTCTGCTCTTTCTGCCTCTCTTCTGCACCTGTGGGAGGAAAAGAAATGATTGACTCTGAGGACAGTCTGTGATTTCTAGCCCACCCTTTCTGGTAGACAGATGCATGGCTTGTAATTTCTTTCCTGGATGAGATTTGTTTTGCCCTTGGTAAAGAATGAAATCAGCAGAAGCAAAACTATATTACTTTTACACTGTTTCTTAAGAAACTTCTTCATCTCTGCCTTGTTCTCTTGAAATATTTGTTCTTTGAGTACTTCAATTTTAAATGCAAGAATCAGGAAGAATCTCAAGACGAGCTCAAATCTGAGCTTCTAAGCAACAGTCACCATGTAGAGAGGTCATCGACAGATGATTCTAGCATCATCTTTATTTGGTAATAATCACTGTAGAATGCAAAGCAATAATCACCCATCAGAGCCTGGTGACTCCAGCACCATGAGAAAGTTTCCTAAACAGCCTTAAATCTGTAAGCTTGTCAGAATGTGGCATGCACATGCAGACATGGAACAAAATGACCATCACATTGCTTGGACACTTTCTCAAGTTCATCTTGTACTTTCCTTTCTTAGCTCAGGAATCAGCTCGTTCTGAAAGGAACATTGGTTTCCATCACCAGAGAGCTGCTTAGAAACTAAAATCATGTATTAGATTATTTTAGGGCTATGTTGGGGCTCTATTTTGAGATTCTCTCAGGGGACATAGCTGAGACATAAAAGATACTTAACTATTTATGTATATATATAATCACTGGTTCATACCAAAGAACTTACATTTTAGAGGGAAAAGTATAGCTGATTATTAAGGTAATATGTTTATAAATCCCATCCCTAACAATGCATTCACCTAATTGATCAGTCTTCCAACTTTACACCTGGTGGACATCTCAGACCCTGTTTGTATTAATTCCTTACTTTGTAATGACACGGTACTGCATCCATGTCTTCAATGGACTCCTACCTTCAGTGACAAACTCCCTTGTGACTTTGGACAGAATGAGGATAAAAGCAAAGGGGTGAGGGAGAAGGGTTAGGGCATAGGAAATGGAGAAAAGGAAGATGGGAATGAAAATAGAAAGGAAAGGAAGGATATTTTCAATGATGTCTCAGGAGAGAAAATCTGGCATACATTGATTTAAATTGGAACTGAGGTATAAAGAAAGAAAGGGAATAGAACAGGCTAAGAGAAGGGTAGAGATGATCAGACAGCATAGAGAAGCAGCATGCAATGAGTGCTATGGTTGAGCATGCGGACTGGAATCAATACAAGAAATAATACAGGGAATAATGGGGAAAATCCCTTTCCAAATTGAAAGGGTTTCTTTTTTGACTATGAAAATATTTGAATAACCATTAATCATGCAGTTCATCCACTACAATTGCACACTTGAGGGCAATATGTGTATAATATTTTAGTTAGTAATACTTTCCAGTCTTAAATGCAGTTGCTAAACACTGTGAATCAGTGTTTGGCACACAGACAAGTATTAAAAGTTAAGTTGAGCATGATCACACCACAAATAGTTTCAGCCAATAAATAAAATCAGAAAATATTTTAAAACAGTTGTTGAGCTTTCCAAAAACATATGTCATACCCATTCTACATATGCACTCTGAAGCTCCAAAAGGTAACATAGTAGATATTATTCTTCTCTGGGTGACAGAAAAAGAGATAATCTTTACAGGAAAGGACACTACAGTGAGAAAAAAGCTTTAATTCTTCCTTTTAGGCTGTAATTTCTAGTTCTTGTCTGAATAAATTATAGATAAGATCAAAGCCTTCTCTTTCATCAACCACTCAAACCTTTCAAAATAATAGTGTTTAATAATAGCTTTGTTCTCTCTTGGAACCTGGTCATTAAGCCATTTGCGAATCGTATGTGCTCTACCATGGTCTATGGAGTGAATACACATACTCTTCATGGTGTTCCTTCATAAGTTAACATTTCTTCAAAGATTCTGTTATAATCTTAATAAGCTAGTAAGTAAATCCACTATCCACAATGTGGTCTTCACCACTGCTTTTACTGATTAGCAAACATTTTTTCTTTTCACTTCTAATTTTACTTATTAGAAGAAAAGTAAAGTCAATTTCTTAATGTAATCCAAAATGTATTAATGTAGTCATATGATCAGCCACGGATACTTCATGCTTTTTACTCATATGCAGAATCTAAATATAAATTTGTATGTGTGTGTGTGTGTGTGTGTGTGTGTTTGTATGTGTGTGTATTTATGTGAGTGTGAGTATGTATGTATGTGTAGGACACAGAAGTAGAAAGAGGACAATGAATGGGGAGAAAGAGGAATAAAAAAGCGGAGGCAAGGCAGGAAAAAATGAATACAATGCAATACATGAGCCATGAAAGGAATGGGGAATATTGGTAGTGAAAGGAGAAAGGCATAAATAGCTAATAAGGAACAAATTAGAATAAAATGTAATTAAACATTCATGTGAAAAAGTAAAACTTAAAGCAAAGTATTTTGAAAAATTAATCCAATGAAACTACATATTCGGAGACTAGAGAGATATCTCACTCAATAAAGAATTTTCTGCTCAAGCATGAGGAGTTGAATTCGATCTCTAGCACACACATACGATGCTGGACACTGGTACATATCTGTAATTCCAACAGTGTGAACAGAGAGTCTGGCGGATCCCCGGAACTCACTAGCCTCTCAATCTACTTCAATCGATGGTATCCAGGTTCAATGAAAGATTATATCTTTAAAAAAAAGATAGAGAATGATTGGGGAAGACACATTATCTGACATCGAACTCTATCACACACAGGGCATACATGTGTAATCACAACTGCATGCATGCATGTGTCTGCATAGATCAATGCACACATACGCGGTACACATAGACACAAATTTGTGCACACACATATAACACATACACACATAAAGATATGCACACACTTACATAAAAAGACAATCATCAGACTGAAGACTCAAATTTTTCTAAATTATCCAAAAGCACTCCAATTGCATAATTCTTTAAAACAGATTACTACCGTAAGTGCAGAAGTTGGGATCAGGCTCCACAACTCTGAATTTTGGTTGGTTATGGTTTTGTAGTAGTCTCCATTACAAAATTAATGCATTTATAATATTTAGGGAACCTAGGAAAACTCCTTAACTGCCGACATACATATAAAGTGAACCTGATGTTCTAAGAGAACAGTTTTAGTAAGCGATTAAAAGATAACAATGAGACAAGAAAGAGAGCAGAAAACATGTTAGACCATTTCATGTATGATAGAAATAAATACATCCTATAAGTAATTATACCAACATGGAAGCTAATATAGCTATGTCACTAAAGTAAGTATGTTTTCAGAGGGAAGAGAAAGAATTTTTATAGTATTGCAGAGGTCACAAAGGAAGGTATCTCAGTTCTAAGTGATCAGTCAGAAATGCAACCATCATGTACAGCAAACAAAACCACGAAATTGATAAATCACAATTGTAGATGGAAAGTCAACACACGTGCTTCAGTCCTTAGCAAAACACATAGTTAAAAGTATCGGTGAGACATAAATAGCACAACTCACAGTCTGACCTAATCAGATATGTAAAAATTGCAACAGAGTGAATGACAGAAGGCACATTCCTTTCTTTTCAACACGGAACAGTCTCTCAAACTGGCCACACTGCTATTCAAAAATATCTTGAAACATTAAAATTTTCCAGCCCATAGTCTCTGACATGATGAAGTCACACTAAAATCAGTAATAAAAGTACAAATCACCCACTACCAGGAACTTGATATAATATGATTCTAATGAATTTGTAAGCTAAAGAAGAGAGAAAAATAATGAAAATATATCTAAATAAAACATAGAGTAAGCATGATTCAGTTGAGACAAAACTGCTTAAACGCTTACAATTCTTCATACACTTACTTTTCTTTCAGTAGTGTTAATAATTTTCTCTTACTGCCATACTAACCTTTCAGAGAAACTGAGGAAGAACTGTCTTACATTGTCTTCGCTGAGGGTTTTGTTTTAATGCACATCACTGAGGTCTTTAAATGTCAAGGCTAACGAAGCAAACACACAGAGCCTTCCTCAAAGTGACACGCTGCAAGCCAATTTCATCAACTTTTCCCCAACTACACTAACATTTGCCATACCCAAGGACACTTGCTCAGCCGTGTCCATGGCTACTCTAGTCACAATATCCAGAAACTGGAAACAACCTAGATGTCTCTCAACAGAAGAATGGATAAAAAATATGTGATACATTTACACAATGGAGTATTACTCAGTTGTGAAAAAAATGACATCGTGAAATTTTCAGGGAAATGAATGAAACTAGAAAAAAAGTCATCTCCAGTGACATATTCCAGACCCAGAAAGATAAATATGGCATGAATTCACTTATATGTTGACATTAGCTCTTAAGTAAATGATAACCAAGCTACAATGTAGACTGACAGATGTTAGGTATGGAGAAAGGGACTAGGGGGAACACATGGATCTCCCTGGGATGGGAAAATAGATTTTGTGGGTGGACTGGAGGCAGAAGAAATTGGAATTAGAGGATCTCATGAGTAGGAAGATTGAGTAGGAAGAGTGAATGCAGGGAAAAACAGCTAGAATTGAAGGATAATTTGAGGGTTGGTATGGAAACCAATTGCAGTAGAAACTTCTTAAAATATATGAAGGCAATCCTAGTGAAGTCTTTAAATAATGGGGAGACAGACTTCCAACTCACCATCTCTTGTCACATAAATGAAGCTCTCAGTACCAAAACTAGGTTACAACCAATTAAGTTGTGGCTAGAGGAGTCACATTGAAATCTCCAAACAACCCAGGCTGCTGCCAAGACAAAAGGTTGTTCTCCACAAACTGACAACAGGGCCCCATTGCCAAAGACAACACCCACACAACTCATTGAATATGGAGATGTCAACCTCATGCCTTCATCTTCATCTCCATGTTCCAGTGCCTTTGGTGAAGGAAGGTACTCTGCAGGTTAGCAAAAGAGGAAAGAAAACACCAACAGAGACACAAAACTTTGATCTACAATCTGTCCTTCCTGGGAGATATGCTAGGGTAATGGTGGCACAAAGTTTGTGACAGTAACCTACCAATGTCTGGTGTGTCTTATGGCCCACTCCACAAGATGGAACCCCTGCATGACAATGCTTAGGTGATCAAGAACCAGAGACTGGAGTAAAACCAAATACCACTAGTCTAAAAAAAAGGTACTGATAAAGCAACTCTTAATGACATTCCTAAATATTCAAAGATCAGTGCCTTATTCAGCCATCATCAGAGAAGCTTCCTCCTGCAGCAGATGGGAACAAATATAGAGGCCCACAACCAGACATACGCAGAGAGAGAAATCTTGGAACACTCAACCATAAATGGAATCTCTCCACCACCACCTCAGGACCTCAGAAAACCCTGCAGTAGAGGAGGCAGAAGAAGTGTAAAAGCCAGAGGAGATAGAGGACAGCAAGCTAAAAAGTCTCTCTGAATCAACTGAGCAAATCTCATATGAACTCACAGAGACTGAAGCAGCAAGCACAGGGCCTGCACTGGTCTGCCCCTAGTCCTCTGGTTATTATATATTATTGCTCTCAATCTAGTATTTTATGGGATTCCTGAGTTTGTGCACATAAGGGTCTTTGATTTTTGTGTCTTGGGATCTTTTCCTTCCATTGGTGTGCATTGTTGAACTTTGATGTGATGCATTTTGTTTCATATTATATTTTACTTTGTTATGTTTTATTGTTATCTTCTAGAAGCCTGCATTTTCTAATGTGAGAAAGAAGGGAGTGGATCCAGATGTGGATCCAGGTGTGAGGAGGAGCTGGAAGGAGTAGAGGGAGGGGAAACTGTAATCAAGAAATATTGTATAAGAAAATAATTTATTTTCAATAAAAGTGGGAAAAAACTAAAAACTGGTGATTTGAAAGCACAAAGGTAACTAAAAAAGTAAGAAAAATAAGAAAATTCCAAGAAATTGTAGATAAAAGCATGTGGTAAATTTTTTCATTGTTTTTATTTCAAATTTGGGAGGATATACAAAGAGATGTTCACTTGAGAAAATGTAAGTAGTCATCTGATATGTTCTTTCTGGTTGGCAACTCAAATAAAAATGAACTGCATTGAAATTACCCTTTTCAATGGAGAAATTCCATTACAGAATGGGACAAAATCATGAGCATATAGATTGTAAGAACCAACAAAAGCTTTTATGTGGCACCAAAAATAGAATTTCTTATTTGAAAATATTAGCATTGGCCATTTGCTTAAATTTACATCAAAGAAAATAGAAGATCAATAAGTTTCTCTAACCTAATAATCTTATACAACTAAGATAAACACTCCCATAGAGCATCAGAACAAACATAAGCTAGCAATACGAAATCTTAAAATGTATGACATCAGACAAAAAATATGTTACCTCATTGGAAACCAAACCAAGCCAACCAAACAAACAAAAACATTTATACCTCATTTACATATTACTACATTGTAAAATATTAATATTGTAATGTGTGGATGAATAGATATTTTATATACAACTGCCTCATATTTGATAGCAACATATCGCATGAAGTCATGATGAAGTCATTTTTCAAGAGGCTTTATTGTATTTCTTTCTACCTACAATTCTGTTTATAAGAATACTTTCTCCCTAAGGAAGTTTCTGAAGGCCTGAAGAAGTGTAAGTATATCAATAACTAACAAATTTGTAAGTTAACAGTGAAAATACTCATTAAAAATCTGTTTACTTTTTTCCAATTTCAATTTCAATCATTTATCCTCCTAGAGCACAGAGCAAACCACACATACACACAAACACAGAGAGAGAGAGAGAGAGAGAGGGAGAGAGAGAGAGAGAGAAAGCGACAGAGAGAAGTTTGGAATTAAAACATATTTTTCTGTAATTTGCTATTTTTGCCCCAGTTTCTGTAAGCCTTTGCATTGGGGTCAATATAAGTGGCCTTGAGCACCAGGACATTAAGAGGTTATTAAGAGGTGTATGAGTACCAGAGTATGGCCAGCCCTATATCATTTCATGGATATGAGCATCATTAAATTGTATTGATTCCTCATTGAATTGTTCCTTACAGCCAGAATGTCTGAGATAGTCTTCAAATAAATGGAACAACAAATCAAATCATTCTTCCCAGGGAGGAGAGCCATTGACTGTTTTGTCTTTTATCAATTTCTGGCTAAGCATCCTCAATATTCCTTTCTCTTTGCATTCTCTCTCTCTCTCTCTCTCTCTCTCTCTCTCTCTCTCTTCTCTCTCTCATGTGAGAGGATTCTTTAGAGATACATTATATCTATGTCTTGTATATATACTCTATTAAAAAAATCCTAATGACTAGTAGGGATTTTGAATTCAGCATACCCAATTCTGCACAACCAGATCGACTGGCAGTATACATCCTTACAAACACCATCATATACCAAAATCCTATCAGATAGTCTCATCTGTTAGAAGGTTGTCTAGAGTTCTGGTAATATGGTTTGGGATGAATCACTTTAATAATGTTCTTGACTTTGGAATTTATTATAAGATGATAAGTTTTATTTGCTGTAGGAGGTTTTTGTAAATGCCCTTAAAATTCAAAATTAAGTTCTGGATAACACACCAACTTTTGATCAGAGAAACCTCTGTTAGGATCCAATTTTCATTATTTATTGGCTGACTAACCTTGAGAAAATTAATTAACTTGAATTACGTTGCTTCAGAAGTAAACATAATCATCGAAACTAACATCTAGGCAAATTTGAACAACAATTTATGTAAAATATTTAGCCCAGTTCTGATAGTTATTTTTCAGCTTTGATTATGTATAGAACATTGCTTCTGTATTTGAGAAAGTCATACTTTGTGATTCTTAACTCCCACCAAAACAAGCAAGCTTCCTGCTTTTCTAGCCTGGCTTGCTTAGGCATGCATGCTAGGTGTTAGTTTTCATATATTTTTTTAGAATTTCATACATGAGTATACTGTATTTACAACATTATTTCTACCAGTCAGTTTCCCCCTCCAATTCTTCTGTTCCCCTTCTACTCTTTTTGATATTTCTGATCTCTTTTGCATTTTGTATTTTCTTTCTTTTTCTTCTTTAGCTTTTTTTCTCTTTTTATTTTATTTTCTTTCTTTCTTCTTCCCCTCTGCCTCTTTCTCTTCCTTTCTTTCTTTCTTCCAGACAGGGTTAATCTGTTGTAACTCTGGATATCCTGGAACTTACTCTGTAGACCAGGCTGGCCTCAAACTCACAGAGATCCTCCTGCCTCTTCCTCAAGAGTTCTGGGATTAAAGACATACACCCCCACTACCCAGCTTTAGCACCTTTTACAAATAAACAGAATCCAGATTTTAGTAATTTATAGTTAAACTATAAAGTATTTTTACTTCTTTTGGATTTTTGTTTGTTTGTTTGTTTGTTTGTTGAGACAGGGTCTCTCTACATAGTCCTAGATATCCTTGAACTCACTGCTGTCCTAGAATTCATTTGCTGGGATTAAAGGCCTGCACCACCAATGCCACCTATTTGTATTTTCTACATACATTATAGTAAAATATATATTATATGTATGTATGTATGTGTACATACACACATACATATTTTGCTGAGTTAATTTAGTATTACTTATATATACATGTGTTTAGGGTTGACCAAGGGATTGGATAATCTATCAGAGGGCTCTTTCTTGAAGAAAATAGATTGTCTACTAAGCAGCCATAGCCTGCTTCTAATTCTTCAACCAGGAGTGGGGCTTTGTTGTCATAATTCAGGTATAGTGTAGGCAAGCATATTGTTAAGAATCCCTGGGTACAGCATCCCTGTAATGTCTAGAAGAAACAATCGTCTAATCTGACTGAAGTTCCACTCAGTATGGAGAAAGTCATGTCTGGTAGTACAAATATAACCATGGACCCTAGAAGAGAAAAAACTCTATTGTTTTCCTAAATCAGTATGATATTTATGTGTATTCTAAATACTTATCCTTATACCCACAAATAAGTGTAGCTGCAACCTCTTATAAAACAAGATATTTTATTCAGCAGATGGAAGCTACTGTGGAAAACTACAAGAGGTCAAAATGAGATAATAAGTAATGTACCCAGCCCCAGCTGATACATCTCCAATACAACCTTCTACCTAAAGCTCAGGGAACATTGAGGAAGACAATAAGAATGACTGGAAGAGCCAGAAGATGTGACACGTGCTTTAAAATAGTCTAGATGTCATCAATAATGTCATTAAAACTAGTGGTTGACATGATAAAGATCTTATGTCAAATTTTCCTGGTGAGAGTTATAGCAGAGGTGAAAACTATGCCCACCTTTCAGCAGCCATTGAGGGAGTTTCACTAACACAGGAAGTGTTTCTGCACAGCTTATCTCTGGGAATTTCCATGTCCTTTAGTAGATTACTCTCTTTCTGTTAAGTAACACCTTTTCTGTTCAAATTATCTGTCTTATTTCTACAGTTTCAACCACGAACCTCATTAGAATACCTGTGGTAATAAGTATACCGTAATGTATCATTACATTGAAATATGAGTCTTTAAATGTTGATAATTGCAAAGGTGGATAATGAGTCCATTGAATTAAATTACACTATTCTCCTCTTTTGGAAAATGTAGCACTTTTGATGATAATTTAAAAATTTACATAAATATGTGTATGACACATGTGGTGACAGATAGAAGTTGTCTACGTCTTTGTAATTTATGCTTGAAAGCCCCCAAATGGTATCCAAATCAATTGACAAATTCCAAACATGACACTTTATTACATTTACTTTTTTACTTGATATTATTATATTTGTCCCACCTAGAGGCCATTAGTAAGTATCCGCAATGTGAAGGGGTAAATAATGACCTAAACTCATCATTGGCTCTTACCAATATAAACACACAAGAAGTTTTTGAATTTCAAAAATTGACATTAAATGTGTAGTGAAATCCAAGGTAAAACAAATAAAATCAGAGTTTAATTCTAAAAATGTTTTGGGAATTGGGCTGGAGAGATGGCTCAGTGGTTAAGAGATCGTACTGCTCTTCCAGAAGATCAGGGTTCACTTCCCAGCACCCATATCTGGCAGCTCAAAACCTCCTATGACTGCAGCTTCAAGAAAATATGCCTCTAGCTTCCAAAAACACCTACACTTGTGTGTGCGTGCGCGTGCACACACACACACACACACACACATACACTTAAGATTAATTAGAAAATTTTAAAAATACTTTGGGAATTTATACTCTTAATAAAATTATCTTTGTCAAGTGATATACTTTGAGGAATATGTCCCAGTAATAAATGTATTTTAATTTTATAGGTTATATTTAATTTTGCAAAAATACTAAAGAAGCTGATGTTAGATGCGTACTCGAATGTTTATATTATATATAGACATGCACAGACATATCCAGAGAAATGGTTATATAAGTAAGAGGTTTTCTTTGTCCAAATTTCAAGTGTCCCTTTATCATAACTAGGATGGGTATCAACAGTTTAGACAAACATCCAAGAAGAATGATTGAACAATATTTCTAAAGAGAAAGTCAAAGTAGACTAGTGGCATAATTTTTTTTTTTATAACTTTTAGCTTATTCATCAAATTTTAAGAAATGTCACACTGTCACTGTTTTTGATGCCATAGAGAAAGCCTATAAAAATCATTGACTTGACTGCTCTGAATTCAGAAATGGCTTGATATTTGAATGCTTTCTAGGACAGTTTTCAGATACCTTACCTAGCTTGTTTCCACTATAAAAGCCTCTTTGGGTGTACATACAAAGTGATCCTGAGATAACAGATACTGGTAAATGATATAAATGCATGCTCAATGAAGTGATATTCTTCTTGTGAATTGTCCCATTTTCATTGTGTGTTGATGTGGTTGGTTGATCCACAGATGAGACCAAATTCCTTTGCCAGTGGTTTTCTGATATTATGCTTTCACAGGAAACTTGAGTGTCCAGGAAACAAAATGGGCAGCAGACAGATGGAGATAAAAATGTTTGGCCCAAGACTGTGTAAATCTACATAAAGATATGAGATCACTGGTCTATAGGATGTTTGTAGTGATTCCACCATGTCTGTGCAGTAAAGATGATATTATATACTTTCCAGAATCCTAGTTCTTCTAATGACTTTTATTTCATGGTTTTCTGTGGGGAAAATGCACAGCTTTCAGAAGGCAGATATGAAGGCAATATAAAGTCTGCTCTCAAGGACAGTGATGCATAGGATGTGCTCCTGTTGATCATCCCCACTTGTTTCATATCACTGAAAATGGCTGGTTTTCTGATTAAACCCTCATTACTAATATCAGCATTGAATGGTCAATTTTTGGTATTATTTTTTGTCAAGAGACAAAGAAGCCAGAATTTACTTTTTACATTGTACTAGTCATTGGAAATGACATCTCCTGAGAAATGGGCTTCTCCTGAGAATTGGAGAGTAATCCTCCAGGAATCTATGATCAATGTGGATCTCATTTACAAAGAATAGTTCTATTAAGGTTTTGTGAAAGAACAGTGGGAAGCTGACTTTAAAACTAGAGGAGGTGAATGCGCCAACCAGTAAGAGAGGTCTATATAGCAGCAATTGGTATAAAGTATAAGACCCCTCAATTTACTTCTCTATAAGTCGGTAGCCTCATTGTCTGATGCTCCATCGGAGGCCTAATAATTGACTATAATGGACCCTTTATCTATGTTCTTAATTAAACACTAGTTTCCTTTATACTTTGAATCTACACAGATTTCCTTTTTTATGGTATGCAACCTACTAGATTATTCTCTGTATGCCTTTTGCAGGATCCTCACGTTACACTGTGCTGCCTCTATTAGAATAATTACTGTGTATCTGCATTACAGCTATGTCTGTGACTTTTAGCTTAAGTATTTGGTGACTCAGACTTGCTGTTATTCAGAGGAGATGGAATTGTATCTGAAAGGTTAAACTGTCTTGTATCTTGGATAATTGAAATTAAAATGCTAGCAGTATTGCATTTTAAAATCCATAATACTTTTTATAATGCATATGTACATTTAAAAGATTATAATTCGGGTTTGTATGAGTTACTGTATTCTTATGGGAAAAGTAAGGCCAAATGGAAGTTTAAGACTGGTGTCCTAGAAACTCCTATAGATTTTGTAGGGGGCATTTTGTTTTTCAGTGACTTTTCATTATCCTTAAAAATGAAGAGATCAGTAGCCAAATTACTTAAATTTTGGTGAGCTCACAGAAAAGCTTTTGAGTTATATTTCCCTGACATTTTTCTGACAAGAAATTCTATTTTCTTCAATGCTTAACTTAATACATCATTAAGATCTACTAAAAGAAAAGAAAGAAATATATCTCACAAGAACATTTTTGTGGCAGGTATGCAGAATTTAAAGTTTGTAGAAATCATAAAAGGATTTTAAGAACAATCTACAATATTATGACTAATCAACAAATTCAGATTTCTCAACTGGATTTTAACTCTGGCTATCATTTTGATAATTAAGGCAAGATAGTGATTCATGATCAAAGAGATAAATGCACAAATATAGAATCTGGGAGTTTATTTTCCAGATACTGTTGGGAGGAAAAAATTCCAATGAAAAATAGGAATAATGAAATAACCTGAAGAATTACCAAGGAGAACAACAACAAAGCAGAAAGCTAAGTATGACATGCTAGAAACTAAAGATTTCAAGCTTCATTATTATCACTTGATGTGAGTCACTATTATTCAAGTGATTAACACTAGAAGTTTTGTAAGCAAACAAGTTAAAATGATCATTGCTTAACACAACTTAACACAGTGCTTGACAAAGTCTATCTCTAGTTATATTCACAGACTAATGAACAAGAGTGACATTTTTCTAGGGTTTTTTCATTCATTCATACTCTTTCATTTACTAGAATGTTATTTATCTCCCATGTCTCATTAATCTATATTATTTGTGATAAACTAATTGCCAAATCAAACAGAGCCCCAAACATATCATAATACAAACATCAGTTAATTCTCATTCATGAAACAGTATAAACGTTCTTACTGGGCCATCTGTTGGGTAAGTGGCCTGCTTTAACAGGATTAATCAGGAGGTTACACAACAGATTCCAATAATGCTGATTTATTATTGATTCCAGTTATTCAGAAAAGATACCAATTCCTTGGAGGCAATGTTCCAATAGACAATGTCTATTAATTATATGAATTTTATGTAACCAAATCTAATTGCAAGGCAGGTTAGGAAGGTGGGTTAAATGTGACCCCTGAGAGAAAATGCGAATTCAGGTATAGACACTATTAGGTATGAATTCCATGCCTACCTTCAAAGTCCATCTCAAAGTATATTTCTTACAGACACACCTTGGTGGTGTCTCTTAGTTCAATTGATATTGGTTCTTTGGTTCTTAATAGAACTAGAAAATCACCTATTTCATTTACTTGAAAATAGTCAAGGTTATTTTCACTAAGGTCATGTTTCCCATAGAACAGCTAAGGGACAGTTTTCAAGCTATATGAAAACAAAAGCTAAGGGTCTTTGTGTCTGTACATAGGCTAGTGATTATTCTAATATCTTATGCATTATACAGATATAATATCTTAGAATTATGTTTATTTTTATTTACTGGTGGAAAAAAAACTCTCAAAAATTAACTCATCGGACGCTCACCATTCATATCTTTGCTTAATAGATAATTTTACAACTTGGATATCTTCTAATAAATCCATGTTTTTGGAAATATATTGCAGATATGATCAAGTGATGTCATGCACATTGCTGCTGATGGTAAAGAAACATGGACAGTACTTGCAATTCCAACATTCTCAAAACCATACAGTGAAGGTGCTTAGAAATAAATGACTGCATCTTTCATAATGAAGATTAAACAAGGAACAAAACAAAAACAAAAGGAATTTTTTAGAATGAATAATGTACACCACACATGTGTGATGAAGATCATCATTCTTGACATATAAAAGAAAAAATAAAATATCTGAAAGATAAGAATATGTCTAAGTATTTTTTAACATTTTCATTTTAGAAAGGTAGATGGTTAAAGGACTCATTCTGATTCTAGTAAACATTTAATTTAAAATTTTGGCTGTGAAATCTCAACGTTTCTTTAAAACAAGCAAATGCCATATTGACAGCAGCTGCAGACTAAGGAACTTGGCTTATCTCCAGAACAGACTAATCTTTATCCAAGATAGACAATAAACCTGATGGCCTCACAATAGTATCAAGAGATATCTAAGTATGTAAGTCTACAACACAACTGTGAGTCCACAGAAAACAAATTATATTTTAAACCAATTTTTTGCCCACAGGATATCCTGGTGCCTGTGTGATGGTGCAGGGGCCTATGAGAGGTCCCGGTTCCTGTATGATGTCTGGGTACCTGGGAGATAGCTGGGTGCCTGTGTGATATCTTTGTGCCTGCAAGATTTCCTGATGCCTTCTGGTTACCTGGGTACCTGTGTGATGTCCAGATGACTGTGGATTGGCTCAGTGGCTGCATGATGCCCCGGTGTCTGTGGGATGTCATCGAGCCTGGTGGAT
Source organism: Cricetomys ansorgei (assembly GCA_026225945.1). Taxonomy (NCBI): domain Eukaryota; kingdom Metazoa; phylum Chordata; class Mammalia; order Rodentia; family Nesomyidae; genus Cricetomys; species Cricetomys ansorgei. Next base: position 21,359 of record JAMJFZ010000416.1, read on the forward strand.
AGTGCCGGATGTCCAGGAACCTGCAGGTTGTGTTAGTGCTTCTGGGATGACTGGATGCCTGAGGGATGTTCAGGTGTCCTCATGGTAGCCAGGTATCTGTGGAAAGACTGTGTATCTGTGCAAAGTCCAGGTGTATGCAGGTTGTATGAGTACCTTCATGATTCCTGGGTGTCTGCAGGATACCCTTCTATCCATAAGAGGTCCTAGTGCCTATGGGATGTTCTGGTGCATACAGGGAGTCTGCAGGCTGGCAGGAGTCCCTAGTGTCTGCTGGATGTCTGGCTTGCCTACATGATGTCCTTGTGCCTGCATGATGTCTTAGTGCCTGTGTGATATTTGTGTATCTACAAGATATCTGGGTACTTGTGAGATGCCTCAATATCAGCAGGTTGGCCCAGTGCTTAAATGATGTCTGGGCATCTACAGGATGCCCTGGAGCATGAGGTTGTCCTGGAGACTGCAGAAGGTCCTGATGCTTATAGATACCAGGTGCCTTTGGGAGGTCTTGGTGCATGTAGGATGTCCAAGTGCCTATGGAATGTTCTGGTACCTGTGGGATGTCTGGGTACCTGTGGTTGACCCTGAGCCCAGTCAGATGTCTGGATACCTGAGTGATGACTGGGTTCCTGAGTGATGTATGGATGCCTATGAATTATCTGGGTTCCTATAAGATATTCAGGTGTCTGCAGGTTGGCCCAGTGCCTGTGTGATGCCTGAGCATCTGTGGAAGTGCTCTGGAGTCCAGGAAATATCCATTTGCCTATGGAATGTCAAGGAACCTTTGGGATGCCCTGGTGTAGCATGATGTTTTGAAGAAGTTTTTTGGCATTTGCCACTTTGTAGAAGTACATGGCCATGGCAGCTCATCAAGGAAGAAGCAGAGACATATTCATAGGTGCAAACCCTGCCAGGCCTCAGCAAAAGGAACCATTATCATGGCTAGTGACATCCTGGACAGTGGAATCCTGAGCTTCTCATCTCAGGAGATTTTACTGATACCAAAGCTCCTTGAATGTTCTATTGGTACCATGTACAGATCATGGGCATGGGCAACCAAACATCTTTAACATTAAGCCAACTCCTGCAGACAATAAAAAATGCTGAGACCTAGGAAGCCTTTTATCCGACAATGTACAAAATAACCATTTTAAGCATACCTAAAATTAAACTTCTACAACATTTCCTCTTTTCTGTATAAACCAATCAAAAAAAAAAGCTTTAACTCTCCAATAATATTTAACACTATAGCACCAAAACTATTCACAAGAGGAAACATCACAAGCACAGGAGCAAATGTAACCAAACATCTATCAAGCTTTTCATAATGTCTTTGGATAGTAGAACACATTATCAATGTCCAATTATATGGAATTCACTCATGATCTTCTGGGTTCCTTCAAAGGGCTTGGGTCAGTTCTCTGACTCTGCCCTCTGTAGCACACAGTTTATCCTCCAGGTTCTAGCTGGCTCCACTCCACTGCTGCTGCTGTTCTTGGTGGTAGTGGTATCTCCAATCTGCTGGGATTCCTCGCTACAACTTGGCTGCCCTTTCACGAATAGACTGTCCTGGCCTCTCTTGATGGTGCCAAGCCTCAGCTGCTCTCCATGACTCCTTCATTTGGGCTTTCAACTGCCACTGAGGCTACACTCTACTAATAGCCTCTCCTGGCCTCTCTTCATGGTGATAAGCCTCAACTCTTTTGCATAACTCCTTCAATCTGGACCTTCAACTGTCACTAATGCTATACTTTTACCAGTGGCCTCTCCTGGCCACGCTTCATGGTGCCAAGTCTTAGCTGCTCTCCATGATCCTTTCGTGCCTTCAAAACCAGTACCACTTGGATGACTCTTACAGTATCAGGTTTGGCTACCAGCACAAGATGCAACCTTGGCCAGTTCTGGAAAATAGCTTCTTTGTGATGACCCTAAAGAAATACTTTCCAGATTTTAAGATAGCTTCTGTCATTTTAAATAAGTTTCTCCTAGGCTCCAAGCCCCAACTTCCATATCAGGGGGCCTGGGCTGGTGGGAAGAACCTCCAGTGGAAACATGGTGATTCTGTGGTCCCCTCTGCCACTGCTATGAGGAAACACATAACCTTTTTCATAGATCCTAAACACAACCAAACACAAGACTCTAAGCTTCACATGCATATAAAGCAGCTATCAGATAACTCCGTTTGTAGAACAGTACAATCTGGCTTCCATTTCCCCTGACTTGGCTACTGCCATTGGTGGGAGGAAGCATCAGCTCAGCTCCATAATCAGGAAAAGTAGTTAGAACCTTGCTTCTTCCCTACTTCCAACTGATTTTTTTTTACCATGATAGTTTCTTTCTCTTATTCTAAAGGCCTCTATTCTTTGGCTCTCAGCTCAGAGCTTTCTTTCTTATGTATTCATTAATTTCACAGCCTTTTCTTTCATAGAGACTTATTTCTTTTCTCATGCTCCTCTTCCTTAAGCAGACTTCTCATTATTTTTGTATATATATTCTGAACCCTGGGAGCTGTCCTGAGCATACTTTATTGGACTCTGGAGTTTCTTTTTTGTTCTTCCTTGTCTCCATGTTGGTTGTGCTTGATGTGATGTCATAGCCCCACATTGGTGCATCACTTTTTGCAGTAGACCTGTTGTGGTGGCTCATCAAGGAGGACAGGGAGGTGCTTTCATATGTGTACACCCTGGACAGTGGAACCCTGAGCATCTCATCACAGGGGATTTTATTGGTACCTAAGCTCCTTGGGTGTTCCATTGATATCACATGCAGATCATGAGCAATCAGACATCTTTTACATAAAACCAATATTGCAGACAATGAAAAACACCAAGACCTAGGTAGCCCTTCGCACAAGAAGCACAAAATAACCATTTTAAACATAGCTAAAAATAAAATGTCTACAACAGAAATTTCCATATGATTACATGCCACTTGAACTTCTGGGAACCTTGCTTAGAATATAAAGGAGAGGAGGGGCAGTTGGCAATTGATAGTTGGTGGGTTGGTTTGATAAATGCCAGTTTTCTCTGCAGCTCCAAGCTAAGGACAGCCAAAAGGGGCAGTGAACATTTCTTTATCTTTTTCTCTTTCAACACTGCCTGCAGGGCCAGTTACTATTTTTCCTTTCTTTTGATCTTTCCTTTCTCTTTCTTGAGTATAAGGGAAGAGTCTATAAGGGAGAATGATCAGATAGCCCTTCTCAAAAAGAGGTGTATAATTGTGAATTCTCAGTCTACCTGGGGTGGAAGAAAGGTAATTTCCAGTCATGAAATCACCTTTAGCATTTGCAGGAGTGATCTACTACACCTGGGTTCCTCTGGGAGGCCCTAGTGCCTTTTGGAAGTATGGGCATCCATGGGATATCCTGGTGCCCACCAAATGTGCTGGTGCCTGCAGGAGATCCTGGTACCTGTGGGATATCCTGGTGCCTGTGGGATGTCTTGATGCTTGCAAGATCTCAGGCTGCTTGCTCAGTGTCTGGGTGCCTGAGTGATGTCCTAGAGGCCTGGGTGTTTGCAGATTTGGATAGTGAGGCCCAACTTCAATTTGAACTTTGTCATGCTTGGTCTTTGGCTAGTATGAGCCAGGTAAATGTCCATGATTAGAGTAGTCTGCTACTTCCAAAGACCATGGTGATGCTGGTGAGCCATGTTCCTGTCCCATAAACTTGACTTAATTTTCTCTCATTTATTCTTTTTTTTCTTTCTGTTTTTTGAAGGCACATGAGTGGAAGGGTACACATGAGTAGAAGTAGGAATGAGAAGAGGGTATTATACAGATACATTTTATAAAACTCAAATTATTAATAAAAGTATTATAAAAAGTCTTTCTCTTTTTCTTTTGTTACAGGTATATGTGCTATGTGGCCAATTGACAGTGCACAGCAAGGAAAAGTCAATTTAATGACACTGCATCCTTTAAAAATTAAATGTTACATATCTAAAGCACTAGTCATGCTGATCTCCTGTTTAAATCTTGAAACGTGGACATAATATAAAAACATAAAGTGAAACTATAAAGTACTGTCTTTATTACAAATTCAATCATTGTATAGAAAGACTTAGTGGAGTGTCTTTCTGAACAGGGTTCAGTTTTATTTAATATCCCTGAAAAAAACTATACTTATGAATGTTTCATGTTACAGCATTTGACTGTAATAGAATTTGTTGTTCATAAGATTTGATCTATGTTTTCTAAAAAGTCTAAAAAGAGTTTGTACATACATCTCCAAGCATATTATGACCCACATACGGATAAAGTGTAGTTCAGAATATGTCCCTGAAATGAGAAAAACTTTGATCACTAACTCAATTGACTTAGAAATGGATTAGCCCAGTCTCAATATATAAATTCACTGTATTATTCATATGTATAAAACAAACTCCAACTAGGATTACAAACTATTATCAATATTTCTGGCAATTACAGGCATTCCAATAGATTCTACCTTTATTTACATTTATCTTCTTTTTACATAAAAGGAATACAAAATTTTCTAATTAACTTAAGTATATCTTAAATAATTTTATAAACAATTTTTATAAAATAACTGAGTTTTTGGCTCAGGAATTTAAATTTCTCCTATTTGAAGAGAATTTTCCCAGTGAATTTATTCCATTAGTTACCTCATGGAAAGAGCCGATGCTATTATAAAGAAATAAGCATTTGAATATTTCAACATACTCATTTTAAAGATAGAGCTATGGACTCAGAGGGTAATTTGTGTTTCAAATAGCAGAAATTAGTAGGAACAGGATTTTTTCTTTAAATAATATTGAAAATAGAAGAAGAGACATTTTATCTAAAATTCATCACAAATCAAACATATGAATTATGCGAGAGCTCATTTTCCTGTCCACAAGGGGGAAAGACAGCACAACCAATTTGGAGAGGCTGAGGGAGACAGAGAGGCACTAAGAGAGACATACTGAGAGTGTAAAAGACACAAACACAGAGAAAAAGACAAGAGACAGAGAGACAGAAAGAGACAGAGAGAGACACACACATAGAGAAACAGAGAATGGAAAAATTAATCTGGAACTCTACGTGCTCCTAGAGTCCCTTGGCGATGATCTACACTCTCTGGAGCTGAAATACAAAAGGTAAATATGAGAACAGGCTTAGTGGCTCCTGAGATTGGGAAACATGCCCTGTTTCCTTCTCAGCTCAAAGCATGGAGAAGTCAGACATCTAAATTTTGGATGGTTGATCTAAAATGTAATAAAGTTTGAGACAGGGAAGGAACCCAAACTCAGTTTACTTCAGTTTACCCTGAAGTCCTAAATGTATCATTGAAAATGCCATTGCTTTTATTCTGCCTAGTCACAAGAATTGCAGATATATATTTAATAAGCCTGGAAATCATATTTATCTGATTATTAGGAATTTACACCTAATTTTAAAACAATCTACTTTGTTTTCCATTTTATAGTTATGTTTAGGTACAGATTACTAAGGCATTAGTAATTGACAGCAGGGTGTAAAGTATTAGTTTTATTGTCAATTTTTATCACATTTGGAAACCGGCAGGTGACAGTAGGAAAATATGCCTATGTCAGAGAGCTAGGCACCCACAGAGGCATTATTTGGGCTATTGTTTACAAAAATGATTTCTTAGACAATTTTGCTAATGATTCTGTTTAGTTGTAATAATTTCAATCCTTTTTTTGTTCTGAAGGAAATGATAATGCCAGAACTGAGGCTTTGATAGATGAGGTAGGAAAAAAAGAGATTTAGGAAAATTCAGAGACCAAAATGATAGCTGCGAAGATGTGTAAAGAAAGTACATGGACCATATCAGGTACTGCACACAGTAGAAGGCCTCCTACTAGGTGACACACTGAGAAGGAAGACAAGACACATCACACAGGCTCACAGGTTGGCATTTTGAGTGGGAAACAGATTTGAAGGTAGACAACTGGGTTCTAGGCCACCTTGCATTTAAGATGCAGATGAACTAACTACCTGTGCCTGTTCACACATATTAGGAAGGAAATTAATTGGTAATGTCTATTGTGGACATTCTTCCATTAATATTTTCTTCATATAGTAATGATCAGATAACAACTTCAGCAATTAAAAGTAAGTACGTTATGCACTACCTATGTGTCATTGTTAGCCTGGTGTACATGCAACTTAGTACTTGAGACTGAATAGTTTAAAAGGAACACAGTTTTACTTCTTCCACTGTATAAGCTAGGAAGTTCAAGGTCCAAGCCTTGCACTGACAAGGATCTTTGTGTGTCATCTATAACTAAGGACTAAGAGTATTAAACTGCAAGAGAAGTCTAAAGTAGGCAAGACCATTCATTTATTAAGATCCCAATCCCATGCTATGCTAGTTATATTTGTCAACCTAACATTAACTAGCGTTAGGCAGGAAGGGGGAACCTCAATGGAGGTATTGTCTCCATCAGATTCGCATGTCTATGGAGATCTTTTCTTGTTTAATGATTGAGGAGGATCCAGCTAACTGTGGTTGTTGCTTTCAAAGGTGGTCCTATGTTGAATAAGAAAGCAGGCTGAATGAGAGAGCAAGCAATTAAACAGTACCAATTCATGGTCTCTGCTTCAGTTTCTGCCTCCACATTCCTTCCATGAGTTTCTGTCTTGACTTCCTTTCATGAAAGATTCTAATCTATAAGCCAAATAAATCTTTTCCTCCTCAAGGTTGTTTGTGGTCATGGAATTTATAACAGCATTGGAAAAGCAGACTAGGACACATTCTAAATAACCTGTTTTTACAGTTGCACTACTAACCCAATGAAAAAGTCAGAGCCATCATAATTTACTGCAGAACTTGTGGGAGTGGCTCAAGACTGGTCAAACTTGAGGCCCTTTCCATTAGATGGATGCCAGGCCAGACACTGCCTGGGTGGCCAGGAACTAGAGGCTGGATAGCCCAGAGACCAAGGATACAACTGATCAATAAAAAAAAATCAATGAAAGATTCCTAATGATATTTTGCCATACTCATAGATCAGTGCCCAATAGCTACGAGAGAGGATTCATTCAGCAGCTGATGGGAGCAGATCCAGAAACCCACAGCCAAACATTAGGAAGCACTCTGAAGACCCCATGAAGAGTGATCAGAAGAATTGTAGGAGTCAGACAGGTTCAGGTTACCAAGAGAAAATGACCCAGAGAATCAAGTAAGCACAGACCAAATGGGGTCACTGAGATCGAAGCAGCAATTATGCAGCCTGCATGGGTCTCTGCTAAGTCCTCTGCATATATGTTAAGGTTATTTAGGTTAGTGTTCTTTTAGGACTCTAACAGTGGGAGTCTGGAGATGAGTCTCTGGGTTTCACTGTTGTAACTCTATCTGTCCTGGAACTCACTCTGTAGACCAAGCTGGCCTCAAACTCACAGAGATCCTCCTGCCTCTGCCTCCAAAGTACTGAGATTAATGGCATGCACCAACACTGCCCAGCTAGGTCTCTGACTCTTTTGCCTGTTCTTGGAGGCCTTTTCCTCCTGCTGGGTTGTCTCTTCCAGCCTCATGAGGGTATATGCCTTGGGTTATTGTACCTTGTCCATGTTTGGCTGTTATCCCTGGTAGGCCTGCTCTTTTCTGAAGGGAAAAGCAGGACAAAGGGGAGGTGAGGTGAAGGAGTGGGAGAAGGAGAAACTGTAATTGGAATATATTGTAAGAGAGAAGTAAAAACAAATTAAAAAAAAAAAAGAAATACACAAATTATTCAATCCCTGGGCACACGTGGTGGGAGAAAACTAACTCCTGTAAATTGTCCTCTGACTTCCACATGTAACCCATGGCACATGCACACCCCCACACACTAAATAATTTGTTTTAAATGCAGAAAGAAGAGTTGATAGTAAGTGTTGTTTCCAAGTATGTTTGTATTTGATTTGTTAAAGTAACGAAAGGCCTTTGCTTACACTAAGTCACACCATCCACACTGGAGTTTTTCCAACAATTTGGAAATTTTAATATAACATTTAGTGATGCTATGTGATATTTTATCTTAAGAAGACAAATACAGAGTGTTTATTATAAAAATCATTACTAAGTGAAAGGCCAGAACTATTCAAATGCTTATCTTTTGTGAATGAGAAAAATTCTAAATCATTTCTATGCTAAAACTGATTTTTTAAGGTTTTGAAAACTTATTTACTACAAATAGTTTTATGATCATATTTAAAAGGTGATATAAAAATGTTACTACTTGAAGATCATATCTCTATATATTTATACATATAATTTACACATATTTGTTTTATACATATATCGATAGATAGATAGATCAAGAGAGAGAGAGAGGGGGAGAGAAGAGAGAGAGGGAGAGAAGAGAGAAGAGAGAAAACGAGGCATGCAATGAAATGTACCTTTAACTGGACTGGGCTATATACCCAGTCCAAATCTCTTATTTATATAAAACCAATCATTTGTTGTCAATGGTTAATGAGTCTTCATACTTTCTTCTTAATTATGTATACATCATTTGTGACAGATAAGTGCAAGAAAGTATGTACTTTGTATAAAAGACAAGACTAAATGTTATTTAGGTCTTTTGAATTTTTGAAATGAAAGGATACATCACATTTTCATTTTTGCTATTTTCTTCCAATATCGTACTGCACTATCTGCAGAGACAATGAAATGTGTATAGCACACTTTGAATCTCATTTCTTCACCTAATTAACCTGGGAAGAGAAAAAAAAACTAAGCGCAAACAGATTTTTAACTATTAATCACAATGGCATTATCACAAGTTCTCAATTTATTAGAAGACTTGCCACTTAACTGTAAAAGCATAATGTTTATTTGAAAAGATTAAATTTGAAAAGAAACTTTATGATAACATCTTTTAAATATCATTATAATTATTTTGTTTTGGACAATAGTGAGGATTTGTCTCTGTAAAACACAATTTTAAGTTTTATGTTCTGCTCTAGTTAATTAGCTAAGTTGCTCAGAGGATATTTGCAAGAAGAGAGGAAACAGGAAAGGCCACCTGCAGAGTACAAAAATCAGAAGTTTTTGCTTGGAGATTTTCCACATTAATATTTTTACAATGAAAAGAACATATTGTAGTGATTATTGATTGCCTTGGGAAATACATGCAAGTGAGAAACAAAACAAGAGATTTGAGAGAACTCGAGGGTTTGAGCATCTGATTAAGAAGTACAATTAAAGGATCCAATAAGGAAAATAAATGTGTACAGATGACTGGGGAAGGAAGATGATTGTGCTGTCATGGGTCATGAATTAATTCTCTCTCACAAAGAGAAAATTAATGCTTCAAATATCATATACTAAATGTACAGCAATTAAGCCTTGATGTTGGAATAATATTGTGTTTTTGTATTTTATTTCTTGCATATTTCATTGGAAGCTTTCTCTTGGAGAATGGCTATTATTATTATATATATATAATATAATAGATTAATATATCATATATTAAAAAATATCCATCCAATAGATAAAAAAAAATTAAGGAGTTCCTGGAGCAATCATTCATGCTATTTGAATTGATCTGTTTTTCATCTTATACTGTGTTCTGTGTCATTTAGTCTTCTAGTTTTTGAGACAGTGGAAGAAACAAGAGTAAATAGGGAAATAATAATATTGTTAATCAGAGAAAGAAAGAGGGCCACAGAAGCTTCACTAGATACAGAAATACATGATGAGGGTACAATTTCCAGCTATGTTTTAGTGCATGTCCTTAAAGAGTCAGCATGTCCTCTTTCAAGCCTTCCCTCTCTTTGCTTGGAGAGATCATTGCTTCTCTTCAGTTGTTACAATATCCAAGTGCTTCTTTTCTTGGGAAATTTCAAATGATATTTTATTATTTTTGAATTCAGTAATACAAGCTTCGTAAGCATTAGGTTTTTGTTCCTGTATCATGTGAGATATAGATCATTAGTTTTGCCATAAATACCCAAAGGTATCTATGGTATAGGTATAGGTAGAACCAAGTAGCTTATCAATATATTTGAAATATCCTGGTTGCTTATACATAGTAAAAGCAAAAGAAAACAAGGACTCACAGTTATTCTACCAAATGTCCATTATCATGAAAGTAACATGGAAATATAACCTTGTAAAGTAAGATAAGAAGCACCACATTATTTAAACCACATCAAGGCATAAAGAACAGATAAAATTCTGTGATAATAACTGAAGCAGGAATAGCCCTGGTTATGAACTCAACAGCAAACCTTTTATGTATTTCTGCAACTTATTCCCCATTTCAATCATGCTTATTTCATTTTGTACACAATTTTAGTGATCTTATATATGTTTGACCTTTATCTTTTTTTTAAATATATATCTTCTTTGGACAACTGTAATTTATCTATCTATCTAATGAAATCTTTTACATTGTTAATACAAAACTTAGTGTAGTGGCAAAAAGTATTTTCTGAAATTGATTTAAAAATCTATATTTGTAATAAAAGTTTTAATGAATCACCTCATTACATATATTCCCAAACTGTACATTTCCACATCTTCTCTTAAATCTTTAACTCATCTCCTAGGTTAATAAAATGTAGTGCAACCAAAACATTAGTTTACTACATCCTCTTATTCTCTTGTTTTATACTGAGAAGTTCAATTTTTCCATTCTACGTATTTTTTCTTTAAGTATTAATGCCCATTGTCTTTCTGAACAACCTAGGGAGTTTTCATTACTGTTTTTTTTTTTTTTTTTTTTTCTTCCTGGCTTTGATTTGAGCTTCTTAAATCCACAAAGAGGGGCAAAATGTCATGGAATCTTTTTTTTTTTTTTTTTTTTTTCAGGAAGAATCTCTTCTGTTAGGATCCCAAAATAAAAATGGCTTTCCTAAGACATGGAGATATTCATGACACAGTGTATACGCGGCATGCTGTGCAACAGCACCCTACTCTCAAGTCTCTGGGGACAGAGTACTAATGTTATGTTAGTATGATTGCTGACGACTTTGTAATGGTTTCCAATGTTTTGTGGTCCGATATATGAACAAATTATTCTAAAGTATATTTTCCCAGAAATACCTTCCCTCTGTTCTCCTTCCTATCGTACATCAGCACCTGCTGCTTATTTCCAAAAGTTTTGCATCAGTGTGCTCCTTTAGACTGACTTCAGATTTATTCACTGTAGGAAACTATTGTTTGTCATTTAATTGAATTTCATACTATAACATTTGATATCTCAAAACATATATTTGAGTAGTTTCATAAAGCAGTTCCTGCCTAAAGACGGCTAGGTATCAAAGGTTTTAGGTCAGTTAGAAAATGATTGGCCATATTTTTCTTTGCATTTCTAACAAAATAATTATTTTGAGGTATGATTGTGAGTATTTGAAATATGATTGTGAGTAAGTGATCCTCTAGGCTATGGGCCAACAGGGAAATGTCTGTTCTCTGCAGCACCCTAGTGCAATGTCATGTGAGGTCAGTGGATAGCAAGTAGCACGCTCAGGGGTAATAGTCTGAATATTTTTCAGTGCTAAAGATTTCTAATCAAACTGGAAGCCTGTCTGAGAAGAGCAGAGGCACCATGGTCTATAACAGTGGTCCTGAACCCAGTACACACAGTATGTGACCAGACATTTGCAGAGACAGTAACAGGAGCTCAAGTTACGCTTTTGACACTGGATAATGATGTAACATCCCTCTCTTGTTTTTGTTACTTTTATATCTCCTGGGTATAGAAATAAGTATGATGAATGACAGTAAAAAAGGAATGACTATACAGTTGAGTGTATCAAATATTCACCTCTCAGGACCCTCAAATAATTATTGTCTCAGCTCATTCATTTTCCGTTGACTCTCCTTCAGAGTATATTTTCATCATGTAGACAAAGTACTCTAATTTGACAGAATGGGTATAGAAACAGTAGTAATTAAGTTCTAAAAATAATATTCTCATATTTTACTTAAAAAGTTCATCCTAGCTATCTAACCACACTAATAGGTTATTTGTTTCTAAAACTACCAACCTACCTATCTATACAGCCACTTATTCATTCATCCATTTGTTCAGTATAAAGGTTTTTAATGCTGAAACAATCACCAAACTATTATCTGCACACTCGGGATAGTGAGATGAACAAGCTACAGAGTTTCTCTTTTCTGAGAGAAATACCACAATCGCATGATTTGACCATGCTTTTAAAAAAACATAACAATTACAATAAATAATTCAAGGACAGGGCTTTGTGAAAAGTATTTCTGCTTAGCATAAGATCACTTGACTAAATTAGAAGCAATCTGGGAGTTTTCTTGAGTCTAAGGGCATGAGAGAGTTCAAGGGGAGTTTGCTGGGAGAAGAATGAGGGAGGAAAGAGAGGAGGGGAAGTGATTTGATACTTCTTCAATTAAAAACAATTAAAAATAAATAAATAACATAAATAAACATAGAATGGCACATCTGTGCATATTCAGTGTTCTTCAAGCAGAGGGAGATATGATATATTCTGGAGGGACCTGCTAGAGGACTTTGTACTAATTGCTTCATATAATTCAGCTTTCTTCTTTCTACTAATCTATTTTTTTAATCTTCCAATCATATACAGCAGTGAGACAGAAAGAGCTGCTCTCACCAGCACTCATGAAATTTTTAAATAAATTGTCATAACTAATTATTAAAGCCATAGTACATATGAGGTACTACTAAGAGCTACAGAGACAAAAGAGAAATATATACATATTTTCTTTAAAGAAACTCTTACTTAAAGAAAAAACATTCAGAATTCAAATGTGTTAAGAGACAAGTGGAAATCAATGCTTGCAAAACAGACTGAAACAATGGAAAGATAATGCTTTGGAAGGAGAAAGCCTGTGAAGGCTCTCAAAAGAAATTTATCAGAAGTAAATAGACAGAATTAAGAGATGGCAAGATCTTGCTCAATCAAGAGATCTTGATCGGGCACATGGCATGCAGCATGTATTTACATCCCTTCTTCAAATAAAACCTTTCAAAGAGCTTAACCAAGTCCTTCAGGCAATCGTTTTGTAGTTTCTTTGTTCTAGATGCTGTTCAAAGTGCTAGACATATGCTGAAGTGGTCAGAAAGTAATGTGCCAGGAATATTTCACATCCTAACTGGGTAAGATGACGTATAATAAGCATGCATTGATGGCTGAGGTAACTTCTTCGAGTTTTAATTTCTGTAAAGGAAATAAACCGAGTAATGAGATAGATTCAATGTCCTTTGCCTTGGCAAACTGTTCAGATAGGTACCATGGAAGAGCTCTAAGAGAATCAATAAATATCACATATCAGGACACAATCCCATTAGTTTGATTTCATATTTTGTATATTCACCATGTAAATCAGGTTTTTATCCATGAAACATACCTCAGAAACTTCTCTTTGGCTCTTGCCCTGTCAGCACTCTGTCACTGAACTGCATGTTGATGAGTTTATATTTGAAATAGAAACTGAGCCATGAGAGTAAATTAATTGAATGAAAACCTACATAAATTTATAGGTCAATGGGATAGCTAACACAGTGACTGTGAGACAATAAAAAATAGTCTGTTTAAGAAATAAAACTAATATAAAATTATGAAATACATAGTGCAGCATAGAATTAAAGATATAAGTGAAGACATTTTATTCGGTGCGCTTTGTGTCTAACTTTTTTCAGATGGCCAATGAACGAAGTATGCATCCAATGATAAAGGGGGAAATTAGAATAAAATTGGTTTAATTCTGAGATTTTTATGGCAGACAAAGCATTTCCCACTACGAAACGGAATGAAATCATCTACAGAGATAGTACAAACTGGGAAAACAAACTTTGAATCATGGCACCAGAGAAGACAAACTAACCCATGAGATATGGATGAGTAGACAGAGAGATAAGACGCACTTAAGGGAATGAGATAGTAACACTCAGTGAAATGAGATCTTTTAGACTCAATGTCTCAGACTTACATATAACCAGCGGTGAGGAACTTGTTACAGAATGGGCAAGATAGAGACCTTGGTATGTATAGAATTTTTACTTCTGGTTAAACCACTTATTTTACCGATTCAGTCATTGTTCAGAAAGAATTTAGTCATAAATCCATAGGATTACTTTAAAGGAATATTTGAGTCCTGGTATTTACATAAAATTTTTCATCACCAAGACAACACTCTCACCCAAAAACCAAATGTACTATTGCCAAGGAAGCACAGTAGTATATTTCTGCATAAAACTTATAAAGGTTTTAATGGGTTCAGAGAACCCATTATCCTTGGTTTCATAGTATTTCAAATTCATTGTACTTTTATAAACATTATTCTAAATTTAGAAAGAAAAACATAATCACAAGTCTCTTTTCCTTGGGAAGGTCATTATAACTGAGCACAAGTACTCTTAAGCACTGAGCCAGGTTTCTAGCCCTCCACTTTGGAAAAGAGAATCTTGATGAAACCAAACTACTCTCCCCCTCCCTTCTTCCTTCTTTCCCTCCTCCCTCTCTGTAATCTCTCTCACACCCTCCCTTCCTTTTACTCCTCCCTTTCTCCCTCCCTCTCCCTTCTCTTCTTTCTCTCTCTCTCTCTACATATATATATGTATATATATTATATGTGTGTGTGTGTGTGTGTGTGTGTGTGTGTGTCTGTGTGTGTGTTGCCTTTTCTTTGACCTAAAACAAAAGACCAGCTATGCTCCAAAGTAAATAAATTCCTTCTCACAGGCTCAGCTAAAACTGTCTGAGGACTAATTCTGGCATTATAGGCAGAGAAAAACAAATCATCTATCTACTATAAACAAATTTAAAAAAAAAACTATGTAAAATAGTTTCACAATACCTGCTTGTAGGCATCACATGGATAACAATACACTAGAAAATTATAGATACACACCGAAAAAGTCCCCAAAAGAAGAAGCTGGTGTTTGGAAAATGCCAAAAGCAGGTAGAAAAGAGAATCTAAGTATAATTGTACACAGTCTAATGAGACTAGGAGTGAAAAAATCAGTGACCAGAGCTGCCAAGAAAGCAATGCTAGGAGATACCTCACAATCATGGTATAATACAGGGTCTGGGGAATCTACTTCTGGTTTGATTCTCTTTAGATTATAGATCCCACCTTCGAATCATCCTGTTTCCTACAATTAGATTAAGCTGATGGAAGGACATTGTTCCTCTGGATATAAGACAAAGCCTGATTACATGTAGTTTGTGTTGTTAAATTTACAGCGATTGGTACATAGAGGAAAAATTATAAACACAGAAAATTGTGCATAGTACAGTCAGAGTCAGATACACAAAATCCAGGTAACAGAGTTACACAGTGAGTTATGGATACTACCTTGAATATTTGTCCGACAATGGAGCTACACAACACTTTGATATTCTCAGTATTATCAGAGAAATAAATAAAATTGCAAGTTTGACAAAAGTACACTATTTAACAAAACAGAAAGCCAGGCACTAAAATGATAAAGGTAAAGTAAGTGAAATTTAAAAAACTTAAGAACCTAGTAAAATAGGTACCGAAACAGATTGCAAATACCTGAAGAAACCCTTAAGTTGGAAGCCAGGAGATAAATCCTAAATAAAGACAAGAAAATAGAATAATGAAAACACGCAAAAACAATGCAAGGCACTAAAGGTTTATCTTTCAGGTTGAAATTTCAGTAAGAGAAGAGATAGTGGGTGGAGCAAACATGGAGGAAGATACTGCTTCAGTTTTCCAAATCATTCCTAGATGATGAAAACTTTTCAGGAACAACTATGAGCCTCAAGTAAGGTAAATACAAAGAAAACTGCATCCGTGCATCATACTAATATTTCAGGCAAGAATAGAAAAGAATAAAATTCTCAAAAGTAAGCAATTAAAAAGATTAAAAAAGAAAAAAGAATTAGAGAGCAGACTTCTGGATGGAAACAAATCTAAAAGAGAAGAGATGGCACCTTGCCTACAGCCAATTAAAAAGTGCTGGGCCTTTAGTAGATTGAAATGAAAAAAAAAACATTTATTATTTCATCAGGAGAACTAGAGAACACAGGAAGTTTGTACAAGAGTTTGCAGTCAGACCCCCTGCTAGTTCAGTTGTCTCAACAATATTCAGGGAAGGATTTGTTCCCTAGTTCTCTCATGTAGCTATTGATGGGTCTCAGATCTCGCAGGCTTCATATGGCCACTTGATGATGGGTCATTCTGTAGGCCCCTGTGTGTCCCTATCATATGGAAGTCAGCTTTGCTTTTTCCAGGAGAGCTTCACATCCTGACAGCTGGCTTCTCTTACAGCAAGGGTGTATGAGTGAGAGTATGCCAACGTGGAAATCCTTTTTATAACCCATTATCCAAAATAACACATCATCTCTAGCTCTTCTTTGTGCTTTCTGGCAGACCTGGGTTCAAGATAGTTCAGAACTGGAGTTCTAGTCAACTCTTGGTAATAAAGTACTCTGAACTTAGTGCTTTGAAATAACAAATTTATTTCAGTATTTATAAAATCAAGAAACACAAGGAGACCCAGGTAAGTATTGCATCTCAGCTGAGTCACCGCAGCTAGACCACCCACTTCTGTGACAGATCTTTCTTTCACAAAACTGTTATGCCAGTGGACCTTGGCCTGTCTCTCTTTATACAATGTATCATGTGATACACGCCCATATTTCCTAAATCATGGTGATATAAGGTTGGTCTTATTTCTTACATGATGCATGATTTCCAAGAGAGAATCTGCCTACTACCCTGAGGATATTTGTAGGACTTGGAAAGTATCACTCCTATTATATTCATCTTGTCAAGGTCATCCCAGAGTCAACCCAGATTCCGGGAATGGAGAACACATATAACCACTGGATTAAGCTTTGATGACATGGGTTGTACTTCACTTGCAGCTCTGAGTACACTATTAAAGTTACCTTTGGGGCAATGCAATCTTACAAAGTCAGTCCTCTGTCCACAAAAAGGTATATCACAACCACATGCAAATTGCATGTATTCTCTCCTTGAAAGCTTTATACTATTATGGCAGTGAGGTAATATTCTATTAGTGTGATGTTAGACTTGATCTGTGCCCTGTGATCATTACTTAAAGAGAATTTTGGGCCATTAGGTACTCTTCAAGCTCATTTACATAGCCTCAAACCTCATACTAAAGAGACTAGTCACTCCCTCAGTGATTGCTCTATAGCCACAGTTTATACTCCACATATCTCTGTATGTTACATTTTTCTATATAAACATGCATAACAAAATGGAACATTCAGAACAAAAAATGAAAAATGTACTTTGTCACATGTATTTAGGAAATCTGAAAATCCTGCTGCCTGAATTGGAAGGGCTGGGTAAGAGGCTTATTTCTTCTCTATCGGTGGCCTCCGCTAAATTTTGACTTTCATCTGAAGCCGGGTTCTTTTACAGTGCTGTTTCTTCCAGAGAGAGAATTTTGAGAAGCTCAAGCAGACATGTGAAGATTGATAGGACTTATTCAAAATACCATGAACATCAGTTACTTGCCTTCTCCTTATTACTCAGCACCACCCAGATTAACCATGAAAGGGGACCATATAAAAGGACACAAGCCAAGAACCTTAGTTTATCTGGAGACCAATTGACAACTAGCTACCATCAAGTCCTCTATTATATACCTATGTGCTCATTGACTTCTGAAATTCATTTGTTTTTATTTACAACTTCTGAGAGGGTAGTATATAAGTACTACATTTACATAACTACTTCTCTAAACTCTTCCTGTGTCCCCTGGATAGGTTATCCAATTTCAACTGGTTATCACTAAACACTAAATGGACTGAGGTTTTGTGTATGTGTCTGTGTGTGTGTGTCTGTGTGTGTGTGTATGTATAAATACATGTGTGCATAATAATAATAAAAACAGTACATGTTTTTCAGTCTCTACTAAATTTGTGTTTCCTGAAGCTCAATTTTCTTTTGAGTTAGAAGGTAAATAAAGTTTATTGCAATGAATTTGCAGATGTAACTAAATTATGATGGGTTTCACAAGACATAATGATACCAAATAATATCATTTCCTCAGACCAATAAGTTTCGTGTTTGAGAATCAAAGAAGCAATTTCTTACGTGTTCATTTAGGATTTTCATATGCTGCACCTTATACATTGTTATAGGATTCCAGGGTCTATGATTTATTCTTTGCATAATTAGTTATTGAATTTAATCATACCATTTCCCTGCATTCACAAAAATAAGTGGGAAGCAAAATACCAAGTAGGTGCATATTCAATATGTTTGCCATTGCTGTTATTTTACATAGGAAACTATATTTCAGTGTGTTTGCATTTACTCAATCTGCAGGCACCAAGCATCTCCTTCACACTGAGCTCTGGATTATATTTCTTATGGTTGTGTGTGTGTGTGTGTGCGTGTGTGTGTGTGTGCGCACGCGTGTGCGTGTGTGTGTGTGTGTGTGTGTATCCTTTAAACATCTGTTTATCTTGAGAACAACCAATGAAGATACCCACTGTCAATCTCTGGCCTTTACATACATACACACTCATATATATGAAAGATTTACTATTGGACTCATGTATTGATTATCCAATTCCAAGTGGTCAGTTCTGAAATCATATAACTACAAGTAACAAGTAACATGATATGGATTGGGCAGTTTACATTTATATTCTTAGGATGTGTGTGTGTGTGTGTGTGTGTGTGTGTGTGTGTGTGTGTGTGTGTATACACATACATATTCATTAATCTGGGAAAGAGCAAGTTGGAATACATGGGATGGTGTGGAGGGATAAAAGAGAAAGGAAAATGGGTGGAAGTGTCGTAATTATATTTCAATATAATTTTTTTTAATTTTTTTTAAAATTTTTTAAAATTTTAAAATTTTAAAATTACTAAACTATTTTAGTAATTTTTTAAAATTACTAAACTATTTTTTAAAATTACTAAACTATTACATTTTAGCAAAAAACACTAATTCTCAACAGAAAGCATAAGTAAAACTAAAACCATCATGTTACTCTAACATTAGTTTTGATGTTAGAAGCTCTTAATCTAGTTATAATTTTTCTGACATTCTCAAGTTTTCTGATTGACTTATAATTTTAGTTAATAGAAAAAATTATTATATTAATTTTGAATATTGCATTTGAACTAATTATGACATTGTTCTGTCCCTTGGCAAATTATTAATGTGTAATGATAACTGTGACTGTATTAGTTTGTCAGATGTAGATCTAGTCTATAGAAGCCAACACAAATATACTTGTTTATCATCCACTAGATAGATTTGAGTAGTACAAGATCTAGTAGTTTAGGATCCATTTTCAACGAAATCAGCTGATGTCTTTATATTTCATGATAAATGTCTATGGCACAATATTGAAAAGGCAATGTTTGGAATCACTACGAAAAGACTGAATTTGAACGTTGTCATTGTCCAGCAGGCTGACTTTGTAGGATCACTTCTCCTCTTTGGGGCTGTTTTCATCTGATGTTACAGAGAAGATAAATAGTGCATCAGAAACAAGTTTGAAAAGTTAAGATATATTTTGCATCTTCAAGAAATTACCAGCATTGTAAATCTTATAAGAAAATGTTTGCATCAACCAGAACACTAGTCTGTGAACAACACAAAATTAGGGTAGACTTCAGAAGAATGGAAATGAAAGAGAATAACCCAGCCAGGGTCACATCCCAGCATGCCCTCGCCTTTAACAGCAGGCTGAATACATGTCCGTGCTGCAGGGAATGAATTCCAACTGTCATCAGTGTATGATTGATTCAAAATGTAAAAGTATTTGTGTATCTGACCTTTAGTCTGGGTTTGGACCTATCTGCTGCGTCTGAAGTTCCCTGCTTACTTACAAACTTCAGATTTTATAGCAGTATATCATAACTCACTAAAGGGCCCTTTATCTGAAATATTTGGGAAGAGAAGTGTTTCAGATTTTGGAATTTATTCAGATTATGGAATACACACACACACACACACACACACATACACATCTTAAAGATACCACCTACTTTTAGGCAAGAAAACTATTTACAATTCATATGAATCTTATGCAAATAGACTGTAGGTAATTTATTAGATTAAGTATGTATTGCAGGCTGATTTCCTGTCACATTATAATAAGAGAAGAATTTTCCACTTGTGATTTCATGTTAGCATTTAAAGCATTTGGGGATTTGGGGCATTTCAGATGGGGAGTTCACATCAGGGGTGCTCCTCTGGTATACGACATGAGTTATATCAATACCATTTTCTGAATAGAGTTTGGATGAAGGTCATCTGAGGACAGTGGAGCTTGGATCATATTTTAATGGCCAACAATCTACATTAATTACTTCTATGGAGGTTGAGTCTTGGCTCACAAATAATGATTGGAACTGTGCTGCCACTGTTAGTCTGTATCTACAATAATTGCTTACATGGGAAAGAAAGTGGAGCAATGAGGCTGGCAACGATAAGGTAAAGAATATAAAAGGAAGGAAAATGCCTTTGTAATTATACAGAGCACTGAATTAATAGTGAATAGGAGGGGCCTTGCTCAGCTCTAGCCAGACAATTCTTATTATTCTGAACGCATTATATGGGTAATTTGTGAAAATGAGATAAATTACTTATTAATTATATAAATTGTGAGATAAATTTAAATTTTTAAAAGAAAATATGTGTGTGTGTGTGTGTGTGTATGTGTGTATTCTTTATTAAACACTGAAACTTATTTGCAGTTTTGAGCAATAACCTGAAAATAAATCTTGACTTTAGTGTTTAACTCTTGTTGACATAAGTAACGTAAAATGTGTTGATTGATATTACTGAGTGACTACATTTTTTACATGGAAAATATTTTAAACATTTAATTCTACAAAATGATGAAAATATCTTTAAAAACTTTAAAATCTTTGTATGTATATAGTATATTATATATAATTTACAAGTATGTATGCACATGGTTATGAAGATAAATATATATCTATACATATTCCTAACAATATGTACATCTACATATATCTCCTCATTGCTTACTTTTTTCTTTTGTGTGTCTGTGTGGTATATGCATGTGTTTGATATGGTGTACGTGTGTGTGTGTGTGTGTGTGTGTGAGAGAGAGAGAGAGAGAGAGAGAGAGAGAGAGAGAGAGAGAGAGCAAGGAGAGAGAGGACTATCAGTTGATTTTCGGAGCATAGCAAGAAGGTTCTTGTGCCCACAGTTCTCCAGAGCAACCAGGAATGCTAAGCGCACAGGATTGGGTTGGAGAGGTGGCTTGGCAATTAAGCACTGACTGCTCTACCAGAAGTCCTGAGATTACACCCATCTATAATGGGATCAAATGCCTTCTTCTGGCATGCAGATAGAGCAGTCATATAAGTAAAATAAATAAATATTTTTTAAAAAGCACACAGGATTGTTTCCCCAGTGGGAAAGATGAAAAACCTGATCTTCCATCCAGAAAGCTGAGAGTTGGGAGTGATTGATAACCTGGTGATCTATGTTATCTATTGTGCTAGGCCATATCAAGCTCCAACATCCAGGACTGGAGGTGGCTAGTAATCTAAATGACCCTCACAGCCAGGGACTCCCCAAGCTCACATGACCAGGCCCAGAGATACCTAATAGTCTTAATGACCTCTATACTATCTTTATGACCTAGACCAGACCAAAGAATTAGGCCCTTAATCCAGCACAGGTAAGACTATCTGTAAAGCCCCTCTTCTTAGGAAACTACAGGCACCATGAATTGAGTTTCAATGTAATTACACTTCCTTGTTCATTGGATACTGTATTATACCAGGACTTTTTTTCCAAATTGTACCAGGCATAAATGCATCGGTTATAAACTACCTGGTATCAGATTCCCCAAAGTCTTGATCCAGGTTGATGAAGTCAATCTGAACAGGGTTTTCATTCTTATCTCTGTGTGGTCCGCTTCTCTGCCTGACACCTGTAGAGACCCTCTCAAGTTGATATCCTGTGTCTTTATTACTTTCTATCCTAGTTATTGAGACAAGCTATTTCACTGAACATGGACTTCAGTGTTTTGGCAAGGCTTATTGCTCGGTAATCCTCTGGGACTTGCCTGTCTCTCCACCCAGCTCTGGGGTTATATAGGCATGCTGATTCATCCTGCTTTTTCATGATGCAGGGATCTGAACCCAGATCTTCATTCTTGCAGGGCAAGCATTTTATCCACTGAGTCATCTATCCATCCTTCTTTACAACTTATTGATTCAAAAATTCTGTGTCCTTGATTAAAGGATGACTTTTTTTCCCAATGTGTAATTGAAGACAGTGTGTTGAGATGTTTTAGATATTCTGAAAGAAAATAGACATATTTTATTTTGAGTTTTCTCTTAAGAAAGCTGTATCTATATTTATGGAGTTCACCTAACTTTGCCCACTGTGTATACTTTCACAGAGACACTGTAAACTTGGTGTGTGTGTTGGGGGGGAGTACAGAATTGACACTATAACCAGTCCACACCTATGTCTGCAAATCTAATTACCTGAGAAGCATTGGTATGTGGCTTCCTTTGTAGTTGGCAATACTTAACATTGGTGCTCTGCCCCTGTGAGTCACATGCATTTTCAGTAGAAAGTTCCCTAACACAGCTATTGCTTCAGAATAAAAAGAATGGATTTCTATGTCTGGGAGATTAATCTGACCTATGAAGGGGCCAGACAAAGTGCTGAGGCAGCGATGCTTTAGCTGCAACTCTTTACCATGAAAGGCTGAAGTCAGTGGACAGAATGCAGCTCCAGTCCTTGGACCCTGGAATTCAGACACAAGTTGCACGGTAGTAAACTTCCGGTGACTTTCAGGTAACTGGACTCTTGTACTGTGCAAGAACGGCAAGCATTCTTACCTGCTGAGACATCTCTCCAGTCCTATTTATTTATTTATTTTAATTTGGAGCTTATTTATTTGTTCATTTATTTCTTGTCGAGACAGGATCTTGTTACCAAATACAAGCTGATGTAGAATTTCAGCCAATTCTTTTGCCCCAGAACCCAAGCGCTAAGGTTACAGATGTGCATCACCGCATCAGGTTAGTTTTAGTTGTCATAAAATGCATCCGGATCATTCTTCTGGAAACACAAGTTGATAAAAAATATGCTTCTGCTGACTGGTGATTGGTTACATTAAACACTGATAAGAAAAGGAAAAACAAAACAAAACAAAAACAAACCAAGATCTCTGTATTCTTCCCATGAGGGCAGACTTCAATATATGTCCTCATCTTTTTTAACCTAACATTCGTCATGCTTGTGAGGCATGCACACACATGCATAGGTAACCAACTACACCACACAACACACATAGGCACAAAAGAATTTGTGACAGGGTACATTTCTTAAACTCTAAGAAGGAAGGGATTTTGTGGAATACTGTTTCTGACAGACTGCATTATCCATTTCCTGCTAATCATTTTTTCGTTGGACTTAAGCTTTATGGCTATTTTAAATAATTGCCTGTGGAAATGGGACCTGAGCTGTGGAAAGTCAATGGTCTGAAGCTTTGCCATCTCTCACCCTCAGTTTCCTTCTGCTTAGTCAATTACAGGAATCCAGTGTTGTGAAACCAGGTGCTCTGTGTGCTCTGTTTATTTCTCTGCATTAACAACAAAACAAAATGCCTGGCAAATATTAAAAGCTTCCTTAATATTTTCAAATGAATCAATTCAATTACTTAGTAGCTCCATAACCTTGAACAAGTTGATTAACTTCTTAGCTCAGTTCTCTCATGTGTACAACAGGAATAATAAAAATCCTTCCCTTAAGTGATTCCTTTGGAAATATTATAAGCAATGTGTTCAGTCTAATGCCAAACACAATAAATGCCTAAAAACATAGCTTTGGGGACACGTGGATGGCTCAGCAGGTAGGAGTGCCTGCCTGACAACTCTAATGAACTGAGTTCGCTCCCTAAGACCTACATGGTGGAAGAAGAATGATGCCCCCAGAAAGTTGCCCTCTGTCCTCTCTTGAATACCATTGTATATGTGAAGCCACACGTACACACACAAACACACACAGTAAATAAAGTGTAATGTGAATGAGATAGTGTAAGCCAGAGATATCATTATTTTAAAAATACATTAATAATTTCAATAATGTTAAGGTGGAATCATGAGGGAACCATCCAATGTATGAAGGTTTATTAAGGAACTGTCTTAATATTTCAAGCAAAAGCTGAGACCAAATAAATAAACTGATAAATAGTAAAATAAACTCATGAACTCATGTCTGCATATTCACCAGAATAGAATACATACAGGTAGATGGACAGCCCTTTGATTGACATACATAATCAGAAGAAAGGAAGAAAATTTAAGATGTCTATATGATTAAATAGTTTTTAAAACAAATATAAGATTGACATTCTCAAAAAAATTAAATTTAAAAGAGATCGATTTAGAAAAATTCTGTAATGTTTTTGAAGTTCAGTAAGGGTAGTTATGTAATAATGGCAGAAACTAACAGTGTAAAATAAACAGTCTCGTCATAAATGAGTGAGCAGAATGCATCTCACAAGTTCTCCAGAGGAATCATTTTGTTCAAGCTATGTGCACACAGAGTCTTTTCAACTGTGTGTTCTTGTTTGGCTTGAACACTGTTTTGTAACTCTATATTTCTGTTTATGAGGCCAGTGTATTTTGACTTGCATGAAGCAGAGCCTAATAAACACCTACAGGAAAAATGAAAAGAAAATTGGGCAACATGGGAAGCTAATCAGAATGGAGAAGGCTCTCTCTACATGAGAGCCAGACCACACTCAGAAGGAACTGTGCTGGAAACAATGCATTGACTGGTAAGTACAAAGAAGTACATAGGGCTTTGAAAAATTATTGCTTATTATGTAGCTCTGGCTGGTAGCAAAGCAATGTGTCTGTTGGTTACAGTCCACATCCCTGCTAAAACTCTTCTATCCTTTTGCTTTGCTGTGATCCTCAGTGCAGAGCCTTAGCCACAATGTGTACTTATCAATATCTGGTCAGAATATAGCTGTTTGCTTGAATAAAATTGTGCCTCCCCCAGTCCTTTTTCTCTGTAGTCTTCACCTTCATAGTGAAGGAAAATCCCTGGTACATCTTACTACTTTTAACTTCAATAAACTGAACTTTGAGGGCTAACAGAAGAACTTCAAATAATACACCATTAACTGTAAAATTTCAATGTCGGTGAAAAAGATTCTGATAAAATATTCTTCTCAACAGCTTTGTAATAATATTTGTGTTGTTGTTCTGTTGCTGCTTATGGATATCAACTTATTATTTCTACTTAAACTTTAGATCACAGTGTTCATTGAACTACTTGATAGCCTAGATTTCCAAACCTGTACACACTCTTTGGTGTCTCACATTTGCAGAGGTGTAATTGCTCCACAGACAGGGATAAGAACATTTTCTCAAGCATTCCCTGCACATGTAATTTATAGAACATAAGAAAGGTCACTTCCCAGTTAGTGAGCCCAGTAGACTAAGCAGGATAGGTGTATTCTGTGAAAAATAAAAGTACGTAAATCAACTTTGTCTGTATCCACTTTCTCAAAGTATGAAGAATATTTATTAGATAGTTTTAAATTAATTATTGGTGGAGAACATGTATCAATTTCAAATTATCCATAGGAATCACAAAAATAATTTAAACTACTAAAATAATTTAAAATATAAATAAATATATTTATACCTACAAAGTGTTCTTGCACTCTCCCGTGTGACTTTACACACTGCTATGCTTATATTTTATACAAAACCAATATTTGCTGATCTCTGATAATTGTTAGAACTCAATGGTCCTGGACGAGCCTGACTACACACACACTGCGTCAATATCACTCTCAGTCACCAGCGCTAAAAACGAAATGAAACAGAATCCAAACTGTGGCAAACAGAGAGGGAATACAAAGTTGCTATGCAGCAGAAAGTGTCTGGAGTTGCTCAGGCAGGCCCGCTCAGAGATGCCACCCAGGGTCCTGTCTTTTCAGCTCCATCCACTTTGTCCCTTGCAATCGAAGATTGTTAGTTGTAAGTTAAACTTAAAGAGTTCTTAAATTCATGATTAGTAAGACAAATGATTCCAGAAGACCCCTTAATTTCCTATTTTGGAGCCAAACTGGATTTAAACTTCTCCCTGAACTAATCACTATGCTTCTATCCAGATTGGTTAGGAAAGGTGAGCAAGAAAAGAGAGAAGGAGAGAAAGAAGGTGGGGAGGGAGAAGAGAATTCACTAAAGGCAGTGCATCTTAGTCACATCTTAGTTAATTCATTTCTAGAGTTTGGTAATAGGTTAATTTTTATGTGTTGGGAATTCATATTCTTTTCGTATCATAGGCGATTTTGTGGAAATAAAGTCTCTTGATTAGAAAACATTTTGAACCATACATTCTCTCATTTTATTATTTGATTTTTTTCTGAACTGAGCTATCAGAGTATAATTTTTATGTACTTTATTTACAAGAGTAGAAGAAGCTCTTTTAGCTAGAAAGAGACTTTTTAATAATAGCAAAATCTATACCTTAATAATCAATGTCAATCCCTGTTTATTAAAAATTTTAGCGTTTCTCACCAAAACGAAATGCTAAGACCCTAGTGTTGAAAACATCAAACATCTTGTTCACAAAGCATGAAGAAATCAAGTTAGTACTGTCCAGGAAGCTTCGTCCCTGCTGGCAGGCTTTCAAAGTACAGGAAGGTGCTACCTAGCCTGCTGGAGTGCAAAGGTCATCAACAATCTTACCCAGTTGTAAATCCTGAGAAATGCAATAATTTCTAGCACAGCACGATATACCCTCAGATACAACAGTGAAATGAATATTATGATGGTGACCAACTATTTTCTGATTTGATTAAGTCCCACTCTGAAGGAAACAAACAAACACACACAAGTCTGGTACTGTAAAAGAGTAAACCTGATGGTCGTTTTGCTAAATGGACATAGTATCAAATTGTCCTCTACATTAATCTCTCTGTACCCACAGATTAGTGGAGCTCTCAGTCCTCATCAGAAAAGTTTCTTTCTGCAGTGCGCGAAAATGTGCAGAAAAGTAAAAATATTAAAGTGCAAAAAGGAAGTGTCAGTGGAGTGTTAAACAAACCTATATCACCTTCTGCAGGAGTCACCTCAGAGAAAGAAGCAGAAAGATTTTATGAGCAAAAATTTGGGAGATGGAAGCAAACCTGTGTCTTCTGGGTAGGACAGGACCACTGCATTCATGAGCCCACAGCAGCTTTGATTTCTGAATAAGACCTGCACAAAACCAAGCCTTTTAACATTCAAGCACAACAACGGTTTGTGAGTCTTCTACCTGAGGAGCTATTGACAGCTGATGGCTTCTAGGACAGGTGCTTTCTTTAGGGTATGGGACCTGGAAAGTGATCGTGCTCCAGTGGATAGTCCGACACCAATTTGTACTACAATTTGTTCTACAGCACAATCTGAGCTGGGTGACTTATAAAAAGATAAAACAGAGGACATGAAGTTTGGAAGGGGTTGAAGGCAGAATGGATGTGGTAAGAGGTTGAGGGGGGGGTTTGGGGTAAATATAATCAAAATTCATTGTATAAAATTCTCAAATATTTAATGAATATGTTTTTTAGTTAGGATTTCTTTAAAATTTTTTATATTTATGAGTTTCTGGCTTATTTAGTTTTTAAAATTTAACAATAATTTTTTTATTTAAAATTTAAATATTTTTTTAAAAGTTAAATTAAACTTACTCTGCAACCCAAGCTGACCTGGAACTCACTGTGCAGCTGGCTGGCTGCAAACTCAAGAACCTCCTATCTCAACCTTCCAAGTGCTGACATCTATACATTCACCATCATGCCAGGCTTAGTATTCCTTTGTAAGGAAAAAAACGTTTCTTTTTTAATTTAGTAATTTCTTCACTTTACAGGATTTAGAAATGCAAAAGCTTCAATGGAAGTACAGGATTAGTGAACTCAAAAGAAAAAAAATGTCACAAGACATTTGTATAGTCTACAAAACTAAAGTCAGACATGGGAAGGATAAATCCACATTGTGCCTTAGATTCTTTTCCACCAACTAAATCATTTGCTTTAGTAGTGAGTCTGTTTCTTCTTTAAGATGGGAAAGATAAAAACTCATTTAATATTATTGTGACCACTGATGAATTTTAATAGTTCTAGTGAGTAAGTAACTAAATTAAAATATAGTACTTTTTCTTGCAAAATAAGAAACAAAACACAGTTTGAAATAGCTGGGATCTTCCTGAGTTAACACCTTTTCTAAGAGAGGATCCCACCAGGGAATGTAGTGTTGCTGCTCTCCTGGGTTTGTAGTTTTGAACTTTCACATGCAGGTATAAAAAGAAGTAATGATTCACGATCTATCACTTGGTGCCTTCTCCATTTGAATAAGGTCAGAGTGTAAATCTATTATTCTTTTTGCTAATGTGCAAAATATTTTAATATTCAAAATGCAAATTAATTGGAATAGTTTCACTTTTTTAAAAACCAAAACAATTTATTCTTAACAAAGTAAAGTTTGATATTCATCTCATTTAGTATTCCTTTAATTTTTTTTTTAATCTTCCTGACTTTCCCTTCCCTGAGCCCTACCCACCCCCACATGATCTATCCTGGGTCTCAAATCATGGGTCTCAGCTTTGCCTGGCCCCTCTTATGCTACATTCAACATTTCTAGTCAGCCAGATCTCCTGTATCATGCTCCAGAGTCTAGCCAAGTGAGCCTCCTTCCCGACCCTCCCATCTACATACCCTCCACTACCTGTCATATCTAGCCCAGGTTCCACATCCTGTGCCTCAGTCTAGTTTGGTCACCACTATCGATACCACTAGCAATATACAGATTTCTACCAGCACACATAGTGTCTACCCCTCAACCCATGGGCCCCTCGAACACCATATCCAACCTCTCCATCCAGTCAGATCTACTCCCACACTCCAGGCATGAACCAGGAGACACATTCTGTACAGCAGCACAGTACCTCTGTCCATCTGACGTCACACCAACCAAGTCATTTCCAACATTTAAGCTCAATTAACTCACACATCTCTCTTCTTCCCTGACCTGCTTTGTCTATGTCAGACTTAGAACTAACAAAAGAAGTCCATATGACCAGATCTCACCACAAAAATACAAAGCCAGTAACTTCTTGTGATGGATTGAATGAGAATAGATCCAGGCTCATATTTTTGAAATCATAGTTACCAGTTGGTGAAAACATTTGGGGAGTGTTGAAGGTTTGTTACTGGGAAAGGGCTTTAAGGTTTCAAAAGCCCACAGCATTTGCTGATATCATCTCTCCTCCTATATTCAGGAAAGTATATAAGCTCTCAGCTATTGCTTCAGTGACATGCCTGCCTGTCTGCCTGATATTCTAGTTGTCATCTATGATGGCAATAGAATCAGCCCCTGAAACTGTAGTCTTCCAATAAACCTTCTATAAACTGTTTGGTCGTGATATCTTATCACAGCAATAGAAAAGTAACTAAAATAGATGTTGGAATCAGAGAGTGGGCCACAGCTGAGATAAGTCTGACCATACTGTTTTTTGGAGGAATGTGGAAAAGTTTAGGAATTTAGACCAAGAAAGCAGCATAATTCTATAAGAAGAGCTGAAGGGATCATTCTAATAAGAGCTTGGCAGACTGATACTTCCAAGAGAAATTCAAGCTATGGGGGCCTTGCTCAAGATGTTTCAGGTGGGAACAATACCATCAAATGGACTTGAGACTGTTCTTGTGACATTTTAGCAAAGAATGTGCCTGCTGTTTGCCCTTTTCCTAAGAATTTGACTGAGGCTAAATTGAAGATTTGGGGTTAATTTCATTGGCAGAGGAGATTTCAAGACAGGCTAATATTGACTCTGATTCATGCTATCAGTGATCACTTTTATGAGGGTCTACAATGAAAAAGGACAAGCAGGTCTAAAATAAATAAAAATATATGATTAAGATGAAAAGGAGCACCAGGAAATTTAGTGTTGGAGCCAATGCTTGTGCTATAAAAAGATGAGAGGACTGATGCAAAATGGGGTGAAAGAATTGGTGTGATCCTACCCAACTAATTTTCCAACTTGTAAAAAGAAAAGCCCTAATAAATTATCTGTTACAAAACCACAAAGAGAAGCTTATGTAAATGTAATTCAAGGAGGGAGCCATGTTCTCAGGCAATTTAATTTGCAGCATCAGCCATGTGGTTCTAGATTTAGCCATGAAGGATACAGGAATAAAGAGGTTGTCAAATCTTTCTCTATTTTAAGGAAAGCCATTGGAGCCAGATGGGTGGCAAAGGAAACCCTGTACATAGGTCCAGAGAAGTCATTTCATAAAGCTGTAAAAGTGAAGACTGGATTTCCATGAAGCTCCTAGGATGTGGAGGAGGCAGAGCAGTGAGATATTTCCAGGGAAAGCTGCACACTGAAAAGAAACTAGCTCAAGAGAAAAGAATAGAGTGTGTTGTAGCCATTAGAGCTGGGAGGAGGGATCTATCTAAGTCCTTTGACATTGGATATAGAGCTACAGATTTTGGAGTTTGTCCTTCTGAGTTTTGTCTTGCTTTGGCTCAGTATTTCCTCCCTGTGCTACCATTCTTCTCTTTTGGAGTGGCAATGTATATTCTATGCCATTGTTGGTTGGAGGTATGCAATTTTGTTCTTGCTTTTGAATTTACAAGGGACTACAATTAAGAGATTTCTTGACTTTTGAACTATTAAACTGTGTTGAGACTGAAGAACAATGGAAACTTTTGAAGTTTGGCTATGTGACTTTTGTATCACAATATGGCCACAAACCAATGGGAACCAGGGATGGAATGTGGTGGTTTGAGTGAGAATGTTCTATTCTACATAGGCTCATATATTTGAATGCTTGGTCACCAGTTGGTGGGACTGTTTGGGAGGAGTGGGCTATTTGTGGTCTAATTGGAGGATGTGTGTTTTTTGTAATGGGCTTTGAGTTTTCAATAGACCATACCATTTGCAGTATTTCCTCTCCCTTCTCTGTCTCTTCCCATCACCTTTCTCTTTCCTATTTGAGGAAAGAACTATAAGTTTTCAGCTACTATTCCAGCACTATGCCTTCCTGCCTGCTGACATTTTCCCCGCCCTAATGGTCATGGACACATCCTCTGAAACTGTAAGCTCCCAATAAACTCTTTCTTCTGTAAGTTGCCTTGGTGATGGTCTGTCATCACAGGAAAATGAAAGTAACTAAGACACTCCTCTCCACAACCTACCAGTCCTGTGGAAACATTTGTCAATGAGAAGTACCTAAACAAATCCTAGAACAGTGACTTTCAAAGAACAATCATGAACTTAACCAAAGATTTCAAGGAGTTACTACTAGAAGACACAAAGAAACAGCTCAATAAAGTTAAGGAAAAAGAACTTGAGAACAAACACGTGAGTGATGCTTCAGAAAACACAAACATATGGCTGATGGAAATATCAAAGATAATCCATGACATAAGACTGGAATTGAATGAGGACATTGCAGAGGACTCCAGCTAAAATGAAGATGGATTGAAACATCCAATAATTCAGGTAGAAAAGTCAAAAGAAAACTATACAAGCAGAATGAATTTAAAAGGTAGAATGTTAAAACTTGAAGGTAAGTAGAAAATCCAGGTGAAATAAGCAAGAAATATGAGATCTATTTTAAGTAGAGTAAATGAAC
Source organism: Cricetomys ansorgei (assembly GCA_026225945.1). Classification (NCBI taxonomy): domain Eukaryota; kingdom Metazoa; phylum Chordata; class Mammalia; order Rodentia; family Nesomyidae; genus Cricetomys; species Cricetomys ansorgei. The sequence continues at coordinate 52,919 of JAMJFZ010000416.1, forward strand.
AGGCAGGAAAAGTTAGAAAACATAAAGAAAACAAACCTTTGCATTATATGCATAGATGAGGGAGAATTCCAAGTAAATGGCATAGGCCAGATCTTCAAAAAGCCCACAGAAATAATTTCAACAAACTGAGGAGAGACACACCCATAAAATATAAAATGTATATTGAACACCAAATACACAAGACCAGAAAAGAAAACCCCATGACATATCATAGTTAAAAGAGTAAGTATATGTAACAAAAGAAGTACATTGAAAAGTGATTTCTCAGTGGAAACTTTGAAAGCCAGAAGAGCCCAGAGCAATGAATTCCAAGTCCTGAAAGATAATAATGTCCTCCCTAGACTAATATACCCAACAAAACTATTTGCCATAGTTGAAGGAGAAAGAAAAACTTTTCATGATATAAACAGCCTTAAAATTATTTATATCTAACAAATGAAAGCTAAAGAAATTACAGGAAGCTATATTTCAGGCTGATAAGAGGAAAGAGCAAAGCCAAGAAAGATACTGTTGAAAGAAGTATAAAGCCACAATTATTAAAACACAAAGTACCACTGAGAATACAAACAGAAGCATAAAAATCAATACTGTGACCAAAGTAACAACATACATTTCATAAATAACTTTACATATCCGTGGCCTCAAATCCCCAACCAAAAGAAACAAACTAACTGAATGGATCAAGAAACAAAATCTATCTGTTGTCTAAAAGAAACACAGCTTTAAAGATAGTCACTACCTTAGAATAAAAGGGTGAGTATAAAAAGGACTCAAATCAGTGGGACCAGGAAGCAAACAGACATTGCTATCCTAATATCTGACAAAATAAAGATCAAATTAAGAATAATTTGATGATATAAAGAGGGAAACTTCAGTGTATTCAAGGGAACAGTTAATAAAGCAGCCATTACTATCCTGAGCATAATGCACTGGGATACTCAATTTCTTATGAAATATGTTACTAGTTTAAAAGTCTCAGACTAATGTCAATCAGTTAATAGTAAGTTATTTCAATACTCACTTTCTCCAATAAACAAGGCACCTAGACAAAAAATAAAAAGATAAATGTCAGAATTAAGTGACAGTAACATGAAAATAATTTGATATTTATCTGCAGAATAGTTCACCCAGACATAAGAATACACAGCTGCATACAGAGGGTTTTCTAAAATTAACCACATTTTGGGGACAAAAAATAATAATCTTTAAAACTTGAAAATATTTAAATAACTCCTTGTATCCTACCTAACAACAATGCAATAAAACCCAAAATTGACAGAAAACAAATTTGTAGGAAACACAAAAATTCATGGAGATTGAACAACTCATTACTAAGTGAATAATGAGTCAAAGAAGAAATCAAGAAAGAAATAAAAAATGTTTCCATAACTAAATGAAGACTGATACAGAACACAGCAAAACCACTAGGACACATTGAAAGCTGTTCTATGAGGGAAACTTATATCTCTATGTGCCTCCATCTTAATATCAGAAAAAGCACAAATAAATGACTTAATGGTGCAACTCAAATACTGGAAAAACTAAAACAATCTTTATGCTAATAAATTATATAAATGAGAGAAAAATCAATGAAGTAGAAACAAAGAAAACAATACAAAGAATCAACGAAATGAAGCACTTAATCTGTGAGAAGATAAGATCAAAAGGCCCTTGATCTAACCAATAAGAAGAAAGAGAGAACCAATTAACAGAATCACGGTCTAACAGGAAATATTACAACACAAAGCAAAGAGATTCAGAATATTATAATGTAATATATTAAAAATCTCTAGTAAGCTGGAAAAACTAAATGAAATGGGTAAATTTCTAGATTAAGCCAAAGTACTAAAATTAAACCAGGAAGAAATCAGCAACCTAAACTGACCCATAACAAATGAGATACAAATAGTAGTCAAAAAGCCTCCTAGTTAAATAAAACTTCAGGGCCAGATGAAATCAGACTTCTTTAGTTTTTGAATTTAAAATAGAATTTTTCAAGTAGAATTTGAAATCAGAATTCTATCAGATTTTCAAAATTCTACAGAGAATTCTTAAACTATTAAAAAAAAATAGAATTGTGGGGAGCCACTCTAAAACTCCTTCTTCAAAGCTAATATTACCCTATACCCACACTATGTAAAAACACAACAACAAAAAAAAGAAAACTACAATCCATTATCATATATGCTGGAGTCCAGCTCCAGCAGGTTCAGGTCCCAGAGGAGAGGAGCGGAGTCAGCTGGCTAGAGGGAAGGAGAGGACATACATCTGAAGGTAATTAGATGGTCTCTTTCAATACCCAGAAAGCCTCTTTATTTATAAGGTATGACTGCATCAGCCTTATTTGGCAAGCATCAGACCAAGTAGCACAATAATTATTAAAGATTTTAAGACATGATCTAATCAGGTAAAACCCCTTGAAACCATTCTCTTTTCCTTTTTGAGCATCCGGGGTAGAGGGTTAATATGGAAAGGTTATTGTAATTTCTACTGAGGACGGTATTTACTGATAAACGGGGAAGTAAAAGATGACATAGTCTAGTACACATCAAAATCACAGAAGCATACTATTTTGATAGTCGATGTCTTTGTAAGCAGTGCAAGTGATTATTAAACGCTTAGATAATGTCTCTTGAGCAGAAACTAGGCGCTTAGATAATGTCTCTATAGCAGAAACGAAATTGCAGTCTTTGCAGTATTTCCTAAAATAGTATTTATTTGTCTAAATATAACATTTTTCTGTTTCTTAGTCCTACAATATGGGCCAGCTCCTTTTATACACTCTCAGAAAGTCAAATCCTCATACCTAACTCTCTTCTCACTCATACCATTCTTATCTCATCTATATACATCCTGCATAAGGCAAGGGAGGATCTATGAATCTATGTCCCTCTTACCACAGGCAGCACTTCAGGCCTATTCCTTCAGATGACACTAATGGGGAAGGTGTACTTAAGACATCTTGTAATAATACCATTGTTCTTAATGGAGTTACATCTTGTAGGGCATAAGGAAGACTCTTTGTTAGGTTTAAAACAGTAACTATGAACAAGGTAATTACTGATCATGACTGTATAGAGGTGGCAGGATGGTTTTGGCCCCTTGTAGGGCCTGCTGGAACATTTTATCAAGCAGCATGAACAGGGTCTGCGTCAAATATAGACCCCAAGTGTGCAATAAAATACTTGCACACATAACACAGACATACATCAGAAAGATTATCCATCAAGACGAAATCAGCTTTATCCCTGTTATTCAAAGGTTTCCACAAATACAAGTGAGTATATCTAATAAGCCACATAAGTGAACTTAAAAACAAAAATCACATGATCATCTCAAAAAATGCAGAAAAGCCTTACATCAAAGCCAATATGTATTCATGATAAAAGTCTTAGAGACTGTAGGACTAGAGGTAACACACATCAATATAAAAAGGCTATATATGAAAAACCCACAGACAACAGCATCATAAAGGGAGAGAAGGTTGAAGCAATTCCCACCGAAGTCAGAATCAAGATGGAGTCTGTTTCATATTGCAGTAGGTCTGTAAGTCATTTAGAATCATTTGTATTGTTGACATGGTGAAAGTTAAAAATAAATAAATACTAATAAAGACAAATCTAGTTCCAATGCAACACAGATAAAAAAATAACAAGAAAAAAAAAAGAATACATTCTTCTTGAGGTAAATACGATTAAGAAGCATATGATTTTTTTTGAACAAAGGTGGTTTTGACCTTGAAAGAAAATATAAGTGAACTAATATTCTAAAATTATAGTCATTGCCATGAAAATGTATAAAATTGATCATAATAAGATAATTGGTTTTATTTTATCCAAATATATTTTTATAAATTTCCAATATAACTTGACTAACTTTTCTCTATTTTCAGTCTAAATCCAGTCTACACCTCATCTAGTCATTGACTACATGAAACTCTACTTGTGCTCTAAGGATGCCTAATTCCAATAAAATGAAAGGGCAAATTTGTTAACAGGTGAATCAATCAATAAATTGTCTTAAGATGGCATATGCTATCATGATTTTATCTTAGTATTAATTAAGTTAGTACTAATTAAGTATTATGTATTTAGTTTTCATTGTCATTGCATCAAACTAAGGGTCATAAGCATGCTAAGAAAGCTTTCGATCATTGAATGACATCACCAATGTTTGTTCTTTGGTATAGGGTTACATGAGGTAGTTCAGGTTGGCCTTATACTTAATAACTGTGTGTTGAAGATAGGCCTTGAACTCAGGAACCTCCTAACCTCTGCTTGTTAAGTTTCTGAATTACAGGCAATACTGTTACTTTATAGAGGAACATTAATAGCTATAGTGAGCATTAAAAATTTTGCTAATACATGTCTACATTGTCTTGCACATCTTGAGTCTTAGAGAGTAAAATCACATCATGCTCAACTTCAAAACAATACATGATCAAAGTATGAATATCAATTACTGTATAAAAGTTAAAAATATGTTTTTAAATGCCAACCATTAAATGTATGTTCGGGATGCTTTTAGTAATGATCTAAATCAGTGGTTCTCAACCTTCCTAATGCTCCTCCCCTTTAATAAAGTGCCTCATGTTGTGGTAACCCCCAATCATAAAATTATTTTCATTGCTACTTCATAACTATAATTTTGGTATTGTTATGAATTTTAATATAAATATTTGATATGTAGATGCTTTTAGGCAATCCCTGTAAAAAGGTCATGTGATTCCCCCAAAGGATCACAACCCATTGGATGAGAAACACTAGTCTAAAAGAACTATATTTTATGCAGCTATTTAAACACAAAAATCTCAAAAAAAATCTTTAATTTTTGGATTTTTTTTCAAAGAAAACTATATAGTATCTCAACCGTATATTTAACAACAGACATATGCATCACATAATTTTCTGAAAATTTCCATAGGAGAATAATTAGAAAAATAGTAAAATTTGGTACACCATACTAAGTAACTATTGGCATAGTTTAAATAGTATTGGCTCTCAGGTATTCTACTTAAAGGAGGAGACAACAAACAGTGGAATATAAAACAAAGCATCCCCATCACTTATCTCTGCAATAAAGTACTACTGAACTAAACTTGGCCTGCTGCTTGATGGTAACAGCTATAGCTGCTTATTCCATGAAACAACTGGTTCGAATGATCACAGCAATATTTAGACATTTGTGTGTCATTACTGTATTTGTAGCCCTAATTAGCACCCCCATATCTCCTTTTTAATGATAGAACTTTGTAGCCTTCATTTGTAGTGAGTTTGGTCATTTTTTATTGCTTTCCTATCAAAATCAAACAAGCAAACAAGTAAATCCTGACTCAAGGACTCACATTTTAGATCCCAACTTGTCTGAGAGACTTTGGGCAACAGAGGGATAATGATGTGGAATACAACCTGCTCCCCACAAAGGCTCAGGGGACATTATGGCCAAGGAAGTAGAAAGCAATCAAGAGCTGGAGGAGGGAGAGAGGTGCTGAGAATAGAAAATGACATTGTTGCTGCACACATGGATATGTTGGAGCTATGACTTCCTCCACAGGCCAGTTAAAAATTCCATTTTGAGTGAGGACAAGCTTCTGGGGTACCACTTGGGCCTGAGTTGCTACTGGCAGCTGATGGCTGCAGAGGGAAGAGTCACTCTTCTTTAGGAGTATGGCCACTGATAAGTTCCTGATATTACCATGGATGATCTCATACCCATGTACATACGGGTAGCACTAATCAGACTCAGAGGATTAAAGAAACCAAATAAATAAATTATAGAAAGAAGGACATGAAATTGGAGACAATATGTGATGGGGTTTCTAGAGGCATTTGAGGGGCGAGCAAGGGATGGACATGATCAAGATGCAATGTATATACATATAAAATTTTCAAGAAATAAAAATTTAAATAAATAAAAAGACCTAAACTTAATACAATAATAATAATAATAATAATAATAGTAATAATAGTAATAATAATAATAAAAGAATGCGCAACTAAACAGTGGAGAATGCAAAATTACCAAACAAGAATGAAGGATGAGTTATGAGCTTTTATAAGGCATTTGATTTAGGATGGAACAAAAGTGACTAGGTAGGAGGACGTCTCCCTCTCCCCATTTCTTCACGTTAAAATATGTTTGGAAGAGATTCAACAGTGTGGGGACCAGCCAAGTCATAGCATTGTGTTACTGAGAGGCTGACTGGTAAAGCAATATGTTTATCCTTGCCAGAGTAATAAAAGTCCCGAAATGGACCATAAAGCTCAGTGGCTGAAAGGGGAAAAGGAGATGAGCCACATGGAGATGAAGCAGATGTCCAAGAGAAGAGCTGGGGCTAAATAAATCAGTGGATGGTGGCTGCTGAGAGACCTACACTGAGAAAAACCTTCTAGGCAGAAATGTCCAGCTAGTTCCACAGACACTGTAAGTACAAGCGCATGTATGCTCATAGACTCAGTATGAAGTAACAGACAGCATAAGACAATCACTGCCAATCTCCTTACTGCTTTCTTTAGGATTGACAGGTCACATTTTCAATCTTGTGTAGAATGACTTTTATTGTCTGTATGTCACTGGGCAGTGTTGAAGAATGAGAATCTAACCACAGAAATGGAAGTAGGGGTGGATGGCCAGAAAACAAATGAATCCTGCTTCCCACAAACCAGTAACAATGTCCTCAATCATAAACAGAGCTAAAGAGGCTTTGTGGCCTGCTACCCAAATAGAACCAAACAATGACTCTTGTGTAATATAGGTAATTACTTGGTGTGGATTTAATAGTTTATAACCTGGATTGTGTTTCACATGGAGCAATGCCTCAGGAAAACACTACTTTTTAAATGGTGAGCAAGCACACAAAACTGAACAGAATAACTGGAAGCACTTCAAGTGCCTATCTGCCTTAAAATTGCATAAATATAAAATGGATTCACATAAAATATAATATCACTCTTCAGTGAATATAAAGTTTACCCTATTTGTCAATTAAATGAATATTACCAATTATATTATGAAATAAACGAATATAAAAAAGTGTAATATCAAAAGCATAATTAGATATAGATGAAAACACCATAAAGAAGCCAATTGTAGTGCAAATCAGTTTTAAAATTCTGGTAAACATAGCATCATTGTTTAGAAACATACAAACAGGTAATAAAGCTGCCAAAAACACTGAATATTTTGGTAGAACGCTGTAAGCCTAGCCCTATGGAGGCTACAGAAGGATTATTCCTAGTTCAATATGAGATCCTATCTCAGAAAAATATCTAAACCAAGAGAATAAACAGAGTCAGGAAGGCAGTTTGGTGGCTAAAGGACTTAGTATAAGCATGCATGCGGACATGAGTTCAGATCCTCAGCACCCTGTACAAAGATAGGCAGTTAGGCAAGGCACCCACCAATTACACCAGAACTCTGGAGGGACAGAGGTAGGTAGAGACTGGCCAGCCTATCTAGCCAATATGGTGGGTAGGACTGAAGAGACAGCTAAGCACTAAAGAACACTTAATGCTTTTTCATTAAGTGGGTTTGGTTCCTAGAACACACATTATGGCTCACAACTATCTATAATTTCAGTTCCAAGAGATTCAAGGCCCTCTTCTGGCTTCCTTGAGTGCTAGACACACTTGTGGTGCATATACATATGTGTAGGGAAAACACTTCTACACATAAATTGTTTTAAAAACTAATATATATATATAATATATTTATATATATTATATATATATATTGAAAAGTAATAAAATAATAAACGCTGATATTAGACATCAACTTTTGGCACAGAGAAAGAGAGAGAGGAGGGAGGGAAGGAGGGAGGGAGGGAGGAGGGAGGGAAGGGAAGATGGAGGAAAAAAAAAAGGAAGGGAGAGAGAGGAGGAGGGAGGCTGTGTGAAGAAACGCTTGAGAACAGTTTTAAGTACAGTCCTACCAGGCGCTGTATGTTGACTCCTTGGCAAACCTAATAGAAACTCATCTTGGCCTTCATATTGTATCTTTGCAAGTTGTGATCCCTCTCTGTCTAGTTCAGTCTGGAGGAAGGTCATCTCTCTGATAAAAGTGCAGTGGATGGGCTGAGGAATGAAAGCCCGTGGTCAGGATTCTGAGCGCCTCAAGCATTCCACACTGCCTCACAACGCCTTCCAACTTTGATGTTGAAATCAGAAGGTGGGAGAAATAAAGGATAAGTCACTTTAGAGGGAAGCGGGTAGTTTATGATGTTTCTCTTTTGATGGATTATCTGTTCTTTGGTACAGCAACTGAGGGAGACGGCAAGGTTACAGGGGCATACACTGAAGGAGAGCATTGGCGTTTCCTGAATTCTACACAGGTCCTGCAGCTTTGATACATTACTGCCCTATACAAGGCCATCAATTCTCTGTGCAGTGAGGCACCACGCTGAGTGGAATATGCAATTTGTATGATTATAGTTATCATTATTACATCAAGCTGAGCAGAAATTTCAGCTCTGTGAACTGGAGGGAGGACAGGCCGCAGAAAGGTTTGGATTCGGACTGACAAGGAATAAAAAGGAATACAGAAGAGGTTCTGAAATTCATTCTCTTCCCTCTCCTGTTTCCCACTTCTGATGTCAGACTACACATCAATAGAGAGATTCCGACTGGGTAGGAGCAGGACCAGAGACTTTGCATCTTATAATCAGTGGCAGGTGATCTTAGGAAATATCAAAATGACTGAAGATTGGAAATAGTATAGTTGGTACCAAATGAGATTAGATCCCTAAAGAGATCCTTGAAAACAAGCGTCTGTACACTTGAAAGGCTGATTCACGATTGCCTGGACCACTAGCTAATTGTTAGATGACCAGACCTAAGTTCTTTGGAGTGGCAGGACCTTGGTTTTCTGGCTCCTAGAAGCATCAATTGGTGGAGGTATAAGCATAAAGAAGTACATACCTGAGCCAACTTTACAACTGAATGCCATCTTCTTTTGTGTATCAGCTCCCCAGCTTTTCCATGTGGCATTTATGTAAGGAATCAGATGAAGCAGATGTCCAAGAGAGGAGCTGGGGCTAAATCAATCAGTAGACAGTGGCTGCTGAGAGACTTACAGAGAAAAACCTCCTAGACAGAAATGCCCAGCTAGTTCCACAGACTATGTAAGGAATCAGGAACAGCATCTTCCTGTAAATGTTGTGATGTCTACATAAAAAATACTCTAGTCTTAACTTATTTTTATTTCTTTTAGTGATGGACTTATAGCATAATTCAGTAAAATAATATTGAATCATTTCAAGACATTTCTCCTAGAAGCACCATAAAGCCCCCTTGGAGAGCGAATTTACTAAATCTTCCATAAATAACAGCCAAACTTTCATGTTAGCTATGGGCTTTAGATTGACTCCCTGGGGCCCATATTCCATACATTTTTTTCACAGGACAGAAAGTCCCTGAAAAAAGTTGAGTATCAGTAAAACAAAGGCTGCAGTTAAATTTTAGGAAAACTAAAGTCTGAATTGTTAAAAGCCAAAGAACATGCAAGCATTTTGATGTTCGGCTTGAGCTGCTATACTTTAATAACCTTATATCTCATCTCTGCTTTGTGGGATGATCTTGAGATAATGAGGCTGCAGCATCAGAGCATCCTACTCTTTTAATATATTCTCAGTAACATTTTGGAGTCCTTCTGAGAACTCCATAAGTAGTTTATAAATACATCTACTTATTAATATATAGCTTAATATATATTAATTTTATTAATTAATTTTAATTAATTAATGTTATCAATTAATTTATATATGAAATGCATGTAGATTATATAATTTGTTAATTATATAATGATTAATTATTAATTAATTATATCAATTAATTACTATAAGTTAATTGATACAATATTAATATTAATATATAATAAATATGACATGACTAGATAACTATATCATTAACCATACATCAATACATGTACAGATATCTACAACTATAAGGTGTGGTTCCAAAAATCATGCAATCACGTTTGTTAAAAACATCTCATAACATTTCAAGAAAACTCAAACAGAGAAATGTTTCTGAAATTGAGGGACTTGAATTAAATTCACATAATGTGAGTATATTTCACTAGATAAATTTACTAGAGATGAATTCATTCCAAAGATTGTGTTTTCCTATTTAGGTAGACTAATTCAAGGGGAAAATGTGGTGAGCGTATTGGTACTATTGATGTTATGCACGCTGTGCTATGTATGCATGCTGAGGTCTTAAAAGAAAAAAATCTACTGATCACAACATAGTCGATTATACACAAATTGAAAGCTGTGATCACAATGTCCAGAAGTGGTATGGTGCTAAATTCTATTTTATTGTCGTTCAAGGTAAATGTATTAAATGCTTTTGATTCAGTGTGAGCAGTATTTTGAAGGAAGAAAGAGAGCACGTAAGCTTTCTACTGGGGGACACTTCTATTGGTTCTAATGTAGAGATATTTGAGGAGAGCAAACTGTTTTATCCAAGTTATACTTATATTTAGTCAGATGTCAAAAAAAAAAAAGTTCAAGTTTTGCTTTGCTGGTTTTGAGTTTGCTCTTCGATGTGTTTTGTTTGCTAGGTACTCATTTGTAGGAAAATACTGATGTTGGTAATGGAGACAACCCAGATGTACATGCTTCCGGTTAGTAATTCAAAGATAAATCTTAACTACAGAGTTGGTGATTCTAATGAGCAATTTGTCTGACTCTCAGCAGAACATGAAGTTGACCAAGTATGCAGAGTAAAATATTAATTTAAATTATTTCCCAGAAAGTAAAAATAGCTTTTTCCTATATACTTTCCACATGAAAAGTAACATTCTTAGTACCTCTGCATGGACTGTTTTGTAGATACACATTGTTTTCTTCCTTGTATATGGAGAGACACCAACTATGAATGTACTTCAGGGAAATTAATATGTACTTTCTTTGTAAAAAGATATGGAAATTACCTTAGATAAGTCAATGGAACTTAACTAATTGTAAAAAATGAAATGGCAGAATGTCTTGCATTAAAAGTGTTGCTGTTGAGATGTACTGTGTAGTCTTGACAACATCTTTTAAAATAAAAGCTAATATACGTTAATACAGTTATTTTACCCCTAATAGGGGTCAGGTACCATGCTGGGATATAGTGCAAAGAGAAGGAAGTTTTTTATATCAGCCAGATCATTCTAGTTGGAAATGATAGGTAATATGAAATTGTGTGACATATACACTGATAATAAATCTGTGAAAAAATATCTAAGAAATATGGTAAGATGACAGACAGTAACCCAAAAGGATACCGTTTCCCGGAACATTCATGGAATAACACTCAGATAAAGGACACACAGAAGAGTGATTACAATGGTTGACCCAAATAATATCTCAGAAGAACTTTATTAGCCTGACATGTATGGGTACCCAAATACCGAACCAAAGCAGACATGGCCTTTTTAACACCATGTGGGCAAGAATTGATGGAATGGAGAAGGGAAGAATGTAGAATATAGAGTCACACAGGATAACAAGAGTCATATTATTTAGAATTATAAGTGGTGTGAAAAGTTATTATAGATTGTGAGTATAATGTGTGTGTGTGTGTGTGTGTGTGTGTGTGTGTGTGTGTGCACGCAGGTATGGTACACATATATAAATGTGCATTTGTACACTTGTGGACATGAACACCTATCATTCCTGAGGAGCCAATTGTCTTGTTTTTTGAGGCAAGGTCTCGCAATGACTTGAAACTTGATTAAACTAGGCTGACTGGCCACTGAATCCCAGAGACTGGCCACTGAATCCCACCTGTTATTGTCTGTATAGTACTGGGATTGCAAGCCTGCCATAATCCATGCCTGCTTTTCTTATGTGAGTCCTTAGAATTTAACTCAGGTCCCTTCAAGGCAAGCTATTTGCTAACCAAAGTATTTCCCTCCCTATTCTTTTTGAGGATTTTTTGACAATAATGTTCTTTCTATGACCAGAAATGATTTGAGATGGTGGCTCATCCTTTCTAGGTTGCTGGCTGAATATTTTTGGATATATAGAATTCTCCAGGTATCCTGGGCATTTTTATATCTTAGGAGAGTTCTCTGTAACATAAATCAAAATCTCTTTTGGTTACTACCCAAGATAGCCATGCACAAACCCACTCTAGCTTGAAATTATTTCCATCATATTGTCTTTGATGAATAACAGAACTGCTAATGACAAAAAATAATCTTTCAATTTTATTTCCATCCAAGTATATAATTTCTTGAAGAGATGTTTGGAGAGTAAAAAGTATTAGCATTTCAATGACTCATACTAAGATCTATTATACCTATTTAGGTTCAAAGTTTAATTTTATTCTTTGGACCGGTGGGGAGAACAAAAACAAAGGATCTTATCTTAGATGGGATACTTTAAATTGTTGAATCTTTTCTCTGTAGGGGGTTGTGCTTCTTGTATATGAGGGTCAATCATATGCAAAAAATATGGGAATAAGTCTTTAAGTCCAAAGAAAAATTTTTTTCTGATTTTGAATCTCTCTTGACAGCAGGACAAAAAAAAAAAAAAAAAAGAAAAAAAGCAGAAATGAAAACAGAGAGTGGAAAGGGGAAATTAGATAACAGAGCAGACTGTTTACTTGTCTTCTTCCCCTGGATTTTTAATTCTTTTCTCTTATCTCTGCAGCCCTGTGGATTTATTGGCACCCATTTCTTTGTCTTTCTGTGGATTTAAAATTGAGGTGATGAGATGGAATATTACCTGTGTGCTTTAGAATGTCCATGAGTGACATGTGATAGTTGCCTGGGAAACTGGAGGTGAACTTCTACAGGCCTTTGAAAGACTTTACATTGGAGAATAAAGCTGAGCTGAAGATTAAACAGTGGCCTGCCAGGGAGTTTTGATCCCGGCTGTTACTTGTGGATGGTACAGCTTTAGATAGCAGAATCCCCCAGGAAAGAGGCCTAACCAATAAAGAAGTCTCTTACCTAATGTACCTGGCAGGTCAGAGTCAGATATAGCTTCTGCTGCAATGAGAAACACAGGGTAAGCAAGGACTCAGGCCCTTTTATTCCTGCTCTGCTGAATTCAGTGCCAGTCCCTCTAAAGCCGGTTGCTCCATGGTTTCATGATGGCTGAAGATGACGTTGAGAATGATATTAATTCTTATTTACTGCTAATAAGGGGAAAGGAAAGAGAATTGTATCTTAAACAAAGAAATTAGTATGTCTTCTTTAGCAGGACTGGGACTCTGCTGCGAGACTGGGCATATCTTTCTAAAGAAGTCTGCACAATTCTAACACCACTTGATATTTCAATTTAGATAGAGGAAAAAGTCTCACCTACGTGAAAAGCTACAGCAATAAACAAAGAAGAGAGAGAGTGAGAGAGAGAGACAGAGACAGAGACAGAGAGAACAAGAGAGAGAGACAGAGACAAAGAGAACAGAGACAGAAACAGAGAAAGAATATGAATTAGTC
>JAMJFZ010004168.1:0-83945 GCA_026225945.1 Cricetomys ansorgei
CAGCTGCCCGTAACTCCAGCTGAGGGGGATCCAGAGTCCTCTTCTGGCCTCCTCAGGCACGACACTCAGACCCTCCCCCGCTACACACACATTAAAAATAAAATAAAAAATCTAATAAGATTTACTGTTGGGTTGAAGTCAAGGAAGGAAGATTCCTACAGTTTTGGCCAAAGCACAAGAAGAATGGAAATGCCATCAAAAGGAAATGAAGGCAGAGGCAGCAAAGGGGCAGGGGAAACATCAGGAGTTCGAGGTTTATTGAGTTTGAGATAAATACCTGTTTGGAGTCCATGTGGAGAGTGGGATATAAGAGAGGGTTCTAGAAGAAACCGGTCTTTTTCAGAGGTCTTAGTGGTCCAGTGCCGTTCCTGAATTAACCCACGACCCCTGAAGTGCTTGTGAAAGACGTGGGGGCAATGTCTCGGGGGCGTTTGGTTTCTGTAACCGAGTTCAGAGAGACGATGCTTTGGGGGACACAGGGGAAGAAGGCACGGTTCTTGTCTCAAGCCTTATATCTTACCAATTAATCACCAGTTGATTCCAGAATTCTTGTTTTAAGAAACTAAAGACTGTTTTTGTTTTTTTTTTAAAACAAAACTGTCAAAAGCAATGACTGACGAAGTCCAGCCTTCTTTTGCTGGTGTGGAAACAGTAGAAAGAAATGTCAGATGCCCCCAACTTTTACATGGATATAAATGTTATATTAAAGGTATTTGGTTTAAGATATGAAAGATAAAGATATGTTATATTAAAGATAATTAGAATTTCATTTATCACAGGCATTGTGCAGTGACACAAATTTTAAGGAAGTGATCTTAAGTTATTAAGTTATTAAGGAAGTATATTACCTCATCCAGGAAGATCTGAGTTCTCATGGATAAATTCCGACTCCATGCAAAGCTGTTAACTTACATTTTGACATTTCAAGTCCCGGGTTTTTGTCTTTGCTTTTTAACTAGCCTGTGTGAAGCCCAGTGCGGTTGTGAACACCAAAAACCCTAGCACTTGGGAGGCCATGCCGGCAAGATTGTAAGTTTGAAGCCAGCTTATCTATATGGCCAGACCTTGTCTCAACTGAAAAACAAACAAAAAACAAAAAACTTATATGGACAAAAACCAACTACTTAGCATTAGTACATAATTAGTACACTGCAGCGATACTGACATTTCTTCGCCGAAACAGACCAAGTTCTAAGATCTTACTGTTACTCTCAAATGCCAGAAGGATATTTGTCTGTAAATCACCTCGCTGGACCATCCACCTGCATAAGAGTCTTGTTTACTGAGGTGAAAATAGCTGCAGGGAGGAGGTTCCTGGACTGTATTCCACAGGAGTGTCTGTGTGTGTGTGTGTGTGTATTATAATTGCAGACATCTCTTATGGCCATTTCTACTTGGAAGTGTAGAATGTAATAGGGTGTCCATAGATCTTCTTACTCAACACATAAGTTGATATATAACTATTTGTTATAAACTATTTGTTTTTAAACCATTTTGATACCATGAAACTCAATCATTGAAATTTATCGTTCTTAAGTCTTCAGGGCTTATAGATAATTCAAGTTGAAAATCAGCTAATAAGAAGAAATATTAGAAGGCCATTGGTAGGTGTTACAGCTGTTTCTGTCATACGAGATTTATAGATAAAGTCTGAATTCCCAAGCTTATCAGCTCTGAAAACTCAGAAAGATTAATGTGGACATGGTAATTCCCTGGCAGGCGGGGTTTACATCCGAAATGTCTAACACTCGTGGGAGCAAGTGCTGGTCAGCCAGAGCAGACACCGGTCTAACAAGCAGCAGGTACACAGCTCCATGTGGGAGGGGAGAGACCTGCGGATCTGGATGTGCCTTCTGAGCTCTCTTGCTGTAACAGGGCGTCTGCCGGAACTACCTCCCCTTTTGTCCCCAGGACCGTGTGTCGTGGTCTCCCTGTTGGTGGTTTAGAAAATGATTTTGAGAAATACGGATAAGCAATTATTTATTTAAACAATTATTAATTAAAATATGCAGTAGGCAAAAAACCATAAATGCCGTATGAAATTCAAGGCTAGATGTGGTGGCCCACCCATGCATGTAATCTCCTCTAACCCAGGAGGTTGAGAGGGGAGGATCAGGAGTTCATCCTTAGTTACGGAAGACCCTGTCTCAAAAACCAAAAACCGAAACCATGGATCTAGTTTTACATTTTATTAGGATGGTACCTAAATATGTACTTAGACTTCTTTATATTAGCTAAAGTAATAAAAACATTAAGCAAAGAGGGAGACAGTCTTAGAACTGCACTGGTGGGTGATTTCATCATTGTGCTAACATCCCAGAGTGTACAAAACGAGGCTGTGCTAAGCAGTCTCCGACAGGACCGCCGTCATCTCTGTGGTCTTGTCATTGACTGAAATGTCATTGTGTAATGTGTGACGCTACCATTTTGGTAGTGTGAAATTGTCACAAAATTATGAAGTTCAGCCAGGTGGCACATGCCTTTAATCCCAGAATTCCGGGAGGCAGAGACAAACAGCCAGAATTACAACAGAGAAACCATGTCTCAAAAAAAAAAAAAAGAAAGGAAGAAAGAGAAAGAAGAAGAAAAAAAAATGAAGCTCATTGTAAATATCTGAAGTTGAGAAATCACTGCCTTAAGAAATTATCAGGAGAGTGTACATATTACAAACAGAGATAATCAGTTGAAGGGCTGGAAAGATGATTCAGCAGTTAAGAGCAGGTACTGCCCTTCCAGAGGACCTGGGTTCAATTCCCAGCACCCACATGCCACCACTCACAATGACCTGTAAGTCTGGCTGCAGAAGACCCTAACACCTTTGTCCTCTCCGGGCACCTGCACTTTTTATGCTCACATACGCACAGATACACACACATGCACATAATTAAAATTAATAAAAATAAATATCTTTTGAAAAGAAAGATAATTAGCTATATGCCGTGGATCTAGATTTAATGAAGTTACATCAGGGTGCTTTATAACCTAGGAAGCCCAGCTTAGAGGGAAGGATTCCATGTGCTTTTCGCCTCCCAAACTTCCAGTAAGGTGTACACTACCTCCTTTGTCTTCCCTTCTAGGACAGAAGGATGAGGTGGCAACGACTTGGGGGGCCCAACAGGCTTCCTCATTGTTCTCTCGTCAGCAAAATTAAATTCCACTTAATTTAATTCTACAGATTCCAAGGCCAAATGTCTTGTTGATGCTGAAGTCATCTGAAGGGTTATGTCTTATTCTACAAAATCCAGTGTTGTGGCCATATAGAATTATGACTACAACATAAGGTATTATGGCCACCGTACACAAACTATGCTAGAAGCATAAAAGACACGTGGCATTTGAAGGCAGAGTACAAAGAGAATGTCGGAGTCCTTTCATGAGAGGGGAGGTCAGTGATGCGGGGCATGAATGAGAACAAAGTGTGACAACACACCTGTATAAACCCCACAGTGAAAGCCATTACTTTGCGTGCTAACCTAAAATTTCAATTTAAAAAGGAAAACATTAGTGTTAAAATGGAATTTTAGATATCTTAGGTTACATAAAATATATACTCGAAGTTGCACTGGTTTCATTTCGCCTTTTGAGACACAGCTATGAGAAATAGCTATGAGGAAATTGTAGATAGCCTGGCATATGCTTCTCATGGACAGTGTTGGTCTACCCATCTGCAGACACAGAGAACGCCGACCCTGGTCGTGGCTGTAACCTGACTGTGCTTTTCTCTGGCTCTGCTTGCCCCTCCCTTGGTCTCTGGGTTTGTGGTTCCTCACTGGATCTCAAGCTCCATGTACACATTCCCACTCGTGGGAAACTGGCCCGCTCCTTTTTACAGTTCTAGTTGACGGCTCCTGCATGCAATGTCTCCATCTTGTTATTGCTCCCTATTAAGTATCACTCAGGTACATTCTTTTTACATTTCCTGCATCTCACCCCAATTGAGACAAGCAAATCCTCTCTGGACCAACACAGATAAGTCTCCCATTTGCCAAATTCCTAGTCCTTTCCCACATTGCCACCAGAGTGAGCTTGAAAATGACTGTGGTACCATTGCTTAAATATCTTTCATGGATTCCCCCACAAAACTAGGCAAAGGTCCAAATTCCTGAACACTGCCTGGCCTGGACACCTCTCTAGCTTCACCTTGTACCAAGGCCTCTCTCTGGGGCTGTTGTGGTTAGCCATATCTGATGGCAGCTGGTCCAACGCCCTCTTTCCTCTCTTTCTACCCCAGGGTTCCTCTACCTCCTTCAAGCATAGACACACTTCCTCCTTGAAGCCACCCCCCTCCCCGGCTCTGTAGCTCCTACAGCCTTCTTGCCTGCCTCTCTCCAGAGTGAGTCCCTCGTTTCTTGCCTTAGTGATCGTTCCTCCTCCTACCTTTACACAGATACTGTGTACAAGGTTAGTAAATGCAGGCTCAATGAGAGGATGATGGATAAATGCTGACAAAATATTAATGGTGCTAATAAAAACAATTGTAAATTCAAGGGGGATCTTGAGAATAGAGTATCATTTAGGGTGGTAATGTTTGCTTTTGCCTATAAAAGAATCATTTCTGATTTGGTACGAAATAGAATTTAGAGCAATACTAACTTCTTTTGCAAGTACATCTGTGCACAATATTTTTCCTTATGTTGGTAACAGTGGGTTGTTGCATCTGTTAAGTTGAAGCCCCAACCCAGACTCAAGAAACGACTCGTGGAGCCTGCACCTAGACTCAGTGTGCCAATTTTGGCACATTCCCCAGGCCACTGAACCTCTCTGAGTTTGCTTCCTTTGTCCATACACTAAGACAGTTGATTGACTTAGTGGTTTCTAAGGCTTCTAGAATTTTAAGGCTTCTAGAATCCCAAAGTTGGGAACTTCCGATCATAGTGGGTTTGTTCTTAATGATATGTAAACTCTCCTTCTGGCATATTATATATGAACATGGAGTTAAAATGTATGGGTCACTGTTCTGACCCACTGAAGAAATCAAATCAGGGTAAAGATTTTCCAAAAATATAATCCTTTGTTTTAACAAGGACACAGTGAGTGGAACATGCATTTTATGTGGCCAGAGTGTGAGCATTCCCAGCAGGCCATTTGCACTAGTCGAGTTGAAATTGTTCAAACTCCGATCTTGCGCCTCTGTATCTGTCATTTATTCTATAGGATGATACTAGCCGTGCACACTTTTGTGTATAGGTATTCTTTTCCAGGCAGGGGCTCTTATGTAGTCCTGGCTAACCAGGAACTTGCTGTCTAGATCAGGCTGGTCTATAACTCATGGAGATCCTCCTGCCTCTGCCTCTCTGCCTCTCTTTGCCTCTCTCCTCTGCCTCTCTCTCTGCCACTGCGAGTGCTGATATCAAAGGTGTGTGCTTCCACACCCAGACTATATAAGTATATTAGTACCAGCATATATTATAAAGCAAAGTAAAATGAACTAAATGAGTGACAACAGGAGAATGTTAAATAAAAAACTATGCTGTCATTTAAAAATTACATTTTCAAAGATCATTTACGTAGTACGAAAGAATAATAAAAGGCTGGAGACAGAGCTTAGTGGCTAAGGGCACTCACTGGCTGCTCTTGCAGAGGACCCAGGTTTGGTCCCAGCACCTACTTTCAGCTCGCAATGCCTG
Source organism: Cricetomys ansorgei (assembly GCA_026225945.1). Classification (NCBI taxonomy): domain Eukaryota; kingdom Metazoa; phylum Chordata; class Mammalia; order Rodentia; family Nesomyidae; genus Cricetomys; species Cricetomys ansorgei. The sequence goes on from JAMJFZ010004168.1 coordinate 5,628, forward strand.
TAACTCCCCTTCTAGGACTTCTCACTTCCCCCTCTGGGCTCCATGGGCACTGTACACATGTAGTACACACACACACATGCAGGCAAAATACTCATGCACATAAAATAAAAATAATTATTTCTTTAAAAAATAACAAAACTAGGAAGGTTTTGAGGCAAGAGATATTTTAGAACTACATACATGATAATCTTAATTTAAATATACTTAAGACACTTTCAACACTCAAATATACTCTCAACACTCTTGAAAATTAGCAATGTGTGTGTGTGATGACTAGTGCCCATAATTACAATATTTGGGAGGCAGAAGCAGGAAGATCAGGAGTTCAAGGCCAGCCTGGGCTAGATAGCAAGTTCAAGGTTAGATTGGGCTTCATGATACCCTGTCTCAAAAAAAAAAAGTGATCATTGTTCACTAGTTCACACCCACCACTGTAAGTAATTTATCTTTTAAAAATTTATTGTGTTCACCATTTTCCAGAGTAAACTCATGCTACTCTCATAATTTGGGGAGGAAAAAAAAAGTATGAAATACTTGTCAAAGGCAAAGCATTATTCTGAGTGCCATAGGAGTGGAAAGATGGGTGCATGTGAGGCCTGCGTCTGGTAACACTGTCTTGCAAGGGTTACAGACACCTGGCAAAAACTGTTTTGGGCAGCGGAGATCCAGGACTGAGTGCCACAACAGGCTGTGTGTCTGACCTCGGGTGACACCTTGCCAGGGCTTACCATGGCTCTTCAATGCCATGGGACCCGCACTCTGCAGCACATCTTCAGGTGTGTCCTCTTTCAGAGCGAATCGAGCCAGCTCGAGCAGGGCGTTCGGCCGTCAACCCCTGACCTCACGTCCTAGGGACATCCAGTGAAGCCTTCTGCACCGTGTCTCTTACCATTTGGCAAGGCTTTTTTTTTTTTTTTTAATTGAAATGTTAAGATTTGAACCAAGGGCCTGACATATGCTGGGTGAGTGTTCTACCCAGCCTTTTATGTGAGTTTTTTAAAGTCCCTTTTAGAAATGATTGACTAAGGGGTGTAGTAGTTAGGCTGCTGTGGTGGCTCAGCAAACAGGACAAGGAGGCATATTCATATCTGCAAACCCTGCCAGACCTCAGCAAAGGGAACCGTCATCCTTGCCAGTGCCGGACTGCACAGTCAAACCCTGAGCGTCTCAGCTCAGGCGTTTTCGTTCGTTCAGAACTCCTTAGGTGTTCTACTCATACCATGTGCAGATCATAAGCAATCAAACATCCTCCGCAGAAATCCAACCCCTGCAGACAATACAAAACGCCCAGGCCTATGCACCCCTTTTTCCAACAGTGCACAAAGGCAATTATTTTAAACACAACTAAACTAAACTTCCACAAACAAGGGGGCTCAAGATATAATGCATTATTATGCAAAGCCAGTATTCACAAAGCTAGGCTGCAGCGTGCATCACTCAGCAGGTCATGGGCGTGTCGCCTGAGATTTATAAGCACGGGACGTATGCTTGCTAGCATGGCTGTGTCAGGCCAAGTGTTTCCCAACTCAGCACAAAGCTTCCTGCTGACCAGGGCAGGTCTCAGGCATCTCTGTCATTTCCAAAGCTCCTCGCAGCTCCTGGCACACAGGAAGCATGAAACGGTTCCTGAATTAATCAATATGTATATATAAATAAAATGCATAACGAGTAGAACCTAGGAAAAAAAGGAACTCAATCACCAGACGTTTTTATTGAGAGGTTTTCTTGTAAGGATGGGCAATACAGGAGACTGGAAAGCCGGGACCAGCTCTAAGGGAGGGGCTTACTGTGTTGAAGAATGGGCTCCTGAGCCGGATCACGTAAGCTCAGATTCTTGCCCTGTTCTTTGCCTTGTCTACACCCGACTCATTGTTGTCGTCCTTCGTCTCCGTCCTCCTCGTCTTCCTCCGTGTCGTGGTCACCATCATCACCGCCGCCACCACCATCTTGTAAAATGTGAGCCGGTGATACCATAGCTTCCTACAGCTGTCCGTGCTTTGGAAGTCTCCTTAAGACGTAGCAAAAGGATGGTAGCTGTCAGTTATTGTCATTTTGGCATTCATATCATAGGCACTGTCTACTGACTCCCTGCCATTTTCTCCTCTCGCCTCCCCTCTGCCCTAACTCCATGACTCCCAGTTCATTCTTCTGAGATTAGGAGAGACTGGAGGTGCCTGGGAGTTCCTTCCTTCCAGGCCCGACCAGCTCACAGTGCGAGCTCCAGCCTGAGTGTGGCCATCCCGGTCCAGGGTCTGCTCTTGTCCAGTTGGCAGGGGCTGGAGTGGACCCAGCTGCAGCTGCTCCCACAAGGAGAGTGAAGTCATCAAGGAAGCACTTACAAATATAGAATTTCCGTGCTTGGCGTCTTGGCGACTGTGAGAGACATGTTTAAAGGACATGACCAGGGATAAGGAACAAGATGAACTTTAGCATCTTCCCCGTGAATACGGATTCATTTTCTAAGACCCGTTGGTTATTGTTAAAATGCACAGAGGAAACTATGTGACTCAGAACTGTGGAAACGAAAGAAGACCTCAAAGGTGTTCACTGAACCCGGCCTTTGTCGGCCATGCCCTTCCCACCTCGGACCAGTTCACCTTGCAGTCTGCCTCTTTCCTCTGCTTGTTCACAGAGCAGCCAGGAAAACACGGTGTATGCACCAAAGAGAGATGCTATGGCCTTCTTGTGCTTTACTGGAACTGAGAGACCTGTGTAGAAGCTCTGAAGAGCAACAGTAACCCTGCACTTGGAACCCCCCGCAGACCACATGTCTGTGTCTTCTGACATTGCTGAAGAACCTCTGATTTCCACTACTCCATGTCTTCCAGGTGATCAGGAACCTATCCATTGTGAGGTTCAACCACACTAGTGGGCACACCATGTCTGGCCTAAGTTACAGTCCATCTGGTGCCAGTGGCCCAGGGTCTGCGGACAGCTGAGGACAGGCAGGTGGACACGTAGGCGGACTTGTGCTTTCAGGCTTGGAGTGGGCTTTGTTTCTCTGGGCCATCTTTCTTTTCCAGATGCCTCTGACTTGCTATTTCTCCTGGCCAGAGAATAGGGTGGAAACACTAAACACAGTTCCCTCCAGCCCTTATTGCTCACTGTGTTCTTTCCAGAGCATCCTAGAAGGTTCTGCTGGGTGTTACCAGCTGCAGAGAATGCCTGAGTGGTGTGCCACCTAGAAAGACAAACTGCAAGGCTTGGAACAGCCCCCAAGAGTCCACTGTGAGCAAGCATTTGAGGGTTCAAAACCTGCTGCTTCCTGTGGCCAGCTTGAATGTGGTAGCCAACCCCTGAAGAAGCAAGCTGCTGTTTAAACCTTTGCAATTTGTCCCAATGTGATCTGGGCCCTGAACTTTTAACTAAAAACCTTACTACCTTGTTGAAGGTCAGTGTTACAAAATATTAAACTTATTTGCTCTCTCCTGTTTTCTCCTCCCAGCCCCTAGGGACAAAGGAAAATGAATGGGCTGTGAGGTCAATTTTCTTGAATAACCAAAACTGAAGAATTAATTGGATACCGTTAGCCCTATTTGGAATGAATACTTTAAAAGAACAACGTAAAACCAAGATTAAAAACAGGATTTTAAAAAAGGCTGACAAAGCTCATCTATAGTAAAAGTTATTTGAAATAAATATCAAATGCTTTATGCATCTACAAAAAATGCTGTTTCCCAAAACCAAATAAAATGTTCATCTTCATTATTGATATGTTCACCTCAAGATTGTAAACATTTATTATTACTATTATTATTATTATTACTATTATTATTATTATTATTGACAGAGTCTCAGTATATAGCCCTGGCTAGCCTGGAACTGGCTATAGAAAGCAGGCTTCCCCCAAATTCAAGAGCTCTGCCTGCTTTGCCTCCTGAGTGCTAGGATTAAAGGCATGTGCCACAAGGTCCAGCTAAAGATCGCTTTTAAATGAACAAATCCAGTATTGACTATTTTCAAGATGGCAGTTTGACACTGTATGTATTTTTAGTATTCCTTTTCCTCTTAGTTCTTTAGGGAAAGTACCCTGTCAAGAAGACCCTATGGAGAGGTCTCAGCAACTGGAGACTGCGCGGGTGTTGTGGGCTCAGAATGAGCTTCTGATCTGGGAAGGGGCGTCGAAATTGCCTTCCCACTTGTCCGCTGGAGGGCAAGGCGGTAGGGAGCCCATCTGTCTCTTAAGGTGGGGAACCGTCTCAGACTCGAGTGGTTCTGCTTCTGAGGCATACTGGTTAGATCCCGACGAAGGTGGACAGTCTTGCCCTTTCAGTTCTTTTGGCCCAGAACAAAATTACTTAGTAAACCAGACCTTCAGCTCTCTGCATGTGTGTAGCCATGGCCAAGGTAAACTGGTCCCTTGGGTTTGTTTTGAGTCGAAACTAGCTGAGCTGTTTATTTCCTTTAAGCCATACACAGATACTTTTGAGCTATCTTTGTGTTTGAGGGCTTTTTCTTTTTTTTAATCAGCACACCACTTCCTCCCAAGTCATTGCTTTGAAAGGGTTTTGCAAAGGGAGATATTCCCGGCAGCTCTTCTGCACAGTGGTAACTGAGGCAGGTCGGATGCTTCACTGTGTGTTCCATGTTCAGAGATGAGTTCGTGACAATTATTTGTCCACTAATTTTTGGAAATAAGATGGCTGAGGTCACTAGGAATAACGCACACGGGTTTAGATGGGTTGTGTTCTTGTGTGACATCTGCCTGATCTCCTGAGAAGTCCGTGCAACTCTTCAGAATATGCACTTCTATTAAATCGTTGATACTTCTAGATCCTCCGCCCCTGATGCATCGTACACGTTGAAAGCGGGCGTGGCAGCTCACACCTGCAATCCGCTGCAGCACTTGGGAGGCAGAGACGAGGACTGGTGGGAGTCTGAGGCCTGCCTTGCCTGCAGAGTGAGGCCCTGTTCCAAAAAAAAAAAAAAAGAAAGAAAGAAACAAAAAAAAAAAAAATCACAAGTTTGAGTAAAGCCATCCTTAGCTTTTCTTTTATTACACTTTAAATATTCTTAGCAGTGAAAGGCTTTAATGCTTTTATGTGCTGGCATGCCAAGGTAAAAAACACACATTTTTCATAAGTTTATAAACTGCTTTTGCCATGAAGACAGCGATGTTTTATAATATCTCAAGAGTAAATCCTAAACTTCTAAGTTCTTTTATACTTTCGCTTAGGACAAAAAGAGCTAGAAGCTTAAAATATATCAGCACACCTTTAATCCCAGCACTCAGGAGGCAGAGGCAGGCTCTGTGAGTTCGAGGCCAGCCTGGTCTACAGAGTGAGTTCCAGGACAGCCAGAGTTACAACAGAGAAACCCTGTCTCAATATATCAGCACAGTGTAGTGATAGTTATAAGTATCAGATTTGTGCACTAAAATTGGATTGATTTCTCTCAAATAGCTTAAGTTATTTAAGAGGCAGGGGAGTTGCCCTTACTAGAAAATTAGTTTTGAGTTGGTCCAGTCTTTTCATGGACTGTATTTTTTTAGAATGTCCTCAGTTTTTACAAATACTTGGTTCTAGTAAGTGATAATGAACTGTACACTCTCTTTTTTTACTGTCTTGGAACATGTTTTAATGAAGTTGTTATGATGCTGAGACTTTTTATTTTTATTTTTTTTTAGGTTTTTCTGAGACAGGGTTTCTCTGTGTAGCCTTGGCTGTCCTGGAACTCACTCTGTAGACCAGGCTGGCCTGGAACTCAGAGATCCGCCTACCTCTGCTTCCCAAATTCTAAGATTAAAAGTGTGCACCAGCACCACCTGGCTGATGTTAAGACTTTCTAAGGCTGTTCGGGTAGCAGCCCTCGGTAGATCGCGAGCTGAGCTGTCACTGGTCTCTGCTGCTGTTGATGATGCAGCTGCTTCTGAGACAGTCTTGTCTGTTTATCTCTCAGCATTTCTGAGAAATAGCCGTCTACATTTTCAAAATAGTGGGATAGAGAAAGCAACGGGAGGAAGCTTTGCCTTAGCCTTTGTGCCATTAGCTGTTGAGGAGAAGTGCAGTGGACAGTAGTGGAGACCTTCAGAACCGATCCTCCAGGCCCAAGGAGTGCTCCAGGGGCAGAGTGTTTACCTAGCACACCAAGACCCCCAGTACAGGAAAATGGAGAGCAGGCTGTGACCCCAACACTTGTAAAGCTGAGGCCGAAGAATTGCCGGGAGTTCAAGGGCTGATAGTCGTCTTGTTAGTATGGGTTAGTAGCAAGGCCTTATATCAAGAGGGGGAGCAGAAGATCATCATGGGCTAATAGAGAGAAGAGAGGGGAGTCTCCTCCAAGTATTTGGCTTCTGGGAAGAGTAAGCGTGGATGAATAGGAGGTTCTGTGTACAGAATAAGAGTTCACAGTAATCTTCACACCACCTCCCATGAATGCCCTGTCAGTGAGAGCTGGCTGCACAGAGTATTTTCTATGAGGTGTGCCATTTTACCGCAGCTTTATTCAGCTCTTGGCGCTTTCCTGTCAGGGTGCCATCAGCTGGCAGTGACTGGACTCGGGTGTAATGGTTAGCTGGTGGCTCTGTTCCCCACTTGCTCAGAGAAACCAGGCCCTTTCTCTCAATTTGTTATGTGCCACCTCTGGAAACAGTCACAGACAATTTCTGTTCCTTTGTTTGCCTTTCAGCATCCAGACTAAAACACTCTGGAAGGCAAACGTATTCCATCCTCAGGCGGGACGTCACTACCGGAAGGACCGTCAGCCCTTTTCTTAGTGAATCCAAGAAAGCTTGTGTTCGTTGTAATGGAGAATTCTGGGACAGGTGGCTCCCCTCTCTCATCCTGGACTGTAGTTTTCCTATTAGTTGGCAGCTTACAAGACAGTCAGCTTGAAGCCAGTTTGCCAATGTCTACTTCGTCTCAGCCTGTAGGAAGCCGCATATGTAGGAGACTGGTTGGGCCCTCTTTGTGCTAGTGGATGAGAATGAGGCTGGCACAGATTGGATGGTTGGTGCGGGATTTCTGAAGTGGGGTATAAGGATATTTAAGAAGTAGGTGTAAATAGACCGAGGTGACCAGTACTTGACATTTTTCAAATATCAGACAGATCCAATTCTCCATTTATCGGATCTCTCTGTTACCCTTTTAACCCTCCTTATCTCTCCGCAGCCTGCTCATGCTTACTGCTTTACCAAGTATCACTGCATGAGAAGCTCAGTTGGCTTAATAACGTGGTCGCTAGTGATGGCTGGTGCTGATGTTTAGTGTGTGCCGAGCACAATGCCCCAGAGCATCTGCTCGTCTAGTTTAGATGTATTGAAGTTCATCTCAGGCCAATAGGGAGGCGTGTGATAGCAGAGAACATCCACCCATCTCAGGTGACTTGGTGGTGACTTGGTTAGAACTAGGTCCCAGTCACTGCACTGAACGACCCATGCTCAGAAAGAGGTTTTGATTGACAACTTTGCAGTCCTAAAAAAAGAAAAAAAAAAAAAAAGAAAAGTCAATCGATTCTCCTTTTTCCTAAACAGTTTCATAATGGCAAATGGAGCCAGTGAAGATACGGAAGCCTAGACTGATTAGGTCAGCCTAATTACTCCTTCGTTTCTGGGAGCTTTGGTCCTTTCGAAAGACAGAATCAGGTGACTCAGGGTCATAATACACGTTTCGTGGCCGCGTGTATACCATAAACCTGGTTATTCCTGCCTTGGCCTCCAAAACAGGAAGTGTTGCGGGGCCATGGGCCTGGAAGTCCTGCACAGTCCTTCCCGCCTGGCACAGAGACCGTTCTCGCAGATGCCGCAGCACCATTTAACCACAGTTGCAAACTCAAGGTGGTCCAATTTATAAGCTCCCAGGAATGGTCCCTGTCCACCAGGCCCAGCGCCCAAATATCTCATTTTATTTCCAAAAAATCATGGAGTTCAGTGTGAGATTGCTTGTGTAGCACGTGTGAGGCCTTGGGATTGATTCCCACCACTGAGTGGGGAAAAAACAGCGTGATGCTTTAGGTAATATTTTGTTTAAATAGAAGGAAATAAAGAAAAGATAGCCCTGTAATTTAAAAAATTCAGATAACATTTAATAGAAAAAGATGTAATGATAACAGAGAAGGTGACAATGGTAACACATTTCCAACCGCGCTAATGAGCAGAAGTAAAATCAGTGTAGCACGTATGCACAATGTCTCATCTAATAAATGGGCAAAGATTAGAAAAACAGCATAATGTGGAAAATAAGTGTAATGGGCACTGGTGGGGAGGATGCTAGCTGCAAGTTTGAGGTAGGTAACACTTAGAAAAACAAAGATGTTCGTATCTTCGGTTATAGTCATTATCCTATATAAATGTACCCTATGGAAGCAATCCGAAACTAGTTCCAGACTAGAAACATTTAGATACAGATATGCTAACCATGGTGTGTGTGTGTGTGAGAGAGAGAGAGAGACAGACAGACAGACAGACAGAGACAGAGAGAGAGAGAAAGAGAGAGAGATTCATGTGTATGTGCATGACAGGAGCTTTTTAGACAGGCGCTGACCTGGAACTCAACTAGTAGCCTAGGCTGGCCAGCAAGTGAGCCCAGGAGCCCATCATCATCTTTCTTTGCAGCCTCAGCGCTGGGGTTGCAAGCACACAACACCATGCTGGCAGGCTTTTTACTTCCGTTCTAGGGATTGAACTCAGGTCCTCGTAACTGCAAAGTAAGTTCTTAACTATCTGAGCGATCTTCCTAGATGCCTCTCTCCCTTTAAACATGTTTTGAACTTATCTCTCTGTATCTACCTACCTACATATTTACTTACTGTGTGTGTGTAGAGGTCGGAGGACAACTTCCAGACATTGTTCTCTCCTTCTACCATGTGGTCCCAGGGATCAAACTCAGGTCACCAGTTTGATGGCAAGTGCCTTTACTTGCTAAGTCATCTCTCTAGCCCCTACCTCCTTAAATAAAAAGCAGTGGGACTGGAGAGATGGCTCAGTGGTTAAGAACACATACTCTTGCAGAGGACCTGAGTTTGTTTCCCAGCACCCATGTTGGGAGGTTCCTAATTGCCTGTAACTCCAGCTCCAGGACCTCCACTGCCTTCTTCTGCTTCCACACTGTACTCATGTGCAGACACACACACACACACACACACACACACACACACACACACACACACATACACACACACATCTTTAAGATAAAGGACTCATGAAATAAATAATCCTTAAAAAGAGTGAATTGTGCTCTCTAAAAATAATAGTATAGAATAAAGGACAACTTGATTTCCTTCTGATGCTTCAGAGAGATTCTCTTAGCTGAGGAAGAGGAATCATAAGTGTGTGGAGAGGATCTTAGGATCCAGGAGCCTCTTAGGATCCCAAAGGGGTCAAAGGAACATTTAGGGTTGACTTGGGGGCAAAGGGCAGAGACCGAGACTTGGGAGCATCAAAGGGGAGTAAACTCTTCCTCCTCCCCCTCCATTATCTCTCTGTCCTTTCCTTTAGGACAAGCAACTGAAGCTTTAGTTCAGTCATACTATGAGCTAGACTTTCGCGGACTGGTCCAGCAGTTTATCGGCAAGTATGTTTTTCTATAAAGTGTAAGAACCACCAAGGTGAAAGTTGAGACAGCCCATCCTACAGATCTCGAATAGAGATGACTGACAGAAGCTGGGGTGCCGTGCATTTCATCAGCATTCACCCTTCAGCAGTGATCTGGGTAAGATTGTTCTGCAGACGCTGAGATGAGCTCCGCCTAATGTGCTGCACACAACTCTGAATTCGTTTCCGGTGCAGCCACCATCGGCTCAGATGTGAATGCTGGCTCCTTGAAGATGGAGAATTGAGTTTGTTTAACCATCTAATATCCTTGCATCTAAAGCAATAGGGGCATACGGTAGATGCTGTGTGTTATAGAATGGAGGCTATGCATAGGATCCCTGACAGTGGTGCTCACTAATTCACAGGGTAGTTAGAGACACAGAGGGGACAGGTGGAAATACCACATCATGGGACAAACTGACAACATCATGTGTCTAGCTAGAAGAGAAAGTGGAGGAACTGCACATGGGGTCAGGTCAGGGGGAAAAGGCCAGGATGGCCAGGGCCTCAAGGTTAGATAGGCTTACCTAGAAGGAGGAAGCTCAGTGTCAGAGAGAAGCCATGATCAGAGGCTGGGTCACGTGGACAGAGGTGGAAGTGGTGCTGGGTTATCCTGTCACCCTGGCTGTGGTCAGGGCACCTAGACAATCATATGTGCCTTAGCAGGGCCTAAGTGCCACTCAGAAGCCAAGAGTTGGGCCCAGGTTGAGTTTTATTTGTTGTTTCATTTTATTTTGGTTGGTTGGTTGGTTTTATTTAGCAGTAGTGGGAATGAGACAGGGAGAGAACATTGAATTTTTTTTTTCTTCTGTATGCTGTTTGTTTATCTTCCTGGAGGTAGCCTATAAAATATTAACCATGTGGTTTTTAAACTGCTTGGTAATTTGCTATCCTCAAAGCAGTCAATATTTAAATGTAGCCATGGAGCTCCTTTGTACACAAGCCACCAACTGGTCATCCTTTTGGAATGGACCTGAAACAGATGAAATGGTCCAAGACTTGGGTTAGGCAGCTTCTGTGTTGCAGGGGAAAGTCATCTGGTCAATAATGGGGTGGGAGCCCTGTGAAAAATGGTGGAGTTGATCACCTTGGTTGCATCTTCTCTGACCCTTGCATACACATTTGGAAGCAGGAAGCATCTTCTGGCGTCTCTTTTGGTAGCTTGACAGGATACTGACCTCATTGCAGACAAGCTGGGACGGTTTTTTTCAAGTTTTCCCAGTCAGTCATTTGGAGAATTCAGAGCAGCCAGAGGGGAAGGGAGGTTCTTGGAGGGAATCTGGGGTCATCTGGGTAGAGAAACTCTGTTTGGCAGGCCACAGAGAAAGACAGAATATGCTAAGAAGCAGGAAGAGAGAAGCACATGGACTGTGGGACACATGGCAGCAGAGTGTGAAATCTCCCCTAGGCAGTGAACAGCTGCGGTGGTCGCCAGCTGCTTCGCTTCCAGAGCAGTGTGAGTAGAGGCCCGAGCCGAGCCAGGGTCAGTTCAGCATCCCAGCTCCACCTGAAGCAGTGATGCTAGCCAGTGCTTGCCTGCCCGGTGCCCACCCTAACAAGCGCCCCTTACCATCTTCAGTGAACTTCTTAAACGAAGTAGTCTGGCCCCATACGTCATTTCCAGTTTTCAAAAGAGTCAGTACACTCTTCATTAAAAGGGAAGTAAAAGAAAAGCGGGTTTTTATAAAAGTAACTTCAGTTCATAAGTGATTAGGTAAAGCATCTTGAGGGGAGAGAACCAAAGCCAGTCCAGTGTCTGTGTGTGGAATCCCCATGAATTCCGCAGCGACCACTATAGATAAACTCCAGTTAGAAACTTAAAGATTGATTGGCAATGTCCTTAGGACACTGTTTTCTAAAAGAGGTGGAAGGCTTTTGATTAAAAAAATAAATCTCATCAATCTCATCAAGAATCTAAAAAAGAAAAGAAATAGTGAAATTTATCTGGGAACAGCAGAATACAGCAGGTGGATGGCTAGCATGATTATAAACCATGGGTATGCCCAAAGGGCCTGAGGTAAAGGGGAGCCTTCCCAGGCAAAAGTGAGGACCAACATCAGATATTTTCAAACAATATTCTGACCATAATGACTAACAACAAGAATGGCTTCAGTCAAGGCTGACAGTTGCTGGACAAATGTCCTTGGAGAATACTATCTCTACGAGGTCATTGTGGCCTTTGTGCACACTGTGGTTCTGCCCAACAGGACATGATGGTTGCCATCAGGCGACCCTGTTTACAGACCTTCCCTTATAAGGTCCTGGCTTTGTCTTTTTTTTTTTTTTTTTTTTTACTAGTCATTACGGTTGACACAGTGATTCCATTTCTATTCTGACACCTTTCCCATATCTTCCACAATCTGAACAAAGCAAACATCTCACTGATGGAATATTTATATTTCTGGAAAGTCAAACACTGAGTGCCAATGTGTTAATATAGATGTTTCCAGACTTAGGGCAGATCAACTTCCAGGTTTCAACTTTGTGGTGGTCCAAACGTGTCGTGCATTAGTGTTCCCTGTGCTTTGACTGCTCGTCTTCTCCTGGGTATGATATCCCTCTCAGTGCTGGACAGCAGCAGTGAACCTTCCGTGACAGTGGCTTCTGAATGGTGACAGGAGACAAATGTTGAGCTACAGTAGATGGAGTTGCTAAGCGAAGATATTTAGTAGGTTACGTGTATTAAATGCACTCACAACTCTTTTTAAGTCTATTTTCTGACACATAAAACATTAAAGTATACATATTAATGGATGATGTCTTGATACCTGTATATGTCATGTAATATTTAAGTCATGTTAAACGTGTCTGTCCTCAAACATTAACATTTTTGGTTAATAAAAAAAAAGTCCCAAATCTTTCCTCCTTGTGAGATATACAGTGTGTGTGTTATCTGCAGTCATCCCCTGGTTATCTATAACTATATATAACTTAGTACCAGCTTACAGTATTTTCAAGTTACAATGGGTTTGTAAAAAGGTAACCCCATTGTGAGTCAAGAAAAATCTGTAATTACTTTGCATTTATTTGTAAACTGGAGCTAAGGTCCAGGATCTGATCATTATAAACAGTTTTTTTTTTCCTACCTACATTAGTATCCAATAGAACCTTTGAAGGGGTTTGTTCTGTGTCAAAGGGGACATTCTCAATTGGTATAATGCTAATGTCAGAACCCCAGGGAAGCCACTCATTATTGGACCCACAGGGGTCCCCCTGTTTCCTGTCCATACAGAGCAGCTGGGTCAGCCTCTCAGGCCTGGCTTATGTGCAGTCAGAGGGCTCTGAGGGTAATCTCAGGTCACTGAGCGCCTCCTGCAGCGTCTGGAGAGGTGACGTCAGCCCCAGAGTGCAGAGCTGTATCTGCCCTTGTTCTCTGGATTCCACTGAGGCTTGTGCCCTTACGGCTCTGCCCTCCGCAAGAAGGTATGGAGTAGCCCTGGGCTGCAGAGGAGGCTAGAGAAGAACTTAGATGGCCATTGTGCCCTCCCTAGAAATAATTATAGAGACCTCATTTGGCACTGGACCATTAGTAGGCAAACAAAAGAAATGTATGTTTAGCCACATGTCAGTAGCAGCTACTGGTATATGCACAGAAAGTACACGTGGCAGAATACAGAAGGGGACTTTCCAACAGTTTGCCCCTTGGGCTGCAAGAAACCACTCTCTGTGTTTTGTATGGGTTTTCCCCTGGAGATATTTGTGCTGGAAGTTGGTGACCAACTGGAAAATTTTCACAGTTTAATGAAATTACTGAAAACAAGAAAGTGTTTTCTTTGCATGGCCTTTCCATATACAAAAAGCATTTTTCCTACAAAGAAATAAGGTTAGTGATGTTCTAGCCAAGAGCGGGTCATGTCCAAATAATGCCTTCCATGAGAAGAACATCCTTAGAAGAGGACTCAGCATGCTCAGAAAGAGAAGACAGAGGTGGAAAGGGCAGGAGAGGCAGGCCCCGCTGCAGAGGACTGGAGGGGAGGGTCGGCCCCTGCAGCCTCATGAGACATGGACAGCTCTTAGGCATCGCTTGTTATAAATGGAAGGGCACTGAGGTTGCTGAGCGTGTAGATGACTTTGAGCTTCTAAACGGTAACTGTATGGCATAGCGTCTCAGCTGAGGGTCACCTCCAGCGCTGGGATTATTAACATTAAGACTCCAAGAAGGAGAAGATAAAGATAAAGATGGCTATTGGCCACATGTCCAAGAATGCTTAGTGAATGCCCTGGTTTAACAAATGACTCCAAACACGATAAAGTCTTTATAGTACAGCGACTGTACAGGAATGTACAGCGATTGCCCAGAGTTGGGTCCTGGTGAGCTAAGACTGTCCCAGGAATGGCGTGGATTGAGCATGGGTTAAGGGTTGTCTGGCAGAGAAAAGGACGATGACACGGGGACCCCACCCATCAGGCCTGTGCCTTCTGAGTTAAGTAAAACATCTTATCCTCTCTCCTCTTTTTTTTTTTTTTTGCCTCTTGGAATATATATATATTATTTTTCTCTTGTTTCTTAGCTGACTAGTTGGGACTTTACTTATTTAATTTTTTTTATTCCCACTGTTACTGAAGTCTCAGATCCCGGGACTTTAATCCCTTCCTGGGAAGAACTACCTAGATTCTCAGCTATTATGGAAAAGACCTCAGTATCTCCTTTCCTTCTTCTGGAAGCCAAGAGATCATTTTGAGATGAACACACTAACTTTTCCTCAACTCCACATCCGAGCAGGTTGCCAGTCAATTGAGCAAACGCCTCCTACAGCCTCTAGTGGATGAGGAAGGGAATGAGCCACAGGCCTTTATCCTGATCGTTGGCTTGTTTTTCTTGGCTTCTCTTTATGGAAATATTCCAAATATTGGAAGTGTGCAGACTGTAGCAGTGCACAGACCCGATGTGCATACCTCACTCAGCTTTAAAAGCCATCACCAGGAGCACTTTGGTCTCGATGGCACCCAACCCACTTACTGTCATTTCCCTACTTTGACACTAATCCAGGCAAGTCATTCATTCACAAATATTTTAGTGTGAATCTCTAAAAATTAAGGATTCTTTGTAAAATATAACAATTGCAATAACATCTCATCTAAAATCAGGATTATCTCCCCATTATTAAATAGCCAATCAATATTCAGATTCTAGCTGTTTTGTGTTTTTTTTTAGAATTCTTTTTTTAATTGAGAGCCCACACACTGCATTTGGTTTCTGTGCCCTTTAAGCGCCAGGCTTCATTCTGGCTCTTTCTGAATTGGCTTACTTCTCTCACATACCCCTGCCCATGTTTACAATGTGCTGTAATACAGCCAGTCCCAGGCCATGGGTCTTGGAATACCTCTCACTGAATCTCCTCTTGATTCAGAAGTGATCACATGTTCATCTCTGAACCTGCTACTGCAGCCAGGGAACCCCGAAACAGGAGTGAGCCAAGCTGGTTCCTTGCTAGCCCTGTTAGTCAGGGTGGAGTTAGCTCAACTGCTGCAGGAGTCATGATCTTTCCTGAACCTGAACTTCTCATTCTAGTAAAGAGAGGGAGGATGCTGAACAGCTCAGGAGTAACAAATAAACTGTTTACCCCAGATACAGTTTCAAAAAGGCCTCCAAAGAGACCTCTAACCCAACTGTAAGGCTGCCAAATCCAGACTCCTCCTAGGATGATCTGCTTCTTGCTGGATCCCAATGTGGAGTTGAAAACAGCAGTCTTTTTTCTCAGAGAAGTAACAGAATGGCTTTGCAGAGACAGCAAGGAACCAACTTCTAGGACATTCCAGACTTGTTTCCTGCTACAGTTTTACCTTGTGTCCCTGCTTTACCTGAAGCGATCCTAGCAGGCAGTGTTGGGGTGTTCTACCCTGCAGGACTCCAGATTTGAATTTCACCCATTAGGTTGCAGATCACCATCGAAAAAGTGGACTTTGTTTACAGAGCTCTAGTTTCCCCTGACTTCTAGTTGCCAGGCAAGGTTTTTCTTTTCTGTCTCTTCCTACAGGGTGCCCAAACATTGTATTTTCTGCTACTCGTGTACCATCAACAGGCTCCTGGTCTCAGGCATGGATTAATAGGTGATATCATAGCTAGCTTACATTCTAAAGATTACCACCTTCTAGCCCTGGAGAGCCTAGAGACCCAACCTTAAACCAGCCAATTGCAAATATAATATCACATTCAAAACTGACGTCTCGTACCAGTTACTGTATCACTTACAATGTCTGCACTGGCTGTAAAATGTAAACAATCATCTATAAATAGGGTTATGTGCAGGCATAGCTCAGCCCTCAGCTAAGGGCATCGGTGCTTGCTTTTCCTCCACCCCAATTCCCTGTTGTGTTTCGCTTCATACCCGGCACGGCCAAAGGATGAGTAGCAGGTCCAACCCCTGCATCTTCACAGGTGCAGTCGCTTCTCAGGCCTCTTTCCTTGGTTCAGTCTGTAGGGCTAAGTGTATGCAAGAGTCTGGGCTGCTGCCAGTCACTGTGCTATTTGTTGATGCTGTGCTGTATGTGCAGTGGGGTGAACGCCTCTGGATCTGAGAGGGAGGGGGAGGGGTCTCCACAAAGCAAAACAGAAGGACAAGGACTTTGGGTGGACCTGCAACCCCTGCTAAGGCACAGCAGGCCAACAGCTGCTCTTTCAGTGCTAGTCTGGTGTATGCGGTGGATCCAGGCCAGCCGGGGCTATGTAGCAAGCCCTTGTTTCAAACTTAAAACAAAAAGGGTTTAGCTAAGCTTCCAAAATACTGAAATACACTGCAATTTTTTTCCCCCCTCTGGTTGTACTAGAACAGTTTATATCTACAGGTCATGAAGTACTACAGAATATGGTTTTAGATTCTGTCTCTCAGATCAGTTCCAAGTGATCAGCCCTTTATGTAATTCTGCTGATAATTATGTGGGCAAAACATTACCTCTTATTTCTGTTCTTTTAAATCAGCAACTCTTATATGTTGACTTTTTTTCCCCCAGTATTAGGTATTAAACCCAGGTCCTGTGTAAGCCAGTGCTTTATTTACTAAGCTGTCTATATTCCTAAGTAGATTCCTCCTACAGGAGATGCACACATTCAGTCTGGCAGTGTTTGTTTTTCCCCCAAAAAACCAAACCAAAACAAAACAAAACAAAACCCTGTAAGAGCGTCATTATATCTGGGGGAAAGGCACTTTGGTTGGAATTGAGGGGATACAGGATTAGAAGCATCTGTGCGCTCTCAGGATGCATACACTACGCTAGGAGAGGTGGCTGTGGGAGCACAACATGACAGGCCTGAATCATTAAAAACGATGTTTTATGCATGTCACTGTGGCGCTGGTTTCATGGGTGTTGATTTGGGGTGATGGGGTGGCGCAGGGTTGTTGGTTTTAATTCTTTACTGCTTTCCTAAGGCTGGTTAGACCTTCACTGTTGTTTCTTAGTTTTCCATCTGGCCTTGGGTTTTTATTTCTGTCACTTTAATATTGAGAAGAGATTAACATACAAGATTCTCTGGGAGACAACCGTTGCACAGTTTTCCCCAACAAAGCTTAGCTCTTGTTTGTTATTTACTGTTTCAGGAGGAACCATTGATCTTAAGTTTCGTTCTAGTTTGCTTTCTGTTGTTGTGATTAAAAAAAAATACCTATCAAAAATAACTTGGGGAGGAAAGGGTTTGTTTCAGCTTACAAGTTATATCCAGATCATCATTGAGGGACAGGGGGAGCTCCTGGGAACCTGGAGGCAGGAGCTGGAGAAGAGATCATGGAGGAGCATTGCTTACTAGCTTGCTCAGCTAGCTTTCTTATACACTGTAGGTCCACCTGCTTAGGGATGACACTGCCCATAGCTGTGTGAGCTCTCCTACATCACTTAGCAGTCATGGCCACAGGCCATTCTGATCAGTTGAGCCTCCCTCTTCCCAGGTAACTCTGGGCTTATGTCAAGTTGACAACTGAAGCTAGCCATGGCAAGCTTGGAAAGGAAAACTGGAGTTTACAAGAAATTCAAATCCACTATATACTGAACACCCACCAGGCACTGGAAACTGTATGAGATGCTGAGGCCACAGCTGGAAACAAGGCAAATAAGGTCCCAGCACTCATGGAAGTGAGGGGAAACAAACAAGCACTGTATCACACAAAAAAGTGTGACAGCATACACTCCACAAGGAGAAGGAGCAGAGATGGGGCAGGAGGGCATTTTTATTGACAAACAATGAGAAGGGCCAAGGAGAGGAAGGCCCAGGTGAGACAGCTTATAAGCATAAGCCCCAAGATGCAAATAAACTTGACACGGTTAAGGAACAGAAAGGGCCGGGAGGTAAATTAGCAAGAGAGTTTGAGCCAGGCTGTGGTAGCACACACCTGAAATCCGAGCACTGAGTGGGTTGGAGGGCACAGGTAGGATTAGAGCAAATGCAAAGCCTGCCTGGATGGCATAGGGCTAGGAAAAGACAGATCTTATGGGCCTTTGTGGTGTAGGCAAAGTTTGGAGTTTGTAAAAGAATGAGAAACTGAGCCGGGAGGTGGTGGTGGCGTACACTTTTGATCCCAGAACTTGGGAGGCAGAGGCAGGGGGATCTCTGTGAGTTTGAGGCCAGCCTGGTCTACAGAGTGAGGTCTAGGACAGCCAGAGTTAACAACAGAGAAACCCTGTCCCTGGGGGGTGGGGGAGGGGTGAGAAGCCGTTGAGGGAGGGGTAAGCAGAGGGTCATTATCTGATTCACATTCTGTCTTACATAATACACACCTAAAGAATATCCAGTGTAGACTGTATTTACAGATTTTGTGAAAGATAAAACAGACCAAATTCTCCATACCAGCTCCCTGGAGTTCTTGGTAGCTCCGGCCTTCTAAGTGACTTGCTGTCTTTTTATTTAGCTTTCACTAATGGATGGAATAGCCATGGAGAGTGTACATACTGAATAGCCTCTATCTATCTATCTATCTATCTATCTATCTATCTATCTATCTATCTATCTTGTGTGTGTGTGTGTGTGTGTGTGTGTGTGTGTGTCTGTGCACGCACGTGTTTGGGGTGCCTAAGTTAGTGAACTTCAGAAATAACTGGTAAATACATACACTAATCACCCCATTGCCCATGCTCTCATTTTAGACCCAGCTATAGTTAGACTTCCTCAAAGATCCACTCAAGCGTTTAAGTTTTGAGTTGATAGTGTTTCTGTAGCCCCAAGGGTTTTCAGAAGTGGATGCTGGCTGCAAGCCTCTGCCTCTGTTTGGCCTCATGCCTAATATTCCTGTTTGCACACTACTTGCAGGCCCTGCTTTAGGTAAGAGGCCCTGCATACCTTCAGGTAGCTCCAAGCGAAGTAAAGGACCTTAGTCATTTACCCTTGGACATCAACTTCCAGGAACTGTGTCCATGACCTAACATCCGGAGGTTGCTCATTCGATTCAACTCAGATCGCAGGTAATTCAGAGTTGACTTCTTTCAAACTTGGAATTCATCTCTTCAGCACTCCTCAATGTGGGTATGACTGGTATTGGGGTGGAGCTATCCATGGCACCGTAGGAAATTTAATATTCCTGGACCCACTGCCTCCTACAGGCCTCTCCTCCAACCAGTCTCAACTGAAACTGTGCTTTTCCATTGGCATCTGCGTAGATAAGGGAATGCTGGGTAACCTGTGGTCTTTGCACATATCCAAATCAGGACCCCACATGACGGCTCACAGTGAAGTTTCTGAAAATATGCCTGTTGTTCATTCTCTCAACTGAACTCATTTTCTCAGTTACATGGTATGTGTTGCAAAACTGAATGAGTCTCTCAGATGAATCAAGAGAAATCATGGGTATTTCTGCTCCTCTATACATGACCCACGGCTGTGAAATAGTGAGCTACAGTTCCTTGCCAGAAGTAAGGAATCTGACGCCCTCTTCTGTCCTCTGTGTGCTTTTGTCAAATATCTTCTTAAAGAGTTGATGGTTGCCCTGTAAGTGTGGAGAGGGGTACTCAGAACATTCAGGTCTAGAAAACTGTGGGTCTGCAGCTTGCTCTGTGCATCCTTTATCCTGAGTTAGGCTCTGGTGGCATTTCCAGGCTCACTTGCTGCGATGCAGAGGCCTGCACGCCTCACCTGCTTCCTGACTTCCTCCTCACACACTTCAATGCTCTGCAAATGAGGAAGGCTCACTTAGGCTAATTTTCAGTGTACTTAAGGGCTTTTATTTCTTGAGTGACTCTTCTCCTTATTGCTAAATGAAATAGTTAGAATTGATAGTTGTGCTTTCAAATTGAATTCCTTTGAAGGAATCTCGAGTTCCAGGAGTAATTATTTTTGTAGTGGTGTTGAAGGAAAAAAGAAAGCAAGCTGTTAACTGGAGAGAGGCATGGAGATCCACTTTTCAGCATCAAGTGGCTACATTTTATCTTAAAGGAAGGAGAAACCTCTTAATTTGTTGTTGTTTTTTTTTTCCTTTGCATCTTAAGTAAAAAACCAATCTAGTTTCTTTTTCTGTAGCAAAGGAGGAAGGAACAAGCAAGAAATTAATCAGGCAGGAAGTACATACCACAGAAGGATGCCTGCCTCTGACTCAGTGTGGCACCCTGAACAGGAGGCAAGAGCTGGCCCAAAATGGCTGCCCAGAAACAACCCCTGGCTTGTGTCAGAAGATGATGCCGTTTTGAGGGACAGTTTTCTCTCCTGGCTCATGTCTGTCTTGCTCTCTGTCTGTCTGAGACCCTGATCATGCCTTCCTTGTTAACGGTAAGAAAAACTGTATTCAAACTAAATTTGTTTCCTGTTTCAGCAAAAAGGGAAGAACGAAATGGCATTTAATGGACTGTAGTATGCCGAGATAAAGATGTTTCATTGTTCTGTAGAGAACCTTGGGACTCATTCCTGTGGGCTGCTATGACGATTGTGAGTGCTTCTTAACTTGTTCTGAGCCAAGATGTAAGGGAGATTTTCCTGTAGACTTTTTCCAGACCATTGGACAAATTTGGATCCACATTAATTTCTTCACCATTTCCCCATAAGATGGGGGCTTCTGCCAGTTAACATGCTCCTGCTGCGTAAAGTCAAGTCAGTCCATAGAGCTGCCTCTCGAGTCGTTGGTTTGACCTGCCTAGGATATTTCAGTACATGCAGTCTCTGTCGGTTTCAAAGCAAGCCTGCCCGCCCCCACCCCCACTCTGCGCTTGCCTGAGGCTCGTGCTGTCTGCTGCTGCAGATGTGTTCTGTTCCAGGCCCCGGCAGTTTGTTGTGAACCTGTGACTTAGTGTTTTAGAATCATTGGATCCACATCAGAACAGTGCAGAGACAACCACTGATGTTAATCAGATTCGGTACCATTTGTCATAGTGAACTTTAATATGATCCGTATTAAATTACGTCGACTGTAAAATGTAACTTTAGATTTTAAAGAAAGCTGTTCACTCAGACTCATGGAAGCAGGATTAAGGAAATGTTGTATATTAAAAAGAATTCTCTAGACCATGTTTGAAAAACAATTTTTTTGTTCCTTGCAGAAATATAGAGTGACACTTTTGAAACTAAGGAGGGAGCATGCAATTTCAGTCAATGGGCACATGTAACTGTTGTGTGGAGTAGAAATGCAAATGCAAATGAAGGCTACAGAAGAGTTCTAGTTCAGAAAGAGGGCTGCCTGCAGCCTGTGGAGCGGAGGTGGGGGCTAGTTTAGACTAAGAAGAGAGAGAGGAAGAGGAGGAGCTAGGGAAGGTTTAGGGCCTTGGATTCCCCGGGATGGTGGGCCTCTCAGTGTTACAGCTCAGCCTCACAGCGTGCTGTTGATTCCTATCTAGTCAGAACTCTTTCTTATAGGTCTAAAGAGATTAAATGATTTGCCTAAAACCGCAGTTGGCTTTTCTGATGCTCTGTGCAGTTTATCTATGGGTACTTGAACACAGCTATTCAGTGCCTCCACTTACACTGTGGAGGGGAGCACCCAGCCTGGAGGACCTGTGGCTCCACTTACACTGTGGAGGGGAGCACCCAGCCTGGAGGACCTGTGGCTCCACTTACACTGTGGAGAGGAGCACCCAGCCTGGAGGACCTGTGGCTCCACTTACACTGTGGAGGGGAGCACCCAGCCTGGAGGACCTGTGGCTCCACTTACACTGTGGAGGGGAGCACCCAGCCTGGAGGACCTGTGGCTCCACTTACACTGTGGAGGGGAGCACCCAGCCTGGAGGACCTGTGGCTCCACTTACACTGTGGAGGGGAGCACCCAGCCTGGAGGAACTGTGGTGAAGTGTTCTCTGGTGCCAGCAGCGATTTCACTCTATTGAGGAAATCAGATTGTAGCTCTGGCCCGTAAGAGGGAGCTCCCCCAGACCCATGCTCAACACGTTAGAGGTGAGCTGCTCAGTGCCAGACCCCTGAGGTCTGTGGAACATTTTAATAAAGACATCCCTTTGGTTAGAAGTTTCTTTAAACTAGTGTGGGAAGTGTAACGTTTCTCTTTAACTTCTCATACGTTTTATGCCTTAAGGTTTGGCTTTTCTTTTCTTTTATCCTATCAAATTGTTATGTGTGTGACTTGTATTAGATTAAGAGCATTTACTTTGGACTGCCATAAACACTTGTCTGTCTTTTAGACCTTAAGTTCTAAAAAGTAAAACTGAAACAAGACACTAGAATAGCAAATGCCTTAATAAGGATACTTTTCTGGGAAATAGAAGATGTGCTTTATTTCTTATTTATTTACTGCGTGTGTGTGTGTGTGCGTGTGTGTGTGCGCGCGAGTACGCCTGCCTTTGTCAGTTATGCGCATCATGTGCATGCAGGTGCCTGTGGAGGCTAGAGAGTGTAGGATCCCCTGGAGCTGGAGTTGCAAGCCGTTGTGTTAAGGGTGCATCTGCCCAGCCCCTTAAAATTCCCTTTACAGATGTGTCCCTTCACCCAGACAGGCTAAGGTTTCGCTTTCACGTGGTTAAAAAGTAGGGAAGATGGCGGCACCCATGCCTCACTTAATGTGTGATTTGCCCTTTACTTTGGCTTGATCTTTTAATTTTGGTTTGTTTTAACTTTTAACAAGTGGCCAATGCTTCCTAAGCCCTGCCTCATTTAACTCTTAAATAACCCTGTTAAGTGGATACTGTGACGTCCATGCATAGTGGAAACTGAACTTAGGCAGGCTCCGTCGTTTGCCCAAGACCACCTAACTACTGAGTGTAGAGGAAGTTTTCTGAGTTCCAAGAGCTTTTTCCGCAAGCACAGCTGGGAGCTCTCCTGATAAATTGTACAATTAGTTTCCAGGTCCTGAGAATCGGGGATTGCAACGTGTTTTGTTTTAATTCTTGCAGCAACAGTAAATATGTTTAAAGTGATTAATCACAAGTAAAATATTTTCCTTTCTAAGTATTTTGACCTTTTCAGAAGTAAATCTGGTGACATTGCAGCACATATTACAAGCCTATACTTGACATGATAAGATAAATATATTAGTTATGCCGACCTGAATATTCTGTGTGTGTGTGTGTGTGTGTGTGTGTGTGTGTGTGTGTGTACTGAAGGTTGGAGCGGAGATTAATCCTCTTGGGAATACTAAATGTGGTGCTAAGGATTGAGGATTTAGGGAAACTTCAACTTTGACATTCGAGCCCCTTAAAGAAGGTACTTGTAAAGGATGGAAGAGAGGGGGCAGAAAATTGGTTTCACTTGCATGGATAAAGTAAAGAAGGGTTCCTGTTCCTTATCCCTTAAGGTAAACCACAGGTAGCTGAGTCACTCAGCTAAACTTTATGTTCTTACTTTTAAAAGAGCCTGGGATGCTTACAGTGTCTGTTAATTTTCCAACGAAAGATGTAAGATAGTGGGTCCAACTCTAATCTTTATGGTAACCTGCTTCTCTTCTTGTCACTGTTGGAGTGACACTGTGAGTGTCCCGGGTCCTCGGCCATCCCCACGTTGCTCTGGAGACTGCTTTTAGGGCCACACCCTGGCAAACACTCTATCCCCAAGCTGTATCCTCAGCCCTAACCACCTCGTTATCTAGAACTGTTAATGAAGCGTGTCTCGATTAGCCATGGGCCCTCTGAATGCAGCAGACACAACCATGGGAGAGACAACAACCCAAAGAGTTGTTTCAAATGAGTAACGGAGCAGAGAACAAGTGCATTTCGGGAAGCTGAGGATTCTGTGCGCAGCTGGTGCGGGTGCCGCACTGAACGCAAGCGGGTAAACCTTCACTAACTGAGACACTGTGGAGTCTGTTTGCTTTGCTTGTCTGCGTTCTGCTTGTCTGCTGTTTGGATGGCTTCCTTGTCCTGTGCAGGGATCTTCAGCTCAGGAGAGGTGAAGTAACTAACAGGAAGAGCAACCAGCCTCTCTGGGAGAGTATTGAAAGTCTCTAAAATGGCCATAGAGGATGCCTAGTTGGGGGGGGGGAGGGGGTGGGAAGCAGATGTTGCCTAGCAACCGGGGTCATAAAATAGAAACTACAGGCAACTGCACCTGTGAAAAGATTGTGTTAAAGAAACAGGATGACTGTGGTTTACTGTGAGCATCAGTTTTCCCTCTGAGCCCTTTCACAGGAAGTTGAAGAACAAAGCCAGATTCACCTTAATTACTTTTAATGGTTTTCAGGTCCTAAAGACATCCAACTCAGTTTGCATTGTAGAGCCTCTAAAGAATAAAACCAAGAATAATTTCTCCAGTAGGAATCTCAAACTCTGAGCTTTTAAAAAATTCATGATATTAGCAGCAGCTTCAGAGTACATACATACTTTCATGTGCCTTTGAGTGGATCCATAGCTTCTGGAACGAATGTCCTTGCATTTAGTTATTTTTATAGACGTAAGAACAATGTGAATTTAAGACCTTCGACTCGTTTAAACACTATTGAGTTATGTGAATTCTAAAACTTCTTATATTGATATTTCTTGGCCGTGTGTGTGTGTGTGTGTGTGTGTGTGTGTGTGTGTGTGTGTGTTGGGGGGGGGGAGAGAGAGAGAGAACTAAGGGTTGGGTGGATGGGTGCCCAGGCATACATGCATACATGTATTTATAAGCTAGGAGGATACGAATCAAAATAAGAACTATTTCTGGGTGCTATTTACCCCAGCTCCCCTTTAATCTTAAAGTTAATTACCACTGAATGCTTTTTTTCTAGGGACAAATAGAACTTTTGGTGTATGTTTGTGTTGCCTGCTCTTCTCCACAATGTTCTCCTTGGAATCAGGGGAGAATGTAACAAAACTCAGTTGGAAAAGAGCCAGGAGCATACAAGAAAATCCTGAAAATGAATTAAGGGTGTTATATATGAACTGTTATTGGACTTAAATGGAAATCATAAAGAGAATGTAAAACTAATGAGGCCGGCAAGCAGCTGGATGTTGGAATCCGTTAGGTGTGTTGTCTCTGTGATACCCTTCCCCATCCTTCCACACCCAGGACAGATAAAGCACCCAACGACTGTTGCAATGCTTTTGTGGGAAAGGGGTTACTTTTCCTCTGTTCTGTTTTATGTAGGATAGTGTTTAAGGGCAACTCAATATTTACAGAGCAAGAGGCTCTGAGTTTTCAAATAGCCTGCAGCAGTAATAAACCATAACTGGATAAGCCACTTCTGGTCTCTCTAATAGAACCCCTGCCCCCAGCATTAGCAAGCCCTGTTCTGAGGACGTTCAGGTACTCCGTGGGTTTCTTGGAAATCCTCTCTTCAGATTACTTAGTGGTGTGGACCTCATAGAGTGAACTACAGACTGAATTCTAAATTAGCTTTAGACTAAGAAAGCAGCTTATTTAAATAACTAGCAAATTTGCTCAGTCCCCAAATCAATCATTTTATGTTCAGGGATAATTCTGTCTTCCTAGCATACTGAAGAAATTGTGAGCTTCCCGGGGCAAATCTGTGGCTGAGCCTCTGGAAAAGGGAATGGGCTAGCAGTTCTTTCATTCTTGGTGTTCCTCTTCACCAGCACTGCATAGTTAGTAAATGGGTCCCAGCTATAAGGTGCCCAGTTGCTCCAGGATCAGGCTGTGGTATCTAATACAGCATTAACCATGGCTTTGTATTTTTAAAATATGCGCTTGGTCTTGGCCACCCAAGTTCATCTGTGGACCCTGTGGGTGTCAGGATCCTAGTTGGTTAGGGTCTGTGCCCTGGTGCCAGGATCCTTCAGGAAGGCTTAACTCTGAAGTAGGCGGCTGACTCTGTGGGAGGCTGGAAACCCCTACTTTTCAAAACTTTGGGATTTTAATTTACTCAGGAAGGCCCAGGCTACCATGAAAACAAATCCCAGGACTCAACACTAGCCAGGCCCTCTGAGGTAAGGCACATTCTTGGTCCAAGCCTCGAGGTACACTAGGTGTGCTGTGAGCCATTCCAATGACAAGCACTTGGTCTGCTTCTGTGATCCCTGGTCCCTACCCTATCTGTAGGGTCCGGACCATGCTTAGAAGCTGTTTAGCTAAAGCTAAAGAGCAAAAGTACACGGCAGCATTTTAGCACTGAGGAGGGCGTGGGAATAGTTCGTCTGGAGCAACAGAGGTGGCCTGTGCTATGACAGCTTCTTACTTCAGAGTATTCTAGTCTAGTTAACAGGTGAGCCTCACTAAAAACTGCTGAAAATGTCAGGGAGCCAGGGCCGTGTAGCCCAATGGGAGATCAGGGAGCAGGGCATTGTAGCCCAATGGGAGATCAGGGAGCAGGGCATAGCCCAGTGGGGAGATCAGGGAGCAGGGCTTGCAGCCCAATGGGAGATCAGGGAGCAGGGCTTGCAGCCCAGTGGGAGAGCAGGGAACAAAAGGACACGATTTTAATGAACAACCTTGAGGATTTTTAGTGAGAGACTCAATTTTTCTAGATCTTAGAATTCCTGGCTATAAGATGAATGCAGCTGTGCTAGCTGGCAATGTTGTTGAAAGTATTAGTAACCGAGTATAGAGCCTGGACACCCCCCACCCCCACCCCAGCGCATCCCAGGGTCTCTCTGTAGGTCTGGCTAAGCTGGGCTTGCTGTGTAGACCAGACTCACTGTGTAGGCCTCAGACCTGCCATGATTCTCCTGCCTCTGCCTCCTAAATGCTCGGATTGCGGGGGTGCCACTGCACTGGGCTAAATTCCATGTCGTAGTTGGCCCACTTTGAAGGGAATGCTTCCCAGATGGCGTCATCCTCGTCCGGAGCAGGTGTGAGGAATCTAGTGGCGCTGTGCACAGGAAGCAAGCTGTTCTGCAGTGTTTCAATGAATGGTTTGTTTCAAGGTGTAAATTTTTCACGTCAACTTTTTAGTGGTTGCGTTAAGTTAATAATTTCGGTGCTAAGAAGTTGTTTCCTGCAGTCGGGAGAGACTGGTGAGAATAAAGGAAAATAGTTTCTGTGCTTGGAATTTGGGTGTATGTGGAATAGAACTCAGGTGGCCAGTGTTGCGGGCTGCTCACTGACTTACGGCTCAAACTCTGTAACAGATTCTTAAATTTTAGTGCTTATGGTCCATCCAGGGATCTTATTGCAATGTTGGACCTGGTTCAAGGGCAGCTGAAAGGTGGGAGAGCTCAAAGGATTTTATGCAAATAACCAAGGAAGAGGAGGTGCTACTTGAAATGTGCTTGACCAGATTAGGGTGCATTTGGAGTAGCTTCCAGAAAATCTTCCTGCAGGCTCAGGCTTATAGACGCCCTGCTCCTCTGTAGCATACAGTGAGGGGACGACTTCCAGTTGCCCTGCATCTCCGCTTAAAAGACCCCTCCCACCAGAGTCCCTCCTGAGCCCCAAGGGAATGGTAGCGCACCCCATTGCCTTCCAAAAGGTGGCCTGTGTCACTGAGGTAGAAAACTAGGAAGGTTCAGACAGACCATTGTTGAGAGGTCTAATGCACCAATATGTTTTGTTTTTACAGATTTATCTGCAAGATTGTTGAGATTTTAACTGTCCAGGATGCCGGTCCCACCCCCACCAGCGCCCCCACCGCCACCAACATTTGCACTTGTGAGTATCTTTTCTTTATTCGCTTTTTACTTAAAAAGGAAGAGAGAAAGAGGTGGGGGGGGGGAGAACTTTTTAGAAAGGGTTTTGCTGCATAGTCCAACCTGGTCTGTCTTCGCCGCCCACGGGCTGGGATTATTTACTTATTATTTATTTATTTATTGTTTATGCTGACACTCTATCCATGAAGAAGACCAAACAAAGGCAGATGCTGGCACACAGTTGTGTCGTTAGTGTGTTGGCATTCTGGGATAGGTCTGTGACAGAAGGCTTTGTCAGGGCCTGCTCTTTTCTGAGGTTAGAACCTAGTCGAGACTTCTCAAATCCAGACAGCACAAAGGTGTGTGTGATCAAGGTCTCCTGGGACGCAAGCTATGAGCCTGGAGTATGGATTATTAGGCCTCTCTTACCAGGTCCGTCAAGGCAAATGTGATAGTTTATAATAAGGCTTTGAAGGACAGCTCTGAAGCTCTGAAGCAGGATGCACCATTTCCCCATTTAAATGAACTCGGCACCTAGCCAGTAACTTCGGAGTGGGCCAGTCCAGAAAATGAGGGCTCTCTGCAACGAATTCAGCATCTCCCAGCCTCGCTCTTTTCTTCTTCTCTCACTTCTCTCCTTTCTTCGCACTTTATTTCTGACAAATATCGTTCCCATCACCACCACCACCTCCCCCACACACTCTCATGCCCACTTAAACCTGTGCTTGTGTCCAGATGATGGACACACTTGCCAAAGGAATCTTATGGCCTCCTCCTGGTCCTTTGATGAGCCTGCTGGGGAAGTTAGTACATCCTCTTTCAGGAAGATGCCAAGACACACTTCATCCCAAAGCCCCCTCCACCACATGAGCCTTTGCTGCTTGGAAGCCACATACTGATGACCCCTCTATTTCTTGTATGGGGAAACTGAGTCTTGGAAAAAGTCCCTTGTTCCACATTCCCATGGGGACACATTTATTTAACTCTATTGAGACTCCAGCCTACTAACAACTGGTCCTCCAGCTTCCTGAGAGAGGCCTTAAGGATATAAGATCAGAAATTGTGTTTAAGCATTTAGAAATATTTAGAGCAATTTGATGGGAGTCAGGTTTATTCTAGGGTTTGTATACCTTTCTAACCATTTCATTTTTATGATAATTTATTTTTCTTTTTATAAAAGTGTCAGTTCAAGAAATTTTTAAGCAGCCCTTGCATGGATTAATTAGAAAACACTCATAGCTGGCTAATGTGGCAAGATTAGTTTATCTGTATTGCTCCCAAAATGTGAGTTGCCTATCATTACTAATTGGCGTGTGGGTTAAGTTTTAGAATTTTAATGCTGATATATTTATTTTAATATGTGTTCTAAAAAATTGTGATTGGCACATCAAAGCCAGAGGCTAATTTGAAAGCCAGTGATTTAATTTAAAAGAAAGTATTCATTAAAACAACGGTACAGAAAATAATATAGTGAATAAATTTAATGAAAATATTAAATAAATAAAACAGCATAAGATTTTTAAAAATTTGCCTGCCAGAAGGACCTCTGGCTTTGAGGCAGCCACACTCTCCCTGGGATGAGCAAGACCAAGCCATTCTCCACATGAGGGATGCTTGCTGTCATGTGTTAGACCCCTGAGAGTCCACAGGCCTAGACTAACCATGAAGGATCAGGGTCTCAGATTCACAGAACTTCAGCACTATAAGAAGCGCCCAGGCATTTTTAAGCAGCTGTGTACTTTCTCTGAGCTAAGCTCTCAAAGGAATAAAACATCAGAGACATCCTATGGTCAAAAGAACATGAGAGAATTGTGGGATAAGGAGAAATATCCTATTCCATCTTGACTGTATGTTTGTCAAAACTAATAGTACTGTGAGCTGATAGGAGAGACTCACTATACGTAAATTATACCATAATAAATCTAATAAATTAAAAGAGAAATGCACCTTTGTCATTTGTCAAATGCACATTTTGACAAATATATTTGTCAATGTATTCAGAGAAAATTATTTTCTAAACGTTTAGTGAGTTTAAAAACCCATCCTGGTTTGACAGAGTCTGATATCTTCCTGCAGCAGGTGAGTGTTAAGAGATGGGAGAGGCCAACAGCAGGTAGCAGAATCCCTCAGACCTAATGTCCTCTCGTGAGGTGAGGGGCCCCGCACTCCCTGCCTGTTTAGAGGAAGACTATGGTCTGGAACTTCAGATTTTATCACAGACTTACTCTTCCTTGGTTTCGTTTCTGTATCTGCTCCCAAACATCTGGGTCTAAAGAGAATGACACGGAATCTAAAACTCACGTGAGTTCACAGCCTAGAATCTTAAAACCTCCTGTCTGCCTGAGTGACACCGGGTAGGATTTTATTTACCCCCAGAGTGGCAGGTGAGTCTGTGTGTTTACCTTTCAGGCCAATACTGAGAAACCCACCTTGAATAAGACAGAGCAGGCTGGGAGGAATGCTCTTCTCTCTGACATCAGCAAAGGGAAGAAACTAAAGAAGACCGTCACCAATGACAGAAGTGCTCCAATTTTGGACAGTAAGTGAAAACTCTTTTCCATAATGCTAAGTGGTTTACAGCCTAATGGTCAACCTACTCTTCCCACCAGATCTTCTTTTTTCCCTCTCTCTCTCTCTCTCTCTCTCTCTCTCTCTCTCACACACACACACACACACACACACACACACACACACAAGCACACACGCACACACTCACAACAGCTGCAAAGCTAGCAAAAGACAGAACTGTGCTAGTCATTGTAGCCACAGCTTTGGCTTGAGCCCCCTCTAATGCTGCAGGAAGCCAGCATAATAATTCTTTGTCCAAGAAACACACAGCAGCGATTCTCTGAATTATTCACAGTGCTTTCTGGAGGTTAACCCATTGCTCCCAGCATCACAGATGACGAGGCAGCATGAAACATGGAAAGTGCCCTCACCCAGGATTCAGGATTCAGGGCCCAGCACAGCCATCAGGCCACAGCTTCAAGCCTTAATGTCTTCATTTATAAAATGGAGATGATACCTCTTTATGGACCACACGAGCCTGTTGTGAGCTTCAAATGAGATAAAGCGTGTACAGTGAGTGCTCTGTTGTCTGTAAAGTGGAATTCTAGAGAAAGACGTGGCTCCCAGGAGCTTGGAGAGAGAGGAAATGAGATCACAACTTTGCTTGTCTATATATGTGAGTGTGAGAAGCTTTCTTCAGTAAAACAGGGTCTATCTAAACAAGCAAGTATGCACAGTGTAAGCCTCATTGGCATTCATGATGAAGTGAAAACCATCCTGGACTGGAATTAGGTCTCAATAGTGTCCCTTCCATACCACCAGGATTGGCCATAGCTCAGGCCTCATTTAGACTCAAGGAAACTGACTGGCCTGACAGTCACCAGATGGAGCTTTGAAACAGGTGAACAAGGCTGCTAGCTTTAGAAGGGTTAGACGTAGGTAGGGAATCACTGGGGAAGGGCCTAATACGTAGAGAAGGCAGAAGTGGAGGCTGGGGGGTGGGGGGCGGTGGGAGGGAGTAGAGTTGGAAGAGAGAGGAGGAAAATAAACACATCGAACAGGATTCTGTTTCAGATGCACACGAGAATGCACAGCCTTGGGAAGGACCCGTGGAAGTTCAGTGCTTGATCTCTAGATCAAAATGCCCCTCCGTGTTTCTGCCTGGGAGCCCAGCACAGTTCTATCTGGGAAGCTTTGCTCCAACAGCCTTCCGAGTTGTTGTCTCTAGTGTGGGACTAGAGAAGCTACTAACTTTAGGTCAGAGGACACTGGCTCTCTCTACTGTAAGAGTCTGGAGCCCTGGAGGAGGAACTGAACGGTCTGGGCCTATTCGTGACTCCCAATGGAAATCCCTCATATCCTTCAAGGTCTATACCTTCCATTATATGGAAATAATGTTGGCCTTTTTCTCTCCAGCAGCTCAGTGGGGCTGGGGAGTGTGCATCTGACAGAAGAAGATATAACCCAATGGATGCCTTTGTTGTCCCTGCACTTAATTGGATACCTATAGTGCTATCCAGGCTTTTCAAGGAACAACATTCATCCATGGTTTTGTATTTGTTTGCATGCAGAACCTCCCTGGGCTCTGTATCAAAGTGCTTATGCATGATAGCTTTTAAAATCAGCCCTGCCCTGCCGTGTATACTAAATGACCTGGAGTCAGCCAGCTAGCCTCAATTTTAGTATTTTGTATTAGTCCACTTTCTGTTACTATAACAGAATACCTGATACCAAGTGCTTATTAAAGAAAATAAATTGATTTAACTTACAGTTTAGCAGTTCAAGAGTATGACCTGGTTCTGGTAAGGACCGCATGGGAACAGTATCACAACAATGGCAGAAGTGCAGGCGTAAGGCAGACCACATAGCAAGAGAGAGAACCAGAGAGGGAGCATCCAGTCTTGTCATTTTATAATAATCCCTTTCAGAACTAACTAGAGTCCTGTGAAAGCATATTAGTTCCTTCTGAGGGCACTACCTCCCCGTCCCAAAATGGCCTAATTATTTCCCACCACCCCTATTTCCTAAAAGTCATACTCCCTTGCTCTTGCACACACTGAGAACCAGGTTTCCCACATGCGAGCCTTGAGGAATTACACATAAACCATACCCAAACCATAGCACTTCCCTGTATGAGCAATGGGCGGAGCTCCAATAGACAACACTTTTGGGTGTGTCTGATAGTACAACACACTTTCAATATACAATACCGCGTAAATGTGTCCTGTGGGAGTGGCATTCTAAGATGTATTATTCAGTGGTAAATAATATTTGAATGACAAGGACAATGTGATATTATTGGTAGTTAAAATTAATAAAAGCTTAAGCTTCATACTAAAGCAATTTCACAAACACTCCAGAAATTGTTGCTGTAATTGGGTTTGGCCTGTTAGGCAAAGTAGTTCTTGTCAGTTCATAAGCAAATTATGTCTTCAGCAGAGAAGCTGTACACCTAGGAAAGATGGAGAGCTAATGACTAATTTAGAAAAACACATTAATGAATAAAATGAAACACAGAAAGCCAATAAAGAGATTTGAAACAGATTCTCTAAAAGTAAAGAGAGCATAATGAAGTTACATGCTGAAATATCTTCAGATACATCTGTGTGTGTGTGAGTGCTGGGTCACAGTATGCGCCATGATGCTCGGCTCGTTTTAAAATTGTGAAGAAGTTAATCTCCTAAGAAATCATAAATTTACCAAACTTTACCTCAGGAAGCCTCCATAAAAAAGATTAAAATGTTCTAAGATTATTTTCTCTCTGAATAGCTGTGGAACCAAATGGTTTTTATTAGTAAGCTCTGTGTTTCAAATTCCAAGAAACAGCTGATTCGAATGCTGTATAAATCATTCCCAACCAGGAGGCCACAGAAAGCTCCTTGGCAGGTGTGGTGAAGCTGCTCTTGTCCTAATAATCAAAATGGAGCAAAGGTAGCACACGTAAGAAGTCAGTAGGCCTGTGGCTTCCATCTGGGGGTAATCTTGCTTCCCAGGGGGTCTGCGACAACGTCTCCAGACATTCTTAGGAATGTTTTGTTTCTTTTTCTTGTTTGCATTTTGTCACGGGGAAGGAAGCCATAGCCAAGAGCATGTTAGGTAGCACTCTGCTGATGAAGTCACTAGCTAACCCTGGATGACATTTGTAGCCACCTCTGCCTGGGTAGGGATGTGAGGCTTCTAGAGGGAAGAGGTCAGCGATGCTGTAAACATTCTGTCCAGAGCAGGACAGCCACTCAGACTGTCAGCACGGGAGCCCAGAAATAAGACACTTGACACACACCACTTACCATGAATATGAAAACACTAGGCAGGAAACTAGAAGAGTAATTCATCAGACCAAAAATAATCCCATTTTCAGTACTAGATTTTAAATCTATTCTTTGTATCAAACAGTAGAAACCATAAATCAGCTCAGTAAATGCTAAGTAGGTATTTGATAAGATTCCATATTGTAAGTCTTTAAGCCTACCCAGAAGGATATATATATATATATATATATATATATATATATATATATATATATCTCCTAATAATATTTAGCTTCAGAACAGAATCGGTCTTATTAAAATCAGAACATGGTTACCATGGCAACATTGATGAGCCACATTGTTAAGGAGGTTCAGATATCAAAGTAATTATTTACATAAAACAGAAGAAGAGGAATAGTTCTTAGAAAGGGGGAAAATCTTTATTATTTGAAAACTGCATGCCTATTAGAAAATGAAAGGCCACCATTTTTTTTGTAAATTTAAAATTACTAAAAAAGATGTAATTTAAAAATATACAGCAAAGTGGCTAAATCAGATGAAATGTCTTATTGTCAACAATAACTAAGTACAAAATGTAAGAGGAAAATGTCCCTTTCATAATTGTAAAGTGCACGCGTGCGCACGCACACACACACACACACACACACACGAATCTTCAGAGGAATCCTAAGAAGAAGCATGTGTAACCGGTATCATAAAAACCCCAAACCTCCATCCCGGCATGACGGTGCACGCCTTCTATCCCAGTGCTCCAGGGGCAGAGGCAGAGGCAGGTGGATCTCTGTGAGGTCAAGGCCAGCCTAGCTTACATAGTGAGACTCTGTCTCAACACACACACACACACCTTCAAACCTTTCCAAAATCTAAGGAAATAAATAGATAGCAAATTTTGCTTTGTTTCCAAATGTAATATGTAAATATTACCAAAGTATTGGTTACTGCCAATTAGTGTGCAGATCTCATCCATGAGATACAGGACTAGGTATAGTTGAAAGAACTAGGACTTAGCAATGTTTAACCTTACAAAGACACAATACATATATGTTACTAAAAAGATGAGTTTTTCAAGAGAGTATGTCTCTCAGAGATACAAAATCTCAAAAATTTTTATTTAACTCATTAATTAATAAGATAAATGTATGATATCATCAGTTCAAAAGAAAATACAGAGTGCCACACACGTAGGCACACTGGGTGGAATGAACTTCTGACTAGGCGAGTGATATCTGCATTCAGTGGAATGCAGTCTTGTGTATCTCTTTGGACAAGTGTCATTGGCTCTGCTCTAGTTTTCTACTGTGTCCAGTTATAAATCAGTGGTGGTAGGAAATAACACAGGAGCCAAGCAAGTTGGACAGTAACTCCCCCCTCCTCTTTCTGCTCCTCTTCCTCCTCAATTTTGCTTGTTTCCTATTTTAAAATCTTTCACCATTTTTGCAATTGCAAAATAAAACAAAATCTTATCACTTTGCAAAGAATTTTAAATTGTTGAAGCTTACAGTTGATATATATATATATATATACATATATATATATATATATGTATATATATATATCTCCATGGTTAAACAAATAATACATTCATGTTCTAAAATACAATCCAATTTTTTTATTTTTCACTTTTCTAAACTTGTTATTGTGTGCGGTTATATGCTTGTGTGTGTGGCTGTGTGATGTGTGTGCTTGTGTGTGTGTGCTTGTGTGTGTATGGCTGTTTGATGTGTGTGCTTGTGTGTGTGTGTTTGTGTGTGTGTGACTGGTGTGTGTGATTGTGTGGTGTGTGTGCTTGTGTGTGTGTGACACTGTGTGGTGTGTGTGCTTGTGTGTGTGTGTGACTGTGTGGTGTGTGTGTGGCTGTGTGATGTGTGTGCTTGTGTGTGTGTGCTTGTGTGTGTGTGGCTGTTTGATGTGTGTGCTTGTGTGTATGTGCTTGTGTGTGTGTGACTGGTGTGTGTGCTTGTGTGTGTGTGTGTGCTTGTGTGGTGTGTGTGTGTGTCTGTATGGTGTGTGTGACACTGTGTGGTGTGTGTGCTTGTGTGTGTGTGACTGTGTGGTGTGTGTGTGTGTCTGTATGGTGTGTGTGCTGTGTGTGTGTGACACTGTGTGGTGTGTGTGCTTGTGTGTGTGTGTGACTGTGTGGTGTGTGTGTGGCTGTGTGATGTGTGTGCGTGTATGTGTGTGCTTGTGTGTGTGTGGCTGTTTGATGTGTGTGCTTGTGTGTATGTGCTTGTGTGTGTGTGACTGGTGTGTGTGCTTGTGTGTGTGTGTGTGATTGTGTGTGTGTGTGTGCTTGTGTGTGTGACACTGTGTGGTGTGTGTGCTTGTGTGTGTGTGACACTGTGTGGTGTGTGTGTGTCTGTATGGTGTGTGTGCTTGTGTGGTGTGTGTGCTTGTGTGTGTGTGACACTGTGTGGTGTGTGTGTGTCTGTATGGTGTGTGTGCTTGTGTGGTGTGTGTGCTTGTGTGTGTGGCTGTGTGTCTGTGTGCTTGTGCGTGTGTGTGTCTGTGTGGTGTGTGTGCAGGCAGGTGGTATGGCACTCACGTGGAAGTGAAGGACAATTCTTAGAGTCTCATTCCATCTCGACATCAGTGGATCAAACTCAGGCCTTTCTTTCCTTTCACCACGTGGGGCCCAGGCGCTGTTACCCACTGAGCCATCTCCCTGGCCCAGAGTTGATAGTTCGTAAGAAAAAAACATAAAGATGAAAAAAATGCTAACAAAAATGCATCTCAATTACAGACATTTCAAGGGAATAAAATTATGAGCTATTTTGTTTTTTCTTTTTTTTTTTTTGTTTGGCTATTTCTCCTGTATTCTTCAATTTACCTTTTAATCACCCTATTAGTTTTACTATTTTGTTTTATGTTCCTGTTTTGTTTACTTGTTTTGAAACAGAGTTTCTCTATGTAGCCCAGGCTAGCCTGATCCTCACTACATAAACCAGCCTAACCTGAAACCCGAACACTAGGATTGCAAGTGTGCATTGCCATGTGTTTTCTCAAGTTTAACTTGCCCTCCCCTTCCCTTTAGAGCCTCTTTGAAGAACATTCTGCTTGCTAAACATTAGGATATAGAGCAAATAAACACTAACTAGTACGGCAACCAGTCAAATGAGGGGTCATGGAGACACACCATCTCCTCTTACTGTTTCTTCTACCACAGGATCAAAGCCTTCTGTTCTGCGGGCGAGACAACCCCTAAAGTCCCTCATTCAGGTGAAGAGATTCTCATCCTCCAGTGGCTGCCCGTCGTCTGCCAGCCCTGTTTCGTCACTGTGTCACAGTTTCCCGGGCTAGGACAGCTAAATGTTCCCGTGTTTTCTCATGTGTTCTTTCTTTCTTTTGCAGAACCCAAAGGAGCTGGTGCCAGTGGCAGTGGTGGCTATGGTGGAGGCGGCGGTGGAGGCAGTGGTGGAGGCGGTGGCGGTGGGAATTTTGGAGGGGGCGGACCTCCCGGATTGGGAGGACTGTTCCAGGCTGGAATGCCGAAGCTGAGGTCCACGGCCAACAGGGATAATGGTACCTAAAATTCTTTCTCTGATGTTCTAAACAAGAGGTAATGGGGCAGTTTGGAGGCTTGGCAGACATGCCTAAAGCTCTGCTCTTTAAAACATTTATGTTGGTCAAGAAGTCACCCTGTTTTATAAGAGACTGGCCTGGCTTCTCCCCTCTGTCAGTCAGGACCAGGTAGTATGAGATGTTTAGATAGTGTCCTGGGGTAACCTCACCCCCATGCTTTTATAAAGGGTAACTGGAGCAGGAAGAATGGGGAATGGAGAGGGAAAGGGGGAATGGGACTTGCCTCCCCCAAACTCTACCAGGTAACCTAAGAGTGCAGCTATCTTTGTCAGCCTATTGGCTGTCTGGAGTAACAAACACATGTAAGCCATTTTCAAATACACTAAAGGAGTGTGTCCTAGAAAAGGTAGCTACAGACCTCGCTAAATAGCAACAGGTGTTTTGAAAGGCAGACATTTGGTATTACAAGCCAGTGTTCCTAGTACAAAGAGAGCATCCTTTACTGAAATCCTTGAAAGCCGTATTTTGGATCTCAGATAGTGTAATATTGGCATGACCATGATGAGGTAGCTTGAGGTTGGAATCCAAAGCCTGAACACAGAATTCACATAGGTTTCAAATAGGCCTTATACACTCAACTTGGAGGTGACTTCTTGCAACAATATGAGAGTCTCAGGCTCATCTGAAGGTCAAGTCACTGATCCTCAGGGGTGGCTGGCTATAGGTCCTATCCTGGCAGTCTTGTGTTGAAATATAAAATTATTCCCCTAAAACACACAAAAGGATGTTAGGCAGCTGCCAGATGCATGCATCTGGTACTTAAACAGAGGTGAAAAAATTCGACAAAAGGCAAAAAGAAATGAGGAAAATGAAGACGGTGTTGAAGCCAGTGCCAGGGTACCTGTGCTGTTTTAAGATGGAAGCTACCTACATTTTCCATGTAGTTAGCGTGAGTGCTAACTACAGTGAATTTGGAAGACATAGCCCCAGCTGATAACACAAGATTATACCACCTAGTCAAGAAAATACAACTAATACAATTAAAATACAATACATAATATATAATTAAAATACAATAAATAATAAATATTGTATTATTATATAAATAATAAATCAATACAATACATAAAAATATAATCTTTAAGTCAAAAATTATCTCAAGTTCATGTTACTCCACTGAATAAACCTGTGCTTCTTGGGTTTGATAAAAATATAACTCCTCTGGCCTACAAGGCTCTTAGTAGCTCAGCCAATTGGGCACTATTTCCTGTGGGTTCGATTCTCCTGTACTGGGGCACCCAGGCTTCTGGTGTGGAGCGTGAAGCTTCTGTCCGTGTGTGGGTCTTTGTGCCCACTGGCCCTCTCTACCTGAAGTGTGCTCTGCTGCTTCTTCTCAAAGCTAGCCACTTCTTGTGCCTCAGCCTATCCCTGGAGGCTCAGTCACCAGCACCCCACAGGCCTCGCCTTTCTGGGCACTCGATTCATCAGCTTCTCTTTTGTGCTAATAACTATCAGAAAATACCTCTTTACTAGCTTATCATTTGTCTCCCCATAAGAATATGAAATGCAAGAGAGAGAGCTTTATTTTACTCCTTCAACTGTTTCTAACATCTAGGAAAAACGGGTGTACAATAAATATTTGTACACTACTTAATTCATGATTGAAGTGGAAGATGTTCCAACAGTAACCATTTTTTCAAGAATTACCTTTGGGGGCTGTAGGGACAGCTCAGGGGTCAAGGGCACTGGCTGCTCTTCCAGAAGACTTGGGTTTGAGTCCCAGAACGCACATGGCAGCTTACACTGCTCTGTAACTCCAACTCCAGAGAGTCCAACGCCCTCTTGTGGCCTCCAAGGGCACTGTCAACATGTGGTGCACAGACATAACATACAGGCAAAACACCCACAATCATAAAATAAAAATAAATAAATCTTAAAAAAAAAAGAAAGAATTACCTTAGGTTTCAGATTTGGGGAGAAGCTGTTCAGATTCCCTCGTCTCTTTCCCTCTTAATTCCTCCATAAACCAGAATTCAGTTTGACCAAATATCTGATACATTTGTTGAACAGAGGCCTTACAGAATTGTTACATCTTGTTAATACAGAGGGTTGACCTAGTCATGAGAGGGTGCCTACTTCTTGCAAATTAAGTTCTTACTGATACCAGTTCTTCCTTCCTAGTTTTTATTTTTTAATGGAGTCAGAATTCTTCACTAAATCCCACTATGCACACAAACATTTCTTGAACATTTTTTCTCAAAAGGAGTAGGTAAACCCTTACACACAGAGTAACTGTGGAATAACATCATTTACTCAC
The DNA here is from genome assembly GCA_026225945.1 of Cricetomys ansorgei. Taxonomy (NCBI): domain Eukaryota; kingdom Metazoa; phylum Chordata; class Mammalia; order Rodentia; family Nesomyidae; genus Cricetomys; species Cricetomys ansorgei. Next base: position 44,620 of record JAMJFZ010004168.1, read on the forward strand.
CTAAGATGGTTGACTGAATTATGTTTCAAATCTGAGACCAGGGGACAAAGACCAGGGAAATAGAGATGGCAGTGTACGATCTTGACAGTCATTAGCAGACATCCGTCCAGGCTATCGATGCCCTTCCTGTTCGGCGCTCACATCATAGAGACCTCTCCAGAACTCCCGCATGAGAGGCTTTACTGCACCCCTTTGAAAGCCTGGCTATAAAACCTGTACCAGGAAGATAATCAGAGGATGCCCCTGCCTCCAGGAGACCCACACAGACATATCCAATAATTTAAATTTATAAAGCCACTGGTAACTGAAAACGAATCGCTCTGTGGATAGGGCTGGCACCCACCTTTGTGCCCTGTTTATTTAGGATTCCTCTCTTTTCAACCCAGTATCTGTTTTCTTGTTCTTTAGATTCTGGAGGAAGCCGACCACCAATTTTGCCACCAGGAGGAAGAGCCACATCTGTCAAGCCCTTTTCACCCCCAAGTGGCCCGGGGCGGTTTCCTGTACCCTCACCAGGCCACAGGAGTGGTCCCCCAGAGCCGCCCAGGAACCGAATGCCTCCCCCGAGGCCTGATGTGGGCTCAAAACCCGATAGCCAACCCCCTCCGGTACCAAATACGCCAAGACCCAGTCAGTTGAGTCTGCACAACCGGGGATCCCCAGCAGGGCTGGGAGCCCCTCGACCCCCCTTTCCTGGAAACCGAGGTGCTGCTTTTGGAGCAGGCTCTGTGCGTCAGAACCCCTCGAGCTCCTCCTCTCCGTTCTCCAGACCCCCTTTGCCCCCCACCCCAGGCCGGGCCTTGGATGACAAGCCCCCTCCACCACCTCCTCCCGTGGGCAACAGGCCCTCCATCCACAGAGAAGCCGTCCCTCCTCCTCCCTCACAGAACAGCAAACCTCCAGTGCCTTCCACCCCGCGGCCAGGGTCGGGTTCACAGGCGCCACCTCCTCCGCCACCGCCCAGCCGGCCCGGCCCTCCCCCCGTGCCTCCGACTTCCAGCGATGAGATCCCCAGGCTGCCACAGCGGAACCTGTCTCTCACGTCCTCCACACCTCCCTTGCCGTCACCTGGGCGCTCAGGGCCTCTCCCTCCCCCACCCAACGAGAGGCCCCCTCCTCCGGTGAGGGACCCACCAGGCAGATCAGGTATGACAAGACTGGGGGTGCCATGTCCCTAAAGCCCTGCTCAGGAGATAAGGCTAGGTTTGTCACTCTGGGCTTATCTGTCAAGCCCAGGGGAAAAGCAAGAAATGACTCCTGCAGTTCTCCAGGTGCCCGTGTTTGGTTTCCCGGCGCCTCTTGTGCCTGGACGCAGATCCAGTGCATCACAGAAATACGCTGGGGCCAGCATGGCTCAGCCAGTAAGAATGTTTGTGGCTCAGGCCTGCTGACCTGAGTTTGATCCCTGGAATCAGGTGAAGGGGGAAGGCAGGAACAGACTCCCTAAAGCTGCACTCTGTGGGCCATGCTGTGCGCACAGACGCACAAATAATTTAAAAAACTTAGTTCTTCTAAAGACCTAACCCAACTTTATAACCATCTCATTCCTTTTTAAAAACTCTTTTATGACGTCACAGTAATTAGTTATGTTTAAAATGACTGTTTAAAAGAATAAGATGCTTTTTTTTAAATAACACAGTTGTCAGTATAAATAGATTATTACCTGTTTTCAGTTTCACTGTTGGGTCTCCAGCCTCGGTGGTCACTTGAAGCCGGACAGCCAGTTGGCTGCGCTTGCTTTGCATACCCACATGGGTGTGCGGCAGCCTCGTGTTTATATCGGTGTCCGGAAAGGCTCCACCACTTCCCATTTTCCCTGATTAAAGGGAGTGTATTCAGTAGGCACCCTACCATGCACAATGATGACCACAGCGGCGCAATGCTTCCATGTCTTCTCCTTTGCCCCAGGCCCCCTCCCACCGCCGCCTCCAATAAGCAGAAATGGAAGCGCATCCCGGGCGCTGCCTGCCACGCCCCAGTTGCCATCCAGAAGTGCAGTGGACAGTCCCAGAAGCGGGCCTAGGCCTCCTCTTCCCCCGGACAGGCCTGGTGCTGGGGCACCGCCCCCACCCCCACCGTCAACATCAGTTCGAAATGGCTTCCAAGACTCATCTTGTGAAGGTGTGTGACGTGTGCTTCTTTGAATCGATGCTTCTTGTCATTGTTACCCACACTGCACCTCACTATCCATGTTAGGGCTCGGGATGACTTCCTATTGAGAGAGCCTCTTCCTCTCACTTTCCAAACAGGCAGCTCTTTTTTTTTTTTTTTCCTAGTTTACTCCTTGATTGAGTTTCAGTGTGGTTAACTTACCAGAGATTTCAATTTAATTCACCAGAGATTTTGCAATGGTTCTTTTGCGCTTGTAAATTACCATCTGATGATCTACATTTCTAAACAGTTGGCACTGACTTAGGAACAGCGGCCAACAGTTAAGTTGCTTCCCTCTGCCGTGTTATCAGAAGGGTCCCATTAGGCTCAGCTCCTCAGAGGACCTTGGTTTGATTTCCAAGGGGACTCACTATCATTTGTAACACCAGTTCTAGGTGATCCAGTGTCCCCTCCGGCCCCCACAGGTACCAGACACCAGCACATACATGACATACATGTACATGACATACATGATGCACAGACATGCATGCAGCCAAAACACCCATACACATAAAAGTAAAATGAAAAAAATATGTATCCCAGTTATTTCTGGGCTCACTGGAGGGAAGAAAAGCGCCCCCAGCTCCTGGGAGAGATCTGCTGGATCGCCATCACTCCAGTTCAAGTCACTTTGGTTTGCTTTGCAGGCCAGGATTCCTGAGGGAGCGGGGCTGGGGAGGGTGGGGGTGTCACACTGTCAGCTTCCCAGAGCACTTCCAGACTTCCAGCCACAAAACTGGAACTTGTTTCTGCTCGTGTCTGTCTCTCTCTTTCTCTCTCACCCTCTCTTCCCTAAGTCTTCCTAGCCGATAGCTTGTGCTGAGGCACTGTTTGTTTCTCCCCCAGATGAGTGGGAGAGCAGATTCTACTTCCATCCCATTTCTGACTTGCCGCCTCCCGAGCCATATGTACCGATGACCAAGACTTATCCCAGCAAACTGGCCAGAAATGAAAGCCGGAGTAAGTATGTCTGCTAGGACACTGTGCGGGCTCGTGCTGGGAGAGCCTGGCTTCCACCTGAGTTGTGCAGGAATGCCAGGCCTCTGCCCTGGAGTGGAATAAAAGCCCCATTTGGAGCTGTCTTCTCTCTGGTGGCCTCTCATGTACACCTAGAATGGGAAATGACTCTTTGAAGGTGACATTACCATCGAATACCTCTGATGTACCAGGGTTAAATTCTATCATTCTGCTTCTTTGGATAATCTCCCCCACTTTGACCTTCCTAGGACAGCAAAAGTCAATCCACCTTCTATTCCTACTAGTTTGAGACTGGTAAAATATCTTATAAATTAAGACAAAACACTAACTTGATCTTTCAAATGTATTATGACCGTAGTTTTGTGGTATAGTGTACGAAAATGTTGACTATATCTATAATCTCACAGAGCAGATATTTTCATTTTACCAGGGGCTCTTCCTAATGCTATCCATCTAACGCTGACTTTTTACACACCTGTAGTGACAGTGGAACGTTCTGTGGTAGTAGGCTTTTACATTTCATCATGTTTTTATTCCACTGGAGTCCATTACATCTGCATACAAAAACTTGCCAGTATTGCACATTTGGATATTGTTTCCCGTTGCTTGCTAATGTATGTCCTGTCTGCTGTAATAAAAGCACATCGTCTTTTCCCTACAAAAGGCGAAATAGACACATTGGAATTTCACGGCAACATATGCACAGGACTAAGAAAACAATTGACATGGAATACGCAAGAGTAGCACTGATGCAGTTCAGGCTTGCAGAGGCCGAAGCCTCAGAAGCAGATCCTGCAAGTCAGACGGTGGACCCGGCACCACAGCCGGGTCCTCGCTCCCTGGCAGAGCGCCTTGTAGAAGCTCAGAGCCTGCAGAGTCTCTCTCAGTACATAGCTCTTAAGGAACGGTTGGTCGCTGGGTAATGTCAGCTGAAATCAAGCTGGTTAGAAGCAGTCACCTATTTCAGGAGAAACTTAGAAAAGAAATCAGGCAGTGCTGAGTCAAAAACAGAAAAAGAAGAGCCAGAGACCCAGAATCGTGCCTACGTCACGGTGCAGGGCCCGTACCAGCAGCTCTGTTGTGTACACTTTGGGTGAAATGCAGCAAATCAAACTTTTGCTTTGTGACTCTTCTGAAGTTAGGAAATATTGTAGGGAATTCCCCAAGAACAAATGCCGGAAGTAAACAAACAACCGTTACTTGAAAGAAAAACTCTAGTCCTAGAAATTCATTTAGTTGGAATACTGTGTTTGTGGTCAGTGCACACCCAAAGTTATAACGATCATACCAGCTCCAGGGAGCAAGCTGATGAACAGAACAGAACAGTTGTATTATAGCTTCCTTGAGTGACACAGACCCTGAAAGAGATTAGGCATTTAAAAAACAGTTTTTAAATTGGTAATATTTCACTACCCACCCCCAATTTTACAGATTTGCTTGCAATATTTCCAGAGTGTACTTAAAACAAATCTAAAATGGATTGTAAGCAAATCATCTAACAGGAATAAAGTTCTATCAGATCACACATTTTATTCCACTTCTCTGGCTGCCTCAGCTTTTCAGACAACCTTGAGCAGCATGGGGGTACCCTTTGAGTACAAGGCAACTTCTCATCTCGCTGGCCACTTGCGGTGTATCACATGATAGTCAGGCTGCATGACTGACAGCTGTCTGACATCCAGACAAGTCTTTGCTCAGATGACTTCTCAAGAAAAAAATCTAGTTGGAATGATGACGGGAGAGGCAAGAACGGACTGCCGTGTGTTTTCCTCGCTCAGACACTTGGCTGTGTCTCAAAAGTCCCTGAGCCCAGAGATTCCCTTGCAGGATGGCTGCTGAGGGACCAGTCAGTGCCAACACCCTTCGCCTTAGAACAGTGTCCAAGCAGACATGCACAAATGGTATGTGCCTTTGGTGGACCCGCCCACAGCATTAGAGCATCTCGCCTCAAGCTTCACACCTGTTAGATCCTCCAAGAAGCATGGTGGACGCATGACTAGCTTCAGATGTGAGTGGATTTTAAACCTGGTCCTGGAGCAATGATAACTCACAAGTGGTCTTTCACAGCTTAAAAAAGAATGTACTGATACAGCGAGAGGGAAATACATGTTGCGGAATATATAAAAATTCCCATAGCTTAACAACTAAAACAAACTGGGCTCGTGAGAAAGTTTAAGGGTAAAGGCGGTTGCTGCCAAGCCTGGCAGCCTGAGTTCAGTCCCTGGGACCCACGTCGGGGAAAGAAAGAACTGACTCCCGTAAGTTGTTCTTTGAACATCTTGTGGAACGTTGTGCCCCTCCATATCCACAGTAAGTAAGTGTGAAAATATTTTTTAAAAAATTTTAAATTAGGTTCAACACCTTAGTAGACATTTTTAAAGAAGATATACACAAAGCTGATAAGCACATAAAAAGTTAGTCAGCATCACTAATCCTTACGGAAAACATGAAAGGCTGCAGTGAGACACAACTTCCCTGGATCCGTTAGCCTTACTCAAGAAAGAGACTGATTGACCGCTAGTACAGTCTGTACAATAGCATTCAGTGTGTTATCAGTAATTACATTTTCACGGATTGCTGGCTTTGGGAAATGTTCAGACTAACTCGGGATCCTGTTTCTGAGAAAAAAAAGCAACCGTGTCTACATGGAAAACACTCACACATAATGTTGGTCCTGGGGAACAAGCATGGGTGAGTTTGGGGTTCTGGTTTTGTTCATCTGTATGTTCTAAATCTTTAATCCACGCACACTCTGTGATGAGAAGGAGCATTCATTTTTACATGACCGTGAGGAGGTGCTCAGTAGCCAACACTCATCTTCGGCTCATTTATTCCTGCCACTCCTTGCCTCTCTACTTCCGGCCTGATCTCTGGGTAAAGCGGTGAGCGCTTCTGCAACCATCTCTTGAGTTTCCACGGTAAGCACAAGCTTCTAATCAAAATTATATCTGTTTGTTTTTTTTTTTTTTTCACCAAGGTGGATCCAACCGAAGAGAAAGGGGCGCCCCACCCCTGCCCCCCATCCCAAGGTGATCTCCGCCTGCTCGTCTCTCCTCAAGCTCCAGAGCTGCTTCTGTTGTTGCTGTTTGGAAACTGCACACCCCCTCCTCTTCCTCTGTCCCCGTCAATGATGATGGGAGGGAATGATGGGGAGGATGGAGGCTAAGGTGGGGGATAGTGTATTTGGGGGTGGGGACTGGGAAAGATGCACCTAACCGTTGATGTTGTATATATTCCTGAGCTATTGCTTGCGTCAGCTGCAGCCTGCCAGGGTTCGCTGCTGGGATCGATAAGCTTTTGCGGCAAGTAGGCAGAGACGAACTGTATCCCAGTTTTCAGCTCCACAGAGTCAGATGTTCACTGCTTATTTGCTACAGACTGCAGTTGTTAAAATCCCTGAGAGCCAGCTTTGTCCACGCCTTTCTCGCACATGTGGCCTCTGGGCTGTTTCCACAAACCACAGACCGCCTGAGCAAGTTGCTGAGCAAGACTTGCGTGAAGCCCTGTGGCTGCAAGCTGTCTAATCTCTGGCAGTCTGAGGTAGGCTCCAGGGCAGAGCTGCTCAACAGAAACAGGATGTGAGCTCCATACCCAATCTTAAAATGACCAGCAGCCATGTTTTGTAAAGGTAAAAGGAAACAGGTGAAAAGAATTCCATTTACTTAAGTCTGTGCATCTGAAATGTCACTTCAGCCTGATGTCAATATAGAAATTATAAGTGAGATATTTACATTTTTGGTACTAAGTCTTCACACTCCAGTGATCGTTCTGTACTTAGAACAAACACAAGTTCCTGCTGCTGAACTTTGAGGGCAGATTGCTGGGGCCTTCTGGGAACAGGACTTCTAAAAGGCAAATATGTCTGGAAGGCTGTGGTGCCAGGCCATTTTTGCTAAGTGTAAGTGAGGTCTCTGGGACCAAAGAGAGCACACAGCTCTTTTTAAAATTGAAGGTGGTTATGCCCGAGATGAAACTAAATTCTACTTGGGCAAGAGACAAAATCAACAGAGCAAAAATCAACATAGTGACAAGCAAAAGGCAAACCAAACCAAACCAGAGTAATCTGGGGAGAGGAACTCGGGCCCTTGAAAACAGTGGCATGCTTCGTGCCAAATTCCGAAGCAGTCTCCCTGCAAAGGCCACTGGACACGGCATCCATGTGATGCTGTGCCCTTCCCAGATTTAAACCGATGAGAAGTAAATAAGTAAAGGTGGATTTTTAAAAAAGAAAAGAACAAACACATCGCCAGGACTCAAGTGTCTAGTAGCCACGTGTGTCTGAGCACCGCTGTTGGTCTGGATCTGGAAGACAAAAGCTAGTACAGAAACCTCTTGTCTAAAAAGGCAAATCAAGTTTTAGCAATTCAAGAGATGCCCCAAGACAAAGTCAGAACTAAATACTGTGTTTGGCAGACAGTGAGGTCCTAGATGTTGGTCCTCATTTTGCCTTTTTCCTTAATATGTGTGTAAAAGTATTTCTTCCAAGTATCTTAGTCAGAAATGGATCTAGTACAGTTTACAGCCCATGAAATAAAGCCACTGCAAAAGACCTGAAAGCTTATGGGAGCTCCAGGCTCAGAACCAGCAGACTGGTGTGCCCACTGGTCAGTTCGTCGGCTGCCTAGCATACCTTCCGTGGCCTTTAGCCCTCCACCCCAGAGCAAACTTCTTCCTCAGGGCCAGCAGGAAAGGCTGGGAAGGCTAGATAGGAAAGAAAGTCAGAGAAAGTATCAAGTCAGAATTACGGGAGAAGGGGACAGATTTGAGATGATGGGCAGAACTCTACAAAGCCAACTGGGGTCTAGTGGATTAGGGAGCTTACCAGTGGGAACTGGAAATAATTGGTTTTGAATCTCTTGGGAGAATCACTTGTCTGGGATCTATGCAAGTAAGTTCCACTACAGGGCCACAGACAGGGCCAGGCTTGCCTTTTTTATACATAATTTTGTTTACAACATTTTACTGGGACTTTTAAATCTAGCTATAGAGTTGGAAAAAGATTTCCATTTTGATGTTTTTATATAGTTATGTTTAATATTACCATTGTCTATTAAAGCACATGGCTACATGTGTGTATCTACCTGAACTTTGTATTTTGGGTCCAGTTATTACTCACATGTTGCTAGGAGATGCTAACAAAAGAAAAATCAATCCAAAGAAAAATGGAAAGACATTCCTATTTATAGAATAATTGTTTCATTTATATAAAAGCAGAACTTAGGAGTTCTAATAGATGAAATGTCTAATAAATTATGAAGTTACTGATTTGAAAATATTATATTTTTATAACTTTTCTTGCCAAAGCCCTGGGCTTAGTATTTTTCTTCCCTTCTCCTCTGCCATTTGTCTGTCTTCCATGAGAATGAAGAAATAAAAGGTTTAACAAGCTTGACAATTTTTTTTTATTTCTAATATTTTATAATATGTTTTGAATTCTTGATCACTATAATAAACAGCCTTCTGGTAGACTCTAAGTGACTCACTTTACTAAAAATAGAATTGGCCTTCCTTGCAGATATGTATGGCAGAGAAAAGTCTGACTCAAAAATGTGGGTCTGAATTTTTTAAAGGATAATAAAAATTGGAGAGGCCCTTGTTTATCTCAAATTTTCAGATACATTTCTAAATTAGAAATAGGGTCACAGCTCAAAGTTACCATTCATAATAAGGAGGTCTTAGAGTATATTTTTCAAAGAATGTTCCAGTAATACACCTATATCCTTTCTTTGGAAGTTAGTGACCCAATTGCATCTAAAACTCTGGATAAGTTCTGTGCTTAGCTTAACCTATGGCAGACCACAAAAATGAAGAAGAAGAAGAAGGAGGAGGAGGAGGAGGAGGTGGAGGAGGAGGAGGAGGAGGGGGAAGAGGAGGAGGAGGAAGAGAAGAAACTACTTTCTTCCCTGACATCAAAGCTTACATGTATGTTTTTTCCTATAATATTTCTAGTTATGTATATTCAAGATGCAATACAGTATTTTAACATTGGCAAATCATTTTATATGGAAATACATTGCAGTATTAAAGTTCACTGTTTGGTGTCTACTTCACTATGCATTTTATTTACTGAAATGTTTAACCCAATGGTGCCTTACTCTATGATCTGAAAGGAATTGACTTTTTATGTCTAAGTAGTGGATTATTTGAATATTTGTAAAAAAAAAAAAAAAGCTGTTCGGCCTTTATATTTTAACTCGTAATATCAATTTTGTTATTTTAGTAGCAGAAACAGGGCGGTTACTAAAGTATCCTCAAACTTTTGGTATGAAATTAATTTTCCCTGTTTATAGGCAGGGGCTATGGAGGAATTTTTTCATACCACTGCACTGTATAAACAGACACACCGAGGTATCTGCCTCATCAGGGTGGTTAAATGGTAGGGTAGCGTCTACCCTAGACATCTGCATCTTTGTAAGTTAGGCAGACAATAAATAAAAAGCAGAATGATATGGTGTCAACTTGTGGCTTTCTTGTCTGTGTAAATATAAACAGAAAAGTGAATGTCTGCCTCCTGTTTTATAGTGTGGTACAGAAAGACAAACCCAGAAAAGATCCTTACGAATAAGTAAATATTCATTACTCGTCACACCTCAGGATCCTTCCTGTTTGTTCTTCCTGAGACTGCATTTTGGCTTCTCTGTAAAGTGGGTACTGGAAGCAATGGAAGAAGACTGAAAGACTGACATGGACACAAAGATCTGGGAAAGCCCCTGGGAGCTTAGGAACGCTGAGAGCTTCCTGACTCATCTGGCATGCATGTGTATGTGCTTGCACGCACGCATCTCAGCACAGCACAGGAGTGAGCATGTAGGAAGACCTCATCTCTTTGTCTGAAGCCGTTTCTCTAGCCCTGTGCTGTGGTACACACTGAGGGACCGCCTCACAGCATCAACATGTGAGACAAGATGAAGCATTGCTACTGACTTTCTAGCACAACGAAACAAGTGATTAACACTAGCGGTGTGGAGTAGGAAGCTAGCGAGCGCTTATGCAGTAATCCCAAGTTTATTGGAACGCAGTCAGCTAGAAGAGGATTTGCTGGCATACTTTTATAGGAAACAAGCACTAGCAGAGAGCCCATCAGAAGCGCAAGCTCTAGGCTCATAGTTTGAGGATACCGTTCATCAAGGCAATGGGAGCACAGCTATAGGCTGGTTGCATTGCGTCTGTAATCAGGAAGTGGGGAGAAATAATAGTGTTCTCAGCTTGCTTTCTCCCTTTTAAGTCAGAATCGGGAACCCCAGACCATGGATTGGTGCTGCCCATAGCTAGGGTGGATATTCCTACCTTAATTAAAACAACCTAGAAACTTGACAGGCATGCTCTTCGGCTTGCTTGTCTCCTAGGTAGTCCAGTTCTGTAGACAGTATTAGCCTTCACTCTGATACTCTCATGTTACTGGTCAGTTGGGCTCAATCTGAAGTCACAGAAATCAAGAGCCAGAAAGAACCTTCTAGATAGGGCAGCCATAGAACTCATGTCTACAATGGGATACTTCTGCATGGAAAGTGATACACTTCCATAGCACAGCAGGAAGCCACTGAGGCTGTTCCAGCAAACTAGGCCATGTGGGCTCCCCTCTCAGAAGTCCTTCAGTCCAGCCCTGACATCGCTCAGATGGGAGATTTAACATCCATCAAATGGCATGCTGCAGACGCATGGACACACTGTAGCGGGGTGGTGAAAACCCTCCCTCCCCACACTGTTCCATGGGTCTCACATTTGTTGCAAAGGAAGCCCAATGGAGATGCCAGAGTCAGTGCTCACACAGTGTACACACATGCACGCACACACGCACGCACGCACGCGCACACACACACACGCACGCACACGCACGCACGCACACATGCGCACACGCACACACACGCACGCACACACACGCACGCACAAGGGTTTGGATGCTGGCTCAGCCACTTCTCCTGTAAGGTCACAGAGGGGTTATTTAAGCACTCTGCTCTACCTCCGTTATATGATGCTCACAGCACAAAAACACAAAAACATCAGGCAAGGCAACAGATACTTGTGCTCAGTAATGTTGATTCTAGGTTGTCTGCTAGTCCTGCAGCAAGCACAGACTATAGTGAGGGAAGAATTCGCTGTACCAAAAAGTCTGACAAGATTTAATTACAAATCACTAGAATTAAAAATTCATTTTAAAACTGGCCTCATTTGTTCAAGCCGAGATTGCTTATTTGTTTGTTTATCTATTCAGTAAGACTTTAGTGAACACTTGGTGTGTGCTAGCTTCATGGCAACAAAAGAGCTGCCCACCTGTCTGTTGTCGGTGGAAAGACCTCGGAGTGCCAAGGAGGCCCCCATGTATGCTGTGACTGTACTCGGCCAGCAGGGGGCTGTCCACAGTAATAAACATTTCAGTGCAGGTCTCCCACCCCGTTCAGTAATGTGTTTGGTTCCTTTGTTGCTGTCGTTTCAATGGGTAAATTACATCAATTTTCTCATTAATTTTTAACCTACAGGAAAATTGGGAGGGAAAAAAATCAAGTATTTAAAAGGTTTTTGATGCCAATTGGTAGGGGGTGGGGAGAATGGATGCATTTGAAAAGTAAAATCAAGGATTCCCAGTTCCCTAAACAGTCCAACTAACCAGAAGCTTCCTGGATTTATAACATCATCAGCTAATGCAGAGTGCCCCTATCTCTCCTGTCTTCCTTGCAGCTTTGTGCAGCCTCGCTGGAACACCTGCTACTCCATGTCTAGCTGGGGACTTACGTGTCACATATGGCCGTGGTTCTCTTGTGGGCAAGTGTTCAGAAATGCCCCGCCCATCAGCATCACAACACAGATCCCTTTGTCTTAAAATATTGCTTCTCTTACTACGGAAACATTTTTCTCAAACCTAGCCGAACTCAAGCTTTGAGGACCGCACATACACACATACTGCAAGAGGAGTCCACTAATTAGGTTTCTATTGTTTGGGCTTTCATTGTTGCTTGTTTTGAGAGGTCCTTGCTATGTAGACCAGCCTGGCCACAAACTCACAGAGACCCACCTGCCCCTGCCTCCCTAGTACAGGGATTAAAAGTGTGAACTCCCACACCCGGCCATTGCTTTTATTTCTTTTCATAAAATGCCATAGCTTTGAGCCTCGTGAGACACAAGTCAGCCTTGGGGTTATCTTTAATTTCTGGAGAGGAACTCAGCCAAAGAGAGTGTCTTAAAAGCTCTTCTAAATTTCTAAGGGATGAGGGTGCTCTCAGAAGGGCGTTTGTGTCCTTCACTCTCTCAGCATGACCAGACACACTCTAAGGTAATTTGCTCCCTCAGCTGTCCGCACTGCTTTGGAATCAAAAGCCTCATAGTGTGATCTCTCTGGGGAAATACATTTGACTGCTGAGGTGCCTGGGAAACAAGCCTGGATGTTCTTAGCCAAAATTTTCAGCATAAGAAGCCTGCCGAGCACCTGGGATACACATCATAGATGTCAGTGTGCTTCAGCCAGGAGCTCCTCCCCCACTTCCTGTTTACAGTCCTAAGAAAGTTAAAAAGTCATATATCAAGATGCTATCTGCTTCTGAAAGTCCCAGAACAAACCAGTAGCAGGCCGTCAGGGAAGACCCAAGAGCTTCATGAAGCTTTTATATGCTTTCTCACTCATTCACATCATCAGACACTGGCAAAGAATGATGATTCATTAAGCCTTGAGAGTAAAAAGATGTGTTACACAATTTTGTAAGTATTGGTCCTAGTATCAAGGGTGTGTGTTGAAATTGTACTTCCAACAAAACTTCAGCCAGTAGGCACAATACTCAACCACTGGTTCTGGAATGTTCTTCACTGTTGGACCCCAGGGGCCCAAACCGGGATGCCACACCCCCACAGAGACTCACAGACGGGATATCGATGCAAATAGCAGGAGGATTTTTATTCCAGTATACTGGGACCGCTCTAATACGCAGGATAGAAGCGGTACCCAGGGGCAGAAAGCAAGCCTTTTTATTTACTGTCCAAGTGGTTGCTAGGGGGCTCTACAGTTGCTAGGCACAGACCAAGTTGGTACAAGTTGATTGGTCCCCAAACTGCTTTCCCATTTTGATAGGTAGGGGCCAGTTAACCTCTAAACTGATTGGCGCTAGCATATAGCAAGGTCGCGGGCTCCTAAAAAGAACACATGCTCAAGGTTCTGGGCGACTGGGTGGTGGGCATTCTTTAGCCCAAGGCCATGGCCCGTCTACGAGGGGGAAGGGGGAGCTTTTTAGCCCAAGGCCGTCTCGTTTGTCTAAGGAAAGGTTTTTTTCTTTAACTCTGGGAACTCTCCAGAGTCACGGTGCACCTGGCTTGGGCCTATACAATTTTGGTGCTCTTAGAAGCCTGACTAAAGTTTGGCTGTTTTGGTCTTTTTCTATACTAGGGACCTGAATCTTAGGCCCGGGGTGAGGGTCCTGACCGCCACATCACCATCATTGTATGCATTATTGCTAATCTTTGTCTCTTTACACATAGGGAAGTCATGGCCTGGAGTCAAGGAGAGATGGCTGGGTGGTTAGGATCACTTGCAGTGCAGACCTGAGGACCTGAGTTCCAACCCCCAGCATGTACATAAAAAGTTGTGCATGGCTGTGAATGCCTGTGACTCCAGTATTAGGTGCAGAGACGGGTGGATCCGGAGAGCTTGCTGGCCGGCCAGCCTTGCTGATAACATGGACAAGCAATAAAGGAAGACACCGACCTCCTACTCTGACCTCTGTCATGGCACTTGAAGGCCACCTGAACACTCACTCTCACCTATGTATAAAGACACAAAGATTAGCAATGACACATCCAACAATAATTTGCGGGCCCTAGTTCAAGTTTATAGTATGTAGTAGATGATAAATAGTGGGAATTACATGAAAAGTTAGCACAACATTTAAGTACTGTAACTTAGGTAAATAAATTGGGCAGAATTTTGATGGTGTAACATCACTGTCTTTACTACCGTGCTCAGTGCTCCCTGCCCCCACGCCTCATTTGGGGACTTCTCAGGCCTTTATTACACACACACACACACACACACACACACACACAAATACACTTAAGTTAAAAAAAAAAAAGAAAGAGGGTCCTCCTTCTAGGTGACTCTAATTTGTCTTAAGTTGACAAAAACTATCACACCCTCCACAGATGTCCTGTGGCATGCATGCCCCCCCATGCACACACAAAACCTCCACAGATGTCCTGTGGCGTGCATATGCTCCCCCCTTCCCCTGCCACACACACAAAATCAACTAAAATGTATTTGTTTTAAAGGAGAGAAAAACCAAGGCCCAAATTTTCCTCAAGACGGTTGCTTCCAGAGGATCCAGGATTCAAACTCAAAAATACTGTCATTCCGTAAAGACAGGAGGTGCGTAGCTTAATGGGGAACTTTAAGTTGTCCTTATTTTGCACACTGGATCATGGATGCACTGACTCTAGCCCTACACCATAGTTCACCTGGGACACACTGCCACCCCCTCCATCATCATCATCATCATCATCATCACCTTCCTCCTCATCCTCATCCTTTTTCTCCTCCGTCTTCCTCCCCCTCCAGGTCTCCATATATAGCCTGGAAATACAGGCAGAGCTAAAGTGCTTGCCTGCATACTGCTCCTTGCATGTGATTTAACTCCCTTCCCTCCTTCCATTCTTTATGCTCCCAGGTGCTATCATGCTTGCCTTGAGGCTTTAAAAGAGACATTTACGCCTGTGCTTTTCAGCACATCTGCCAGAGACCTCTACCACTTTAAAGTGACCTCAGAGAAGCTTCTAAAATGCAGCTGCCACTTCAGTGAACAGTTTCAGGTTTCTGGAACTCTCCGTGGATGAGTCAAACTGTAACCTGAATAGTTAATCTTCTCTCTTGTGAGCCTCTCTTCATTTGGACGAGCCAGTGTTTGTGAGGTATTTCTAGGGCTCATAATGTAAATTTGTGGGGCTGAATTTATCTTTTATTCTCCTAGGAGTTGGAAAACGATGTGGCTCGGTTAAATACCATGTGATAGGAGTTGCCGTCTGTAAAAGTCTTGTTCTTCAGTCATACAGCCTCGCACAGATTCAAAAGGGGAAATGAGGTTACAGCAAAAAGACAGGCTCGCGTCTGACAAGACTGAGACAGTGCCATCAGTGTCAAAGGCTTTCCCCATATATCACCTCATTGAACCCACAGTAGCAGGAAGAAAGCCGCTCCCGTTTTGCAGGAGCAGAGTGAGCAGCACAGAGAAGCGACAAGTCAATCAGGGTCTCATGGTTTGTTTGTTTGGTTGGTTGGTGTTCTGGGGACAGGGATTAGCGAGGTTGCCCACACTGACCTAGCACTCACGATCCTCGCCTCAAGTGCTGAGTTTACAGTCAGATTCTGGCAAGATCTCACAGCATTTGTGTTGGGTAACAGGGCTGCGTCAGGCACTGCGGTAAGCATACAAGCCGGCCTGTGAGCCCAGGGGTGTGGGGGGCTAAAGCCAGGCCTGCCTGGATGACTTAGCAGGACCCTGTCCCGAATTTTTAAAAATTCACAAAAAGCTTAAGGTATGACTCAGCAGTAGAGGGCTTGCCTAGCCCGTACCAAACTCTAAGTTCAGTCCCTTCTACAACAAGGGCAGCGTGGGGGGAAGGGCTAAGGGAGTAATCACATCCCAATCATCGTAATTGCCCTAACTTATTTGACAGATATTACTGAGCATTGTTTCAATAATAAGAATGCGAAGGGTCAGATCGGTCAAAGAAATGAGGGTCTATATTACAGAAGAACGGTGTTTCGGGGAGTTTATGGAGCAAGCCCAGAGTTCTGCTCTGAAATCATGCATCCTGAGGACTCAGAGACGGGCTGAGTGCTGTGGAGCTGGGTTGAGACAGGCTGATCCGCACATCATTGCCTATCACCCTGGCTTAGATTTGCAGTGTTTCACGGTGCTGGGGTAACTTATAAAAGAAACTTATAAAAGTTTCAGAGGGAAAGTCCATGACCGTCATGGCAAGGAGCGTGGCAGCGGGCAGGCAGGCGTGGTGCTGGAGCAGCAGCTGGGGGCTTTTATGTTCAGACAACAACCATGAGTCACACAGAGAGAAAGCTAACTGGGAATGGCATGGGTTGTTGAAGCCTCAAAGCCCACCCCCAGGAGCACACCTCTCCAACAAGGCCACACCTCCTAACCCTTCCCAAACAGTCCCACCAACTAGGGACTAAGTATTTAAATATATGCACTTATGGGGGCTATTCTTCTACAAACTACCATAGAAGAAAAACAACTCATCTAGAAAGCCTGACAACCGGAGCAACGCCTAGAACAGTGGAAGCAGAGAGCTGACTCCCGAAAGCTGTTGTCTGACCTCTACACACACACACACACACACACACACACACACACTGTGGCATGTGCATTCGGAAGAATAATAAAGTGTTAAAGTTATCCGACAGACCTGGCACGATGGCCCACCCTTGTGATTTTAGCCATGTTTGAGGCAGAGACAGTGAATCATCAGCTTCAGGCCACTCTGAGCTATATAGTGAGACCTTGCAGGGAAAAAAAGAAAGAAAGCCAGAAACAGATGGCCGTAAGGAAACGATCAGTACCAAGGGGAAATGATCGCCAGGGATGGGGAACCGTGGAACTCTTTTGACATGAAGGTTATAAGCATACCTCCCTAGCGATCATAAACTAGCCAGTATGATGGGCAATGGGGGACAAAACGTAATGACAAGCCCTGTGACCTTAGAGTCTTTAAACAGAAGAGCAGTGCTGCTGGGAAGGGGTCCTATTGTTGGACCCCCAAAGGCCCAAACCAGGATGCTGCACCCCCACAGAGACTCACAGACAGGATATGGATGCAAATAGCAAGAGGATTTATTCCAGTGCACTGGGACCGTTCTAACACGCAGGATAGAAGCGACCCAGAGGAGCAAATGGTGAAGCTTATTATACAGTTGTTGGGCACAAACCGAATTGGTACAAGTTGATTGGTTCCCAAATTGTTTTCCCATTTTGATAGGTAGGGGCCAGTTAACCTTTAAATTGATTGGTGTTGGCATATAGCAAGGTCACGGGCACCAGGAAATGTACACTTAGGGTAAAGTCCCTTGCCCAAGGCTATTAGGTGGCGGCTGTAGCTGCTGCTCATTTTAGGAATTTGGGCTGGGTCACAGTGCCCTTGAATTAAGCCTGACAATAATTGTTTTATGGTTTCTGGGGTGGGCTAGTTCTTGGAACAGGGAGTTCTGGAAAGTACTCAATAATTATTGTATTGAGTAGAGAAAGCCAGGGCGGGGGGGGGGGGGCGGTCTCCGGCCTCACACTATCAGCAGGGCTTCCTCCCCAGGGATGAGCTCCTGCCGAGAGCAGGGAATCCCTACAGCATAGGTACCCGCCACACTCGCCTGTGTTTCTAGCAGCTGGGAGGAATCCTTAACAGATTCAGAGCCCCGGTTCTCAAACCTCAGAGGGTCCCCATGAGGATGTGTTAGGACAGAGTCCGTCGATCCTGGGCCCTCTACTAGAAATTCTGAGTCAAGAGTGGGCAGAGACTGAGGATTTGCATTTCCAACAGGCTTTCGGACGCTGCCTGACGCCACTGGTACTGACTGCTGCACTTTCGATGGCCCTGTCCAGTAAGCAAATGCTCACCATCAATAATAATTAAGTAGCTTAATTCGCATTAAACTGCTATTTTCCACAATTTACATCAACCTCGCTGATCAGTGAGGAAACCCAGTAGGCATGGCATTGCTGTGCTCAGAACATAACTATGCCTCACAGTCACCCCCCCACCCTGACCATTAGTCTTATTTATTCATCTTTTTTTGTTGTTGTTTTTGCTTTACCCGCACATCATAGCGCTTGTAGTGGAATCCAAAATGTTAATAGATGTTAATTATGGATTTTTAAAAATCAAATCAAAACAGCAAAAATCATGAGAAAAGCTGACAAGCCTTCACCCCTAATCATCTCAGGGTTAAATAATGATCAGAATTCTTCTCGTTGAAGTACTTATGTTGCATCTTGATGTTGACTATCATAAATATAACTGTGCTATTAGGCTCTGTTTTTCATTGCAGATGAAATTGATGCATCTTTATGTGGTGTAGCCTGACGTGGTAAAATCGTTACTCTCTAGGTAGGGTATTCATAAAAATGTAATTATCGTAATCAGAACAGTCTTTAGGCTCATGAGCAGGGACTGCCAGCTTCGTGATTGGCAGTTTTCAATCTCCTCTCGTATAATAGAGAAACTTCTTAAAGCAGCCTTGGGATCATTAATGTCCTATAGAGAGAAACTATTCCAACCAGACAACAAAGGATGCTAGGAGAGCTGACGGGAGCTCAAGATGGCTTCCTCTGCTAGATGGGACAGAGGCTCGCTAAAGTATTTCACCCGGTTTACTTACCGACAGCGGTGTTGCCTGCCGGGAGAAGAAAGAGATCTCCCGGTGTAATTCCAAAACCATTGCTAACTATATATTCTGCATTTAGCATGTGTATTCTTGAGTTCATCACTAAATTGAGGACCAGCCCAGGCACTGTACAGACACACCATGCAGCCCGGGGAGAAGGGAGCAGGCCCCGTTCTGTTGGAGAGTTCACGTCCTTAGTGTCCCAAAGCTAGTTCAGGCATCATACTTCCTAAGTTCAGAGGTACTGAAATATTGACTACTTAGAGAAATAAAAGTCAGCATAGTAAATAGGCTTTTCAGCTCTCATAAGAAAGCCATCCATTCAAACTAGGTGCCCCCATCACCTCTTTTCATAGGTCTTAGCAGGAGAATAGTGCACACCTTACTCCTGAATGAACCTGTCCAACATCCTACGGCTTAACCATCTTAAGTAAGAAAAAAATCCCACAGCCACTTCCTGTCTCTACAGTCTCAGTTGGAAGCTCCCCTCCCCCACTCCTTTTGCTCACGCAAGGCCTTCCTGCAGCCAGACAGCCAGGCAGAGGGCAGGCCACTCTTCTCTTCCTTCAGCTTTTTCCTCACTTCATGAATGGTGGTTAACTTGGGCTCAAGCAGGAAGATCTGAATTAACTGAGCATCTCAAGCAGTGGCTTCTCTCTCCCTGGGCTAGACTATGACACATTAAAGCTGCCCTTTCATTGCGCGGGATGGAAACAGAAACTGCCTCAGCTCTGCAGAACTGTAGCTTCTCCCTGTTGGACCTCACAGGCCCTCTAGGTGGCCCTATTGGACAGAAGTTAAACTTCTCCTTTGACCCATTACACCCAACAATGGTCCCAGCCAATCCAGAAAGCTAGCTTTTGCTGCTGAGTGAGAATTTTCTTAGCAGGAAACCTTCCAGACAGGAAGCACACACTGTTCTCCAGCACTGCATCATCGGCCCTCATCGCCAGTTTAGAGTGGCACCAAGCCTCTAGCTGGTCTCTTAGAGAGAAACTCATCACGTGTCATCACCCCAAATTTCCACTCTGCTGGGGTTCTATTGTAGAAAGTGGTGTGAAGAGTCCTGCAACCAACTACCCCACACTTCACCAACACCACTCACTCAAACTCTAACTCACTAACACTGCTCAGTAAACTCTAACACAGCAACACCACTTACAGAGCACAGGGTCCAGCCGTTCCCTTCCTCCTCATGGCCTGTCTCAATTACTAGTCTTAGCCATGCAGCTCTATTCTGCTAGGAGGTTGGATAGTCTAAACTTAAAGCATGACCAACAGTCCTCTTGGTTGGCACACAAGCCTGCTCTCCGTCTTGACTTCTCTCAGTAATAAAGGTGGTATTTATTTTGCCCTGTCTGCTATCTTTCATTTCCCTTTCCAATTAGTTTTTTTAATGATTTATTTATTTTTACTTTTATGTGTGTCAGTGTTTTGCCTACATGCATGTCTGTGTGAGTATATAGGATTCCCTGGAACAGTGGTGAGCTGCCATGTGAGTGTTGGGAATTGAACCTGGGTCCTCTGGAAAAGCAGCTGGTGCTCTTAACGGCTGAGCCATCTGTCCAGCCCCTCCTTTTCCAATTTGTGTAAAACCTGGACTGGGAAGAGAGATCGCCTCAGAGGTCCGGCGTCTTCTCACCTTGTAAGTAGGCAGGGAAGCCAGGTGGGTGGCATACACTCATAATCAGAGCGCCCGGGAGGTGGAGGATGGAGGATCAGGAGTTCAAGGTCAACCTTGGCTACATAGCAAGGCCAGCCTGGGTTATATGAGACCCTATTGGTAAGAATGAAAAAGGAGAAGAAAGAGTAGGAGGAGAAAGGACTGGGGGAGGGGGGGGCAAGAAGATTGAGTCATTTTTTTCTTTCTTTTTATACTTTCTTTTCAGAAACCTTCTTCTCATGATGCTTCTCTGGCGTGTCGTGTATGTCCTACCTTGGTAATTTGGTGAGAACTTCTTATTTAATATTCTGAAATGTGTCATATGGAAAATAACTAGCTGAAAGATTTTAGAGTTTTAGAAGCAACTGATTAAAACAACTATTTGAGGACATATATAGCAACGAAATGAGGACATTTTAGATAGAATTTGAAAATATTTCAGAGAAAAATTTCTTTCAAAGAGATGCAAATTTTGATCTCGGCTTTTCCAGAGAGAAGTAAGTCACTCCACTTTGTCAGACTCCCATTTAGTCATTTATGATACAAAGAGTTTAGCCTAAACAATCTCTCAGGTCCTTTCCCAACTCTATCACGAGTGTGTTAGACCTAGAAAGAAAGCAGGAGTGGGTTCCTGTCGACAACTGGACAAGGCTGGTGATGTGGACGCAAAGACCAGCACTACCGACTCCACTAACGTGCAGAACACGAGCCTTCCTCCACCACTCACTCAGCCACCAGTTAAGACTATGTAAGTTTGCACAGTCCTGCGTGCAGAGAGGTAACCTTGACCCCAGGAACCGACAACCATGAAGGAGAAGGTAGACATCATAAATATCACTAGCGCTAAATGGGGATGCTTTATTAAGCCAACAAGCATTTCGGAAGGCGTCCCATTCTGTGTACAAAACACTGGAAGGGTCGCTGGAATTTCGCCTGGGGTGTGGTGAGGACTGCTGAGCACTGTGGCGAGGAGTGTGCGGCGGTTCTCAACAGGACTCACCATCTGGAGTGTGGAAAGCGCAGAAGATGCCAAGTGACAGCCAATGAAGTCCTTGCGTTCACCGCTTGTGAGTCTGAAAACCGGTGTTTCTGATGGAAAATGATGGTTGTGCTTTTCTTCCATTTTCTTTCTTTTCTTTTTTTCCAAGCTGTTATTAATAGTCAGGATTCATTCTGTTTACAGTTTGACTGCTTTGTAGAAAAATGCATCTACGACACACCTGGTAGTTGTAAAAGGCTTGGTAAGGCCCAGAGAGATAAACACATGATATTCATTGTCAATCTCCTTACGCCAAGGTCTGTCTCTCCTCTCCTAAATTCTGTATCTCACATTATTCCCACAAGGTTAGAAATGAAAACAACCAGGAAAACCAAACCCCTGTCCTCATGGGAATTATCCTGAAACACAGACACTCTTGGTGGCATTGAGGGCATGCTTTGCTCTGTGCTGCAGGATGGCTGCAGATGCACTGATGGAGTGTAAATGTTATCCGCCAAAACAGGCCCACAAGTGCCTCCGGAGCTCCTCTGGAGCCCCTGTATGCCTGCACTTAGTACCATCTTAGAAAACGCCAGTGTCTCTGGCACATTCTCTGCTCTTGGCATCAGAGCCACAGTAACAGGGAACCCAATATGTGGATGGCAGAAAGCAAGCTGCCCTGGTGGGCTCTGAAGTTACTCTTCGTACTTCTCTGCTCTCCCAGGCTGAACCCGACCGCCTTCTCTTCAGTGACTTCCCCAAGACAAGTTCAATCCAACTACATCACTCTACGCATTTGTAAAGGCTTTAAACTGCATTGTGATCGTGGACATTTTATTCACTCAGAATTCTGATCAGGTAGCTTTTCACAAGGAGTTTGACTCCTGGCTTACTTTGTCTAATTTTAATATCTAATATTGACTAAGTTGAAATCCCTTCTCAGCAGGACCCCTGAAGAGAGGTCTCTCTACTGAAGACACATGGGGAACTTTGCCTGGAGGACTCAGGAGATGGTATGCCTCCTACAGAGATATTCAAAACGATGAGCATGGGGGGGGGGAACCCTCCAAGGACGTAGAGAATTGGGAGTCTTAGTGCTATAATCAGAGTGATCAGACTTTCCTAATGAGACTCCAGGGCAGATGGTCTGACCCACAGTTTGACAATAGGGAGGATCGTTTGATATCTAGGGTTTGTGATCACCATCTTCACAGTGAATGAAGCCAGCAAGAGACAGTAGCTGTTCAGAGTGAAAGTCATGAACAATGAATCTCTGTGAAGGCGCCGTGGGGTGGGTGGGGAGCCTCGCTGATGTCATCCACTTATGAGCCAGTGCTTCCTCGCCCAACACAAAGGTCTGCTGTCAGGGGTTTCCTGGAACCGGTGCTGTCATCACCTAGCTATCTGCAGGCACAAAGGTGTAATCTACTGACCACAACACAATGAAGCTTTGCTTCCAGACAGCTCCGTCTGGGAAGGCAAAACTCTAGAAACCAGAGCAAGAATGGGCAGATCATGAGCTATCCTAGACATTTTTGACTCTATGGCTGCTTTTAAATTTCAGACATCATTACCGCACACATACACAGGTGCAGACACAGACACACTCGCACACACACATGTATACACATACTATATATGCATATGCACATGTATGTGCAGTGCTGGCGCTCAAACCAGTGCTTTGTGCATCCCAGTGCTCCACGGTTGAGCTGCAGCTCCAGCCCACATGTTCCTTTTAATTAAATCTTCATCTCTATGTCTGTTAATCTTAAACATTCAGTTTAAAACTCAGGCTGTTTCATTACAAAGGAGGAGATCCAGAAATTCCAACTTTCCTACTTAGTGGAAATGCTGCATCCAGGTGACTGCAGGAGGAGAGAGTTTTCCCTCTCCCACCGACACTCACAGTCAGCTCTGTTATGTGCTCGGAGAATAATCCTTGAAAAACATTTTAGTTCCAGCTCTTGTTGCCAACACAGATAAAGGACGCTAAGCTGCTGTCTCTGCTTAAGTTCCTCTGTATTTTGAAATCTGTATTCCACTCCAAACTGATTTTATCAATATAACAGCCCAATGTTAATTTGGATGATTCAGCGCTTTAGGTTCTATTAGAATGGGAAGCTTTCTTCTTTTTTCTGTGTGTATGTGTAAGTGGTATGCATCTATGTGTGTATGTGCAGTGTGCATGCAACAGTATACGCACGCACACATGTGGAGGACCATGCTTGATATCAAGACTCTTCCTCAATCACTCTCCCACCTTATTCTTTGAGGCAGGGTCTCTCAATCAAACCTAGAGCTCACCAATATGACTAGTCTCACTAGCCAGCTTGCTCTGGGGAAATGGTCTCAGCCTTCCAAGGCTGGAGTTATAGGTGGGTGCCACACTCACTCAGCATTTATTGGGTTTTAAACTACAACGTGTTCAGTGAGCACTTTAACCACTGAGCCATCTTCCCAGCCTTCTTGCTTCTTATTGCAGAGTTGGTGACTGAACCGATGGCCTTGGGCACACTAGGCAAATGCTATCTCCCTCGGTTAGTCAAAAACTCAAAAGAAAGATCCATAGACTTCCTCTTCAAGTACTCATGTTTTAAGTATCAAGCATCAACATTAAAGAGATGTATTTGAGCCAGGTGGTGGTGGCACATACTTTTAATCCCAGCACTCACAAGAGGCAGAAGCAGGCAGATCTCTGAGTTCAAGGCCAGCCTGGTCTACATCAGGGATACACGGAGAAACTCTGTCTCAAAAAACTGAGAGAGCATGATTTTAATATCCCTCACGTGTTTGTTGGTGTCCATAAGTGATCACCTAAAAATGGATTAAACTCATAATAGTCTTCAATATGAAGACTGGAGGTAGAGTGTTTCCAGGCTGGCACTGCCTGGTAATCTTGGAAAAGCAATTTTAAATTTGGGGACTTTTTTTTCTGCAAGGGGTATTCAGATCCAGAAGTTCAACCGTCTTAGTTAATAATTTTCCAGGACTGTTTCCGTGTCTTCCTGTCATCGTCCTGACACACTGATTTCAATCCTCGAACTTGCCCTCTATGGTCAAGATGGCTACTGCACCTCCAAACATTCCCCGCA
The DNA here is from genome assembly GCA_026225945.1 of Cricetomys ansorgei. NCBI lineage: Eukaryota > Metazoa > Chordata > Mammalia > Rodentia > Nesomyidae > Cricetomys > Cricetomys ansorgei. The sequence goes on from JAMJFZ010004168.1 coordinate 68,853, forward strand.
GACTGTCCGCACCGCATGGCCGAGCTGTGAGTATCCCTGGCATGAACAGAGGGGCCGTCCTAGAAACCACCAGAGCTTCAAAGGGTGAATAGCTGGTAGGCCATCGTGGGAAATGGGATTTTCCAGGAAAAAAAATTGGGGTTGGAAAGGAGATGGCAGTTAAATAAACACAATTAACAACATCTGCCAGGAGTAGGAACTTAGAATAATTCTACTTCGATAAACTAAAAGAGCTTTGATTGTTTTCCGATGAGATAGTATGTGAAAAAAAATTAGCTTATGACCAAGGAACCATTTTCTCCTATTACATCAGTACAAGAAGAAGGTGTGTAGGGAAACATGGGCCTGAGAAGGGGGTTTGTAATTTTATGATAACATTGAGAGTGATCGTCAGTAAAGAAGGAATCTATGATGCTAATTAGCTGCTGAAAACATTGTAAAAGAGTAGTCATATGCTTTCATTTGAAAACCCAAAATGTCACCTGCGAAGTATTCTTGCCAAGCCCCCCCGCACATCCCAAACCAGATAAAACTTCTAGATCTTTTAAAAGCCAACTTAGAGGCAGCATGGGAAACAAGGGAACTTATTAAGTAGTACCACAAGGACAGTTGGCAAATTCAAACGCCATAGGAGTCGCACCTGGCTGAGTCCGTCACTTCTCTCCTCCCAAGCCAAGTCAGGTCAGGTGTTTGCTGGTCTACAGAAGCAGGTGGTTCCTCCAGTGCAGGAGAATTAAAAACAGGAAACACACTAGTAGGGATTCTAAGCTTGACAAAAAACTAGTTTCATTCACTATTCACAACATTCCTATAAGGTTGGTGGCAGGTCTGGGCTGAACTGGCTAAAGGCATGATTCTTTGATTCTTTGAGGTCTCGCCAGGGTGATGACAGAGAGCAGCGGTTCTCAACCTTCCTAATGCTGCGACCCTTTAATACAGCTCCTCATGTTTGGTGATTCCCAATCATAAAATTATTTCTGTTGCTATTTAATAACTGTAATTTTGCTACTGTTAAGAATCGTAATGTAAATATCTGATACGCTGATGGTCTTAGGAGACCCCTGTGAAAGGGTCGTTTGACCCCCCAAAGGGGTCGCACCTCACAGGTTGAGAACAGCTGTCATAGAGTGAGCTGTGGGACAGGGCAGTAACTAGTTCCCTTGTTTTTATTCCTTGGGAAACTTACTGATAGTAGGAAAAAGTGATTTCCTCTTCTTTTTCGCATCGGAAAGAAGCCTGCCTTCTGTCTAGAAGCTTAACATCCTGATGTGCACAAGCGTCTCAAGAGTGTCTTTGCCCCAAGAGCTATCTTGGAAAAGCCTAACTAGGAATTTTAAGAGTTCTTGGATCTTCTAAAGAAGAAAAAGCAGAAGAGGAGGAGGAGGAAAGAAGAGGAGGAGGAAGAAAAAGGAAGAGGAGGAGGAAGAAGAGGAGGAGGAGGCTCCTAAGAAGGGAGGACATAGAAATCACTAGAAGGCTTCCAATGGGAGACAAAAAACAAACACACCCAGAGAGATTGGATTCCCCAGTGGGGAGGGAGGCATAGACTTCCTGCACCCAATGTGTAAGGCAACCCAGGAGTGTTCCCTCCATCATGGCTGCAACAGGGTAAGGAATGAGCCACCCTTGGCTCAACCCCAGTGGTCATCCCAGCTTACAATCTGACTCATGCGGAGGCAAAGGTACTCCCATTCACTTTACACCTGTAATGTTCCGAGACTGCTTTTCCCGGGGCCTTGGAGGCCCCAGAATTTCTGGAGGTGTCAAGTCAATGACAACCCTGCCCAGTCTGGTTTTTCTCCCAGTCTCTGTCTCTTACTGATGACTGCCAAGAAGTGCTTGGGTCCAGTGCCTTTGGGGTGAAGGTCAGGAGATCTTAGCTCTCTGCCCACAGGGATTGGTTGTCTGTTTACACATTGCTAGCCTGTTGAGCCTCTTGTTTAAAAAGAGAACAAGACAGACTGGATAAGTGAAAGAGACCAAATGCAAGCAGCCTGCACTCTGTTCCTTTTACATAAAGTTTGAAAACAAACTAGACGCAGGGTTGGCCAGATGGCTCAGCGGATAAGAGAACTTATTCTCGCAGAAGACCTGGGTTCAATTCCCAGCACCCACTTGATGGTTCACAACCATCTGTAGTAGTAATTCCTAGGGATTCAATGCCCTCTTCTGGTCTCTGAGGGCACCAAGCACACACAGAGTACACATATATACATGTTGTCAATATACACATAAAGTAAAATGAATAAATCTTAAAAAAAAAAAAACTAAATTCACCTATGAAAATGGAGGTTAATGGAGTTACCATTACCCAGGTATTGACTGGGAGTGGGCTCAAGGGAGCCTTGAGGGGAAGTCGCCAGCTCAAGGGAGCCTTGGGGGAAGTTCTATCACATGACTGTTACCAAATCAGGTGTCCTTATAGCACCAACCTGGGAAAATCCCATCCTGGACCTGTCAGGCTTCAGGGGGTAAGGGGAAGATATTTAATTCACAAGGCAGCCAAGCATAAGGAGATACAGGTCCAAAGACCTGAGTCCCTCCCTGCAGAGTCTGGTGGCGTTTATGGGATGGAATAAACAAAGTGGTCTGAGGTGTGAGGAGGTAATTAGAGGTAAGGTGACATAATTGGTGGTCTGTCAGGTGTAAACAATGTGGCTCTTCACTTTCAGAAAACAGGTTGATTCCATCAGTTGAGTACTTCTGCCCCTCTGACATCAAAACATTAGCCACAGAACACTTGATGCAGGTTTCTGAAGACGGTGGTTTCAATCAATTTGAACCACCCAAGGCCTCGATCTCTAAGTTGCTCTTAAAAGGCTCAAGACAGTCTCACCCTTATGCGCAGAGCATGGATGTACAGGTGTGTAGTCACCGCTGAAGCAGGAGGACGATGAGCTCACCGGTACACAGCCAATCTGGGCAACATATTCAGAATGCAGCTGAGAGATCAAACTTGGCTACCAAGGTGACCACACACCAGAGCTGGCAAGGGACACTCAGGTATTCCCTGGGTTGTTTTCTGTTTTCTTTTCTTTATTTTTGTTTTGTTTTTGTTGTTGTTGTTTTGAGTCAGAATCTTAAGCTGACCTTGAACTTCAGTCTTTCTGCTACAGCCTTCCAAATTCTGGGGTTACAAGTATGGGCCACCACACCAACTCCCTGTCTGAGTTTTAAAAGCAAAGATGTACAATTGAAGGGAGAATGACTGAAGCCTCTCAAAATAGAAAAAGGTGGGGCTGGAGAGATGGCTCAGTTGTTAAGAGCACTGGGTGCTCTTCCAGAGGACCCAGGTTCAATTCCCAGCACCCACGTGTCAGCTCACAACTGGAGGATTTGACACCCTCACACAAAGCATCAATGCACATAAAATAAAAAACGTAAATCATAAAAAGAAAAAGAAAGCGCCTTCATTATAAGGCCTGAGTGACAATCACACAGGCGCACACATGTGTCAGAATCCACCGAGCTCTGTCCACATTGACGAGCTGTGTGTCCTGGTGTTATGGAAATGTTACCCTCACTAAAGCAAACACATCATAAGCGAATACATCGTAAAAGAGAGCAAGCCAATAAACACTGATTCTAAACAGCAACAGACCTGCTGGCTCCAGCTTGCCTATTACAGGGGCCACTTATCTATCCTTCTGCGGACTCAATTCCATCTCAACTCTGAAAATGAACCTGGCAACGTACCCCAAAACTGCACAGGAAATTTAAAAAGCTAGAGGAGAGCACTTTGCAGGAGAGGGCTCCTGCATAGGGAGGGGGCAAGCAGCATGGTATTAATGTGAAGAGATGACTGAGCTAGGCTCCTGAGGTTCAATCTCCTGCCTTGCTACCAGCAGAGTCTTGCCACCAACAGTCATGACCTTAAGCAGCTTACTTCAACTCTCCATTCCTCGGTTTCCTGGTCTATGTTAATAGGCTTAATAATGAGGATTAAACAAAATAAATCTGTGTAAGTGCACTCAGGAAATATCCAAAGCAATATAAGCCAAGCTGCTATAGCACTTGCTGGTATTCCTGTCATCCTTGCAGGTGACCTCCTGGTAAACCCTGTCACCCCCATCCCACAGGTGGAGAAACTGAAACTCGGAGAACAAATGTGCATAGTTGGCAATGGGCAAATCAGAACTTGAACCCAGATCCATCTTGTCCTTTTCTATTGAAAGGCTTCCCTGATGCTAAGAGGTGGCTCAAAGCCATATAAGAGCCAAGTATGGTGGCATGCACCTGTAATCCCAGCACTGGGGTCCTGAAGACAGGAGGATCTCTGGGTCTTGCTGGTCAGCCAGTCTAGCTGAACCAATGAGTTCCTGGTTCAGTGAGAGACCCTTTCTCAAAAACTGAAGTGGAGTAAGATTGAGAAGACACTGGACATCAACCTCTGGCCCCCACACACACCTGTTACATGTTCCCACATATGAACAGGACATGCATACAGCACTCACATAGACACACAAAGGCTTCCCTAAGGATAATTCAGATTCTCCCAAACCTCTGCCTCCTTAGATTGCCCTAGTGCTAGCCCATTGCCTGCAGCTGAGACTATACCATGGTTCACTCTATCGGGAATGATTTATTCCTTCTCATCTGTATGCAAACAACTGGTTTGAATAAGAAATAATTGCCTCAAGATGGTGAGTGAAGATTGTGTCCTCTTCCATCCTCACCTTTCTAATAGCAATATGGGGTAAGAGTTGTTTCTAAATCCCAGCACTGGCGACCAGGAAAGGCTGTCACTACCAGGAAAATTTGAAGTATCTGGTAAATAGAAATTTAATGAGAACCTGTTTTAAAAGTAAAATAGAAGAAAAAAAGAAAGATACATGATTGAATTAATGGAAAGTAAAAGCAAATCCAGAGAGCATCCAAATTCAGAAAGGCACTTCTGGGAACACCGAAGAAGGGTCTGGACGTTAGTAAAAGCTTTATAGCAGAGTTTTAGTACAAGGAATGTATGTAGCCATGATCTCCTAAACTAGCTAGATGGAAACTTCAGCAATATTCAGTCTGGGAAGGGGAGAAGACTGGGAGGCAAAACACAAGAAGGAGTTAGGGAAGACAAGGTCAGGCTGCAAGGAAGGGCCCCCGCCTCTTCAGCTTCCCGGCAGGGGATGCCTGCAGATGTGCCCACATTCATCTCCTCTCATTGCAGAACAGATGAGTGCAGTGGCTTACGACACACACTGATTTTCCTATAGTCCTAGAGGTATGAAGTGTGACACAAGCCTGGGAGGCTCGAATCAGCGTCAGAGGGCGTATACTTCCCTAAAGTTTCCAGGAGGTTTTTCTCTCCACCTGGTGAGTGGGTGTGCCCACCCACACGCCCACTCCTTAGCTCACTCTCCTTCTCCATCTCCAAACCCAGCAGTGCTGTGGCTCTCTAACGCTTCTCTGTTCAGCTGGGGAGCCTCTGTCCTGTCCTAACCACGGATACTCTCTTCAGCTCCCATTCCTCGGCAGTCACATCTTCAGAGTCCCTTTTGACAACCACGGAAATGTGTTTACAGGCTCAAGGCCTTGGGAGCATTGTTATGCCAGCGTTTGTGATTGTGTGTGTTGGGGGCGCTCACAGACGCCCCCCACATCTTGGTTTAACAGTGGTTTTTGTGCAGCAGACTTGACTGTGGCTTTTGGTTCCTGTTGGTTTTCCAAGTCTGATTCTCAGTCTTCTGGTCAATTTTGTGAGCAACCAAAAACCTGTCAATAAATTGTCTGCGTAAACTAACAGAAATCAGTGTCGGTTGCTTGTAGCCAAGAATTCTGACTAATCTTTTGTTTATCTCATTTATCCGTAAGTAAATGTTTCCTGTGGACATCCCCATATACTCTCTATGGGAAACTTACATCTGCTCTTACAGAAGTAAGAAGAAAGCTATCAGGTACTTGTGCCTACACAAGAGATAAAAAGCCCAGGACACTGATCTCTAGGCATTAGCTTGGGCTTTATTTGTAAATCTAGCTCTTTACGTGTAACCAGGATTTCCAGATACTGTGGAAACAAAAAACAAACAAACAAATAAAACAGTTCCTGGAGCATCTTGGAACAGACCAACCTGACTTGAAAGAAAAAGGAACTCGAAATTAAAACTTTATCTTAACAACAACAAAGAATTCAGTTGCACTCCAGGATACCAAAACATATTTTGCCCACATACAAGAAGAAAACTTAGGTCATAAAGTTTGTAGGGCCTGAGACTGCAGTTCAGTGGGAGAGTACTTGCCCAGCAAGTAAGGCCCAGCAGAGAGAGGAAAGGGAGAAGAGAGGGAGGGAGGGAAGGAGGGAGGGAGAGAGGAAGGACTTTTAGAAAATAAAATCCCAATTAAAAAAAAAACAAACAAATAAAACTTAGTGCCCGACCAAATACTATATTTAAAATCATGTCTGCTCTGTCACATATCAGAAACTCACTAGATATTTGTTGAATGGATGATGATTAATGGAGTTTATGCAACTGGAAACTCAATTGGTGGCCTGAAAAATAAAGGTAAGAAACTCACAAAACTTAAAAGAGGGGAAAAGCAAATGGGAAATATAAGAAAAACTCTAAGTGAACTGGAGAATTAACTCAGATGATCAAACATGTATCGCACAGCAGCTCAAGGAGGAATGCACAGAAACACCGAATGTGGAACCATCAAGAAAGGCTTTAGAAAAAACTTTCTGGGGCTGAAGAAATAATGCATTTTATTTTATTATCTTATTTCTTTGAGACAGGATCTTAAGTAGTTCAGACTGACCTCAAGCTTGCTATGGAGCAAAAAGATGACCTTGAACTTGATTTTCCTGTCTCTCCCTCCCTAGTGCTGGGATCACAGGTAAGTACCACCACAACCAGTATATACCGTGCTGGAGAGCCAACCCAGGGCTTCGTGTTTACTAGGCAAGTAAACCAAATGCATCACCTCTGAAAGGAAAAAATTAGATTAAAAAGGTCCTACTGAAACTTAAGAAATCTAACCCTTGAAGGGAAACAAAAGGAACAAACAGAAATTCATCAGTCAAGAAGAAAAAGAAGAGGAGGAGGTAGAGGAAGAGGAGGAGGAGGAGGAGGAGGAGGAGGAGGAGGAGGAGGAGGAGGAGGGGAAACAAGAAGAATGGAAAATATTTTTAAACAGAAATATATTTTAAAATACTCAATAAAAAATAAAACTGTGCAATGAATTAAGTTTCCCTTATTTAAAAACCTGGCCCTAATTTGAGTTTAAAAGGATCTAGCTATATGCTGCTAATTAAATAGACACTTAAAACATCACAAAGAAAGCAGGCTACTTCTAAACTATAATACCAGTCACAAGTCAACAAGCCATGAAAATCAAGAGCCATACTGAATGCAATGGCAGATTCTGCCACATACCTACTCATAGTGGCACACGCCTATATACGCTTGTGATCCCAGAAGTCAAGGGGCAGAGCAGGAGGGTCATGAGTTTCAAACCAACTGAGCCACAATGCTTTGTCTATAAAGACAAAGAGGGAGCCAGGCAGATGGCTCAGCAGGTGAAACACTCACAGAGTGCGCACCGAGTTCAGCCTCCTGAACCCACAGTCCAGTCCCCCAAATCCACATAAAAAGACTGATCTGTAATCCCACTTCTCCTATGGCAAGATGGGAGATGGTGACAGGAGGATTTGTCAAAAGCTTGCTGGACAGCTAATCTGGAATATGTACTACAGAGACAAGGGAGCCAGCTGTGCCTTTAATCCCAGCACTCAGAAAACCGAGGCAAATGATCTCTGTGAGTCTAAAGCCAGTCAGTCTGTACAGTGAGTTCCAAGGCTAGCCAAGGGTACATAGTGAGATTCCGCCTCATAACAAGCCAAAAGAAAACTCTGAAACCAAACCAGCTTGCCTGGAAGAGGTTTAGACGAACTGAGACACCTGGAAAGGACACTGCCCAACTAGTTGAGCTGCCTACAGGCTGTGCAGTGTGCTCCAGGTTCCCAGTTTTTGTGAGCTGTCACCTGTGTGGGGTGGGCCTTGGTGATGCACCTGTCCTTTCTGCTCCTGTAAGTAACCCCTCACCTCTGTTTCTGTAAGTAACCCAATAAAACTCATGGTTGACCAGTTGGACTTTGGTGATATTGGGACGTTGGTCTGTCGTGGACTCCCTATCTGGAGCGAATGGATGTGGGTGTAGCTTCTCCCCAGGAAAAGTTTTGTCACACAACAGGTTGTTACTGTGGTCCATGGTGCTGAAGCAACCATGTATGTGTGTGGAAACATTCAGCACAGGACTCTGAAAGGCTTTGCTATGCCAAGGACTCTTAGACCTTTGTCCATTATGTAAATGGAAAGGTCAGACCTTTGTTTGTCCATTATGTAAACAGAAAGGAGAGCCAAGATCCGGCTCTGAAGTGACTGCTCGACATTGTCCTGTTTATGTCACTTGGCAAACTAAATGGCAGCTACAGCATTACTTCCAGGGCAACAAATCAGCAAGCTTCAATCAGAATTGCAGGTGTCACTGAGGGTTGAAATCACACAACGTTCTAGTCATAATCCTAGAGCCTCCTTTGCTCCAATAATCATCCCAGTGGTGGACACGGACAGATGGATGGACGGACAGACGAACACACACACACACACACACACACACACACACACAAAGCTGGTAGCAGCTGTGAATATTTGCAGTAGATGAGACTTCCTATCACTGGGCAAATAAGAACATTTTGGGGTGACAAACCTTCCCGCCTGACTTTATTGGATCCTTTGCCAAGTGCGAAGATGCAGAAGGAATTCTTTCCCTTTGCATGTTCTGTAGAAACCCACCTCCGTCCACTTCTTTATTAGACTTTAATAAAAAACGAAGTTCTGTATTTTCAGAGCCAGGTTCTGAGATGTCATTCATTAACATTAAAAATAGAATGCTGAGGGGTGGGGCTTCACTTTAGAAACAGAAAATGGAGTATTTGGATTTGATTTGGTAAAATGGAAATAGTCTCCCCACTGCCAAAAGGCAGTCGGATGGTCATGAGACTTCTACCAGAGCTGGGGGTCGGAAGCCTCCAGCTTATGTGCAGCCTGCTGGTAAGACAGGTCCACTTGAGGAAGTTATTTGAAATGTTGTGCAGCAAAACAAAAGAAAACTTAGAAAAAACGAAGAGCAGTGAACCAGGAAACAGCAGAGCAAACCCACAAAGCAAGAAGTTTCAGTCTGACTTGCTGCACGGAGAGATGAAAAAATCAGCCGTGGAGATTGGTGGCAACTGGGATGCCCGAGGCCAGAAAGGACACCTGGAGGAGGAGAATGGCAGAGACAGAATGACTAGATGCAAAGAAACATCTGGAAAATGGTAGGTAAAGAGGAAAATGTCCAAAGGCACAACAAAACATAAAAAGGCAAAACCAACCGAGCAAACTCCCAAAACAAAATATAAAAACCACCAGATGGAAATCCCCACAACCTAAGATAGGGAATGAGAGCTTGGGGCCTCTTGTCTCTGGTGTGAGGTTTAGTCTTAGAGGGGTGGGGACGGAGGTGTGAGAGACCTGGGGATGCCGGTTTGAATGATTGTGGAAGGTCCGGGAGCCACTGGTCTTTTGAACCCTGAGAACTCACAGGTTCTTCAGGGAAAAGAAAGCCCAAGGCAGCTTTTTTGTAAGCCTGTGGCCGGAGACATAGGAGGGGCGCAACTGCAGAGAATCTCCAGGGCAGACAAGGAAAATAAACCCACAACAGAAAGGAGAAAACAATCGCCAGGCATCTCCAGAAGGAGGGGATGTGTCGGATGTTTGGGGTGAAGATTTAGTCCCTGGATAGCAGAGACTAAAGCTCACACGTGTTTCCTCCACCAAGCACGCGTCCCGCTGCAGGACCGCCTAGCGCTGGCGAGATGTGTCCAGTGAGGTAGAGATGCGGACCCCAGGCACACGGCAATGGTGGAGCTCACGGGCTGGAAGGTATTCTTAATGTGGTGCTGACATCTTCCTCCATCAAATACCTTGCAATGGCCTCCTTCCTTCAACAACCTCTATGCAGCTACAACTGTGTAGACCCCAGCACTACTGGGAGAGCTGAGTGGACTAGAGGAAAACCACTTCTACATTCCGGTCGAGAGCTTTTTTGACCGGAAACAAATAGAGCCGCATTTAGGACCTGACTGCTCAGCCCCTCTCTGGCCAGGGAGTGTTCAGCATCTTGAGTGTTCTCATTTTTGAAGGGGGAAAAATGTTATTTTCAAAGAAAGCACTAGATGGCACTTGTGATGTGTTCAATAGGTGCCTCAGCTTCTTTTTGGAAAAGGTTTGATGGGGTGAGGTGTGGGGGGGAGACGCAATAAATATTAAAATGGAAAAATCATCATTACAATAATGAAGATCAGTATCTTATGATTGTGTTTACTGTGTTACTATGTATGAGCGATATCTTTATGCAGTGCTTCATTTAAAATCCAGGCTTTGCTTTATGAGATCTGCAAGAGGAAACTAACATCTCTATAATATATGGAAACCCTTCATCACTAAAATAATAAAATGAAAATAATGTTTGATTTATACAGAGATTCACTACAAGGTTGTTTTTTTTAATGGCTGCCCTCTTTCCATTTGCATTATTTCTATCTGTAAAAATGAGTTACAAAATGTGTTTCCAATGACCATCTAACATAAAGCAAAATAAGTTACTATTAATTTAAAATAAAGCATTACAGCTTGAAGGATTTCTGGGTGCAAGAAGAAAGGAAGGGTGGGAGGAAAAGAGGGGAGGGGGAGGGAAGAAGAGGGGAAGGAAAGGGAAGAGAAGGAAAGGGAAGGAGAGGGGAGGGGAGGGGAGGGAAGGGGAGGGGAGCAGCAGATGTCTCCATCTTTGGAGCACTAACGAGACTTGAGCGGGAACATTCTTTTGTGTAATTCAGAAGCTGATTCACTAGGCCAGTTGCTTAATGATCTCATGGTCCCACTTTAATGAACAGAGATTGTAAGCTTTTAACACAAACCCAGGTCGAAATGGTTCCTAGTTAAAGTACAAACTGTTGCCAGATACCATGGCAACAAGTGCAGCCTGCAGACCACTGGTTGTGGTGTCTTGCCTGTTCCTGTTGTGGGGCTCCATGGTAGAGTCTGTGCGTTAGGGTCTCCAATGGCTCTGTCTCACTTTTCTAGTCTTATCCTCTCCCTCTCCCTCCCCCTCTCCTCTCTGTAGTTGTTCCTTATTTTAAATGTACTTTTTGTTGCTGTAGTTTTGTAGGGTAATTCAACACAATAAAATTATTTGGGAACAAGATGAGTTAAAAATAAATTAACATGGTGTTGTGTGATTGTATTGGGATTTGGGTTTGGGATGACACAGATCGTGAAAGTAGCATCTCATATAATAGTAAACTCAAGGCGTCAGAACTCAGAGCTAAGTATGCAAAACAGCCACAAGGCTGAGAAACATCTTAGATTTGTAAATCAGTTTTAGTAAATCAGTTTCTTTGGCTGCAAGTGCTGGGAATGGGTTCTAGAAAACTTAAGCACAAAGGACCTTCGGTGGTGCGCTAGCCAGGAAGTCACGGCGTAGATGGGAGCCTGGGGCCAAGGCTGGACGCTACTGGATTCCAGGCAGCAAGAGCAATTCCAGGATCCTGTCTGGGCACTGTTGCCCCACACCCCCAATCTTGTGTGCCAGGATCCTGTCCAGCTCTGTTGCTCCACACCCCCAACCCTGTGTGCCTCTCCTCAAGATCAAGGGTGCAGCCATCCAGATTCTTCTGAAATAGCTTAAGAAAGACTAATTTGACCTGACCCTGTCCACCTCCCTTGTGTGCGGCGTCAGGGCAGCCTGACTTTTCTTAAACTAAATAGTGAGATCACTTCAATGTGTTCTGCTTATTCACAGATTTACAGTCCCCCAAATATGAAATAAAAGTATGAAATAAAAGACATGTCTTGAAAGGTTGTCAAATGTAAAGTAATACAAATTTACAAAAGGAAACAACCCAGAAGCACATGGTCTTAAGTTGTGTAAGATGAATCTCCTAAATTACAGTAGGATGAGAAACACCAGTTTTCATACTCATCAAGCCTTCCTGTAGAGCCGGGTGGTGGTGGTGGGGCACGCCTTTAACCCCAGCACCTGGGAGGCAGAGGCAGGCGGATCTCTGTGAGTTCGAGGCCAGCCTGGTCTACAGAGTGAGTTCCAGGACAGCCACAGTTACAACAGAGAAACCCTGTCTCGAAAAAAACAAACAAACAAACAAACAAACAAAAAAACAACCTGTAAAAGGGGAGGGAAATTGAAAGCCACTGAAAAGGGTTTTGGGGGTTCTACTACCCTAAAAACAGCTATGTGCAGCAGCACACCAAGGGTAGGGTGCATGATTCTGTGTTACACCGCAAAGTTAGAGTGATTGAGTAGCGCCCCCCGCACACCCCTCAGATTCGGTGTGGCTTTGCTTGGAAAGAGTTACCACAGACAAAAGTAGTTAAGGTTCAAGATGGGCTCTTACCATATCAAGTAAGGGGAACTGTAAATCCAGTGACTGTCTAGCAGGAGACACAGGACACGCAGACACACAGAGGGAAGGGCTACACAAAGATGCGAACAGAGATTGGAGCACGATATCTTTAAGCTAAAGAATGTCAAAGGTGGCTGGCAGCCACCTGAAGCTAAGAGAAATGTGACTCCCCTCAGAGTCTCCTAGTAACTAACCTCGCCCACACTTAGGTTTTGGACTTCAGGCCTCCTGAGTGGTAGGAGAATTATGTATCTTTTGTTTTAAGCTACTCAGTCTATGGTTCTTTGTTATTATCCTTCTTGGGAACTAATACAGCTGTTAGAGGTTTCTTTGTGTAAAGCCCTGACTGGTAATGCCATGGAAGTAGGGTCTTGGTGGCGGTGTGTGTGTGTGTGTGTGTGTGTGTGTGTGTGTGTGTGTCTTAGCACATTTTATGTTGCTATAACCAAATAGCTGGGTCTTGGGACTTTATAAATTAGAGAGGTTTATTTGACTCATGATTCTAGAGGCTGGAAGGTCCAGCCAGCAGTTCTGGAGTCTGGTGAGTACAGTTCCATCCCACCCCTAGCCTGTATCACAACATGGGATAGAAGTAGAAAAGGAAATAGCCACAGACAGAAGGGCCAAGCTTGTCGAGAGGCCTCACATTGTGGCAGCATGTTCTGCAGAGAGCTGTGCAGTTACGTGGCCCTGACCCGCTCCTGCAAGATGGCATTAATCCATTCCTGAGGGCGGAGCCCTTGTGACTTTGTTATCCTCCACTGGGCCCCACTTTTTAAAGATTCCTTCACCTTGCACTATCACCATACTGGGGACCATATTTCCAGCACATAATCACATCCAAACCATCATACTTAAGTGCACTTCTATGAAAATGGGGGAAAGTTTTTCTATCTCAAAAGAAAAGTGTATGGATCATTTAGTTCATGTATTCCACAAGGGCTATCGAGAGCCTCTCTGTGCTGAGACCTCCCGGGACCTGGAGATACAATGGTGAGCATATTAGACCAAGTCACTGCTCTCACGGAGGACAGCGACATGGAGGTTGGGATCAGGTCTTAGAAAAAGCATAAGTGGATGGTGTTAGCTAGTGTAACAAGTTGTGGAGAAGTCAAACAGATTGTTTGGATCGAGAGGGGAAACAGAGAGGAGAGAGAGGAGCTCTGAGTCATGAAGAGACATTCATGACCTGGGGGAAGAACATTCCAGGTGGTGGAAACTCAGAGGACCAGAGTGAAGTCTGAGAAGGGAAGGAGACAAGCTGAAAACCTGAAGGAGAGACAGATCATTGTGTGCAAGTGGAAGATGATAACAGGAGAGAAGACATGTCGTTAAACACGAAGTCAGATAACACTGAGCAGGCGGAGGGGGCCAGTGAGGCTCAAGGTGCTCAGGCTACATGACAGGCAATGCGGGTGAGATTTGTCTGGTGGGGCTGTGGAGAAGTGGGTAATTCTGGCCATGTGCGAGGCAGAGTTTGACAGGACTAGAAAGTGTTGGCTATACACCTTCTCTTGGTTCACTGCGATTTAGAATTTTATTAAAGCAACACGCACACACACCCTTCTATATGAAGATGCTTAGGTCCAGGTCCATTAGACAGAGAAGCCGTCATCCTGTGGTTCTAACACAGGCTTCCTCATGTGATAGAGGACACTCGTAGGAAGGAAAGGCCCAGTGCAGGGACCACGGGAAAGGCTCTGTGAGAGATGGACCTTTGAGGATACACAGGGTTGAAGAGTCACATTCCAGACTGGATAAAGAAAGCCCCAGTAACAGAGAAAAGTGGGCAAAGAATGTGCAGTATTTGAATGAATAAACTCATCTGAATGGATTTGAGCATGAATATTAAAAATGCTGATAAAGTTAGGTCAACGAAGTAAAGACAGAAGATAGAGGGCTTTGAAGTCCAAGGCCATCAGTTTGTTTTCTGAGACAAAGTCTTACTATATAACCCAGACTGGCTTTGAACTCAGGGATCTGCCTATCTTTGCCTCCTGAGTCCTGGGATTACAGGCCTAAACCACGGGCCCAGTGAACATTTTCTGAAAGGTCCGAGAGTTCAAGGGTTTTATTTTGATCTGTTCTATTGAAACTGGGTCTCACTCTAGCCCTAGCCCTAGAAGTCACGATGTAGCGTAAGCTAGCTTTCAGGTATGGCAATCCCTCTGTGTTGATGGAGTATTAGGGTTATAGGTGTGTACCACACCAGCTGTAAAGAGTTTTACAGGCTATACGCCTTCTCAAGCTGTTCATTGTATCATGAAAGCCAGCCATACACGATACACTTAAGAATGAGCACGGTTGTTTCATTTACGCTTTATAAGAATAGGAGCAAACTATATCTGGACCTTGGGCTAGACAAGTGAGCAACCCAATAAACACGTGTTACTAGGGTTTCTGAAGTAACCGTGGACAGACGGTGTGCTTTGTTTGGATCAGCTCTCTGCCACCTTCCTCCAGGCTTTCAATCCACAACCTACTTCTCTATGAGACGACGGTCCCAGATCCATGGAGTCAACCCCGACTGAGCCATCAGATTCTACATATTCTCAAACCCGGTCTAAGCCAGCCACTTCGAGGTGTTTTTCGGGACATGCATGTCAATTCCAGGAATGGCGTATGGCCTGATTTGTGTCCTA
>JAMJFZ010004169.1:0-74486 GCA_026225945.1 Cricetomys ansorgei
CCTGGCAATTCCTTTGTAGTTTCTTTAAAAAAAAAAAAAAAAGTCTTTCTGGTTAGGAATTCATTTCTCTGATTTTAAAACAGAAGTTTAGAAGAAAATTAAACACAAGTATGGTTTGCTGATAGCTTGTAACTACTGTGTGTGTCCGCATTAAAGGAATGCACTTCTGTCTCTTTGAGAAGCACATGCAGGTGCGGCCGAGATGTCTCATACTCCTGTAATCCTGACTGGCGGGGATTGCAGGTCATGCATCAACTGGCCTGGGCCTGCACCAGGAGATCCTGGAAGTAAAAAACAAAACAAAAAACATGTATTTAGTTTGGTAGAAATCAAACTGTGGAGTGTTTTTAGGCATTGAAATAAAGCAGAGCGTTATGAAATTTGAAAAATAGTGCATCCCTCTCTCACTTTTCAAAAGTTTTCAGAGATTGTCTGGGTTTTTGAAGGTTACTAACAGGGTGGAGAAGCGTGACACTGTTGGTGGATGTGTATCTACCTCTGCTCCCTGTCTTATCTCACAAATGAGACCATCCTGAGACAGAGCTTGTTTTCCCTAGGGTATAGTGACCAGATCGTGGTCACGGAGCTGGCGTCCAGGCTACCATCGTTCTACTTCAGAAATCAAACGATGTCACCTTAAAATAAGGATGTTGTTCTAAGACATCGCTCAGCGGACGGTGAAAGAAAGCTGTGACAAAATGTCCAAGGGGAACGTGGAGGAGAGAGAGCCGTGCTGGAAAGGACTGCAATCCATAGAGATTCTTGGCCTCAGCCCCTCAGCCGTGCCTCTCAGAATAAGACGCAGCTGTGCACACTTGAGTCCTAGCGTCTCTGGTGAGGCATTCAGGGCTCCTGAGAGGAGGTGGCAGGCCTTACCTCCTGTAAGGCATTCCTATCTTTCACCCCTCCACCTTGGCTCACAGCTTCTCTCACACCACACACCAGAGGCTCCCAAAGCACCAGGCCTTCTCATTTATAGCCCATCACCCTTCCAATTACTTCTTCCCCCATCTGTCTCCCTGCTAGATTGGAGGCTCTGAGTGCACAGGGCCCATCTCTCTTCTTCACCACGGAAATCCTAGGGTGTGGGGTCTGAAGCAAAGCTGGGAACAAGAGGCCCTAGGCCTCAAGCTACCCTTTCTACCTACCATGGACACCCCAGTGTCATAGTCAAGCTTCAACCATGGAGCTGGTTCCTTCACTCTTCCCTGGGACTTTTTGAACAGGCATAACGTAGTGGTCTAGTGGGTACTTAGTGGGCCTGGAAGTGGGGGAAGGATCAGAGCCATCACTGTAGATGTGGAGCCAGAGAAAGGGGCCTTTATTTTCCCTGACTTTTAAAGTCAGGAGGCTTCACAATTAGGTTCCCCAAAAGAGAGCATCCACTTGAGGCAGCAATGGTAGAGCTCAGATAAAATCCTCACCAGAGCCCATGGCATCCTTTTTAGTGTTTTTCTGGTACCATTGAGGGCAGAGAAAATTATTCTCATCACAGAGAAAATTTTATCTTTTTAGACATCTAAAAAAAAAAAAAAAAAAAGATAATTCCAGGCTTTTGGTCCATGACACAAGTCAACAGGATTTGGACACCCTGAGAAATGTCCTAGACCCTCAGGATTTTTCCTTCTCTGTCACCAACAGTTTGTAGATGCATGTCTAACTCATTCCTGAGTTAAAGTTCAGCTCATTAGGTGGACCTTCAAGGCAAGTACATTTGCGTTTCTCTAGCAATGCTTATGGGGTAGAGGCCAACAAAACTGGATGGTTTGAATAAGATAAATGGAAACCACAGACAGAACTTTTTGCTATATGAAACAAAAATAATTTCTCTTAAAATTAGACCAAATGTTAAGTGCTGTCTTGAAATTTAAAGTTCAGGATTACCATGGTGCAGAGAAATGCTGAGTGAATCTTGATGAATTAGCAGTAGAAAAAAGTTTGTGGGGACCTATCATTTGTTCCCTCCTTTCTTTTATCCTAAGAATACAAGAATCATCCAGGAGGATCCAGAATGTACCTCACTTATAGTAAGAGAAAAACAAACAGAAAAAAAGACTATGCAGTCAGTAGACAGGCATTCCACTAAAAAAAAAACTGATAATTACTTAGAAGTCAGGAAGCCAATTTTCAAATCAATACCTTGCTGGAGAAGGACAGCGTGATGTGGTGTCAGAGTCGGAAGCATTATTAAAGCTGCATTTGCTTTGTGTCGGTCCTGAAGTCATCCTGGTCAGCGCAGAAACATCTGAGCAAGAACAGCCAGCAAGGCATTACGACAGGCCCTAAATCTTTACACTCCGGCTGCAAACCTCACAGTAAAGGACAAAGCTGGGAACTAGGCTCACGCTGCTTTTGTGCTCGCATTTCGCTTGGTCTTCATCTGACTCCTCAGAGCATCACCATCCGAGCCTCACCCCTACCCCTAGGATAAACATCATAACTGCAAAACAGGCGCGACCGCAGACTCAGGTCCCTCGTGCCCCACCCAGACTCTTGGTGGCACTGCAAAACACAATCTGAATGTTATTAAGGGGGAAGCGGAAAACAAAAAGAGAGTTTCAAGTAAATTGCAAGAAATGCATTTTCGTCATCCCTGCTTTATTTAGCGTGTGAGAATTCCATGTTGCCCTCATGTACACATCACAGAATAATTGCGGCCTAATCGGCCAAAGGGACAGGAGTAGATTTAATTTTCGGAAAACGTCGCCGTGGTTCGATCCCTGCGAAGGAGACCTCCCCCCCTTGCCCACGTGATGGAACGGCAGGGAAGGAAGCCGAACTTGTTTTTCACAATGCTTGGCCCCAAACCTTTCCCCATTTGTTTCAAATTACTAAGAAAAGTAAACATTTTGGCAAATCTTTCAAAGAGATTGATAGGTGACCCTAAATACAATCTACTTAGTGACTGACTCAATTTTAATTCCTTTGGTTCTTCCTTGCAGAAAGGGCCACGCTGTTACCACTAGCCTGGTCAGAGGTTACACTTCCCGTCCTCCATCAACCTGGCTGGACATGTGAGTGTTTTTAGATGCTAGTCAGGTCACCAGCCAAGGGGATCACTCAAGCTAAGTGTCTGATCAAGGGGCTGCTGTAATGAGCCAGGTATGCAATTAACTGGTTCTACCCTTCCTTGGTGCATGCCGAGTACATTCTCACAGAAGACCCAAGCTGGCAAAGGCAGGTGGAGCTATAGGAGTGAACAGCCATCTTCTTTAAATTCGTTTATTTAGGAGCTGGGGACAGAGTTCAGTGATAGAGCACTCGCCTAGCACGCCTAGCACGCCTAGCACATGTGAGGCCTTTGGATTAATCCCAACACTGTTTTTCTTTTAATTAATTCTTTCTTTGCTTATTTTTCTCCCTCCTCCCCTCCCCTTCCCCTCCCTTCCTGTCCCCTCTTTTCCCCTCCCCCTTCATTCTGTTATAGGAAGATTTTGTGTTCCCATTTCAGAGAGTCTGGAAACATAGTGTGCCGTGCTTGGACGGCTTCTCCTCACAGGTCTGCACGTGCGAGGGTTTTCACTCAGTTCAGCATTAATGTCTGTGCCAGTGTTCTGCTCGTTTCTTCCTTGATGTCTCTGCTATAGAGCACCCATGCTGAGCACTCTCGAAGAGCCAAGCACCACCTCTTTACTTGCTTAAGATCTGTACTTCTTTTTCATAGTCAAGGGAACAGAATCACAGATTTTGTAATTTGTTTAGCTAGCCTGCATTTGAAACCCGGAGAGTTTTCACTCTGTGCACTTGAATCAGAGCAAAAAAAACAAAACAAAAAAAAAAAAAAGATGCCCTTCAAAACTGATCTGGGCCTTAGAGTCTTCTTGTTGCAGTCTCTCTCAGAGCAGCCATCTTCTGCCCCTCAACAATGAACCTGTGGGACTGTGTCACCACAACTCAGATTCCTGCCATCTTAATCCACTGTCCCTTCAACTCTGGATGACACTGATGTGGTACCTCAAATGGGGGTCCACTCATCCTCCAGCCTGGCCAATCTCAGCCGCAGAGATTAGTTAAGGGATGTCCCCTATTCGGTCTAGTCCCACCAGAGTTGATCCAAACACTTCTTGGTTTTGAAGCAAAGAGAAAAAGTAATTTTGTGGTTATATTTGAACCTGGAGTCATTGCATCAGTCTGGACAATGCTGACTCCATGGAGATCAGCAATACACAAAGAAAAACAAACAAACCCCAGCCAAGAGCCGGCGAGGACTGAGTGTGGGGTGTCCTCGAGAGCTGCATGTGGTTAAGAGGAGATGAAAGCACATGCTAGCCTATGTTTGGAATACATCATGGATACTGGAATCGATAAGTACTTAATTAGGGTGGGGCAAAAACAGCCCTATATAGCTCCCGAGTGATGAAAAATGATGTTGATCAATAGATATGGCAAGGACACATCCTTTGGTTGGGGAAACTGAGGCATACTTTTATTCCGCTGAGCAAGAGAAAGGCACAACTGGGCCTGTGGAACAGGGAGCTGTGGGAGTGGTCGTAGCCAGATTCCCACTGACTGCAGATGGGAAACTGGCCTCACGTTCTATGGCTGATAAAGTCAAAGAGCATTTGGGAGGAGTCTTGGTTAGGATGGCAGTTGGGAAAATGTGGAAAAGATGAATCAAAGAACACAGAGACAGCCTTTCTGGCTCAGTTTCCCCAGGAGAGTGCTCAACATTCGGACTCAACTGGACTCAACATCCAGTCAGACTGGATCTTATTCATCTTCCTTAGGGTCTAGCACTCTAGGGATGTCGGTATGGATTGAATGAATGAATGAATGAACAAACGGGGCTGACTATACCCAGGATGCCTCAGAAGCAGGGCAAGATAATAGCTATTGATCAATGGCTGGAAGCTACAGAGAGTTCAAGACGATTCAGAATGGAGCAGAACCATTTTTCTTGACAAAAGTGAAGAAGTCATTAACTCGATGGGAGTTGTGGTTTCTTTTGTGGTGGAGCAGGTGGAAACGAATCTCGGGTAGACGGGTCTCTCTGACTCAATTAGATGGCCTGCTTAGGCTTTCCCACCAATCAATATTCATGTTCTTAATGTTCTCTGGCTTCACCTCTCAGAGACAAGCCACACGGGGACCCGATTCCATGTGCCTTGCGTAGCATTCATATTGTATGCCATACCCCAAAGTTCCTCACAGCTCCCCTGTGATATCTGCCATTGTCTGCAGGCTTGGCTTCTCTCTGAATAGTGCACATGTCTTTTTTCTGAACATTTCTCAATGCATCTGAACAAATCAGCTAAAAACAAGTCACCTGTGCTCCCTGACAGACTTCCTGACCTTTCACGTGAGGTTGAATCTCTTCCCATGTATATCCTAAACCAAGAGAACTGCCTTTAATCTTTCCTTGTTCTCCCCAGTGCAGGAAATTGTTCTGGTACTTGGAGTCCCTCCCTGGCAACAAGAGCAACCTCTGGCCACTGATCCTTCCCCAGGCTGATGGCTTCGTGCGCCAGGACTTTGCCTTGCTCCAATGATCTCAGGAAATGGAATCCTTTCTCAGGCTGGTGCCTCCAAATTTACATCTTTCTTCTTGCATTCCTTTGTACATACTCTTGAGTTAATTCCTTTAGGGTTCCTGAGCATTTAACTCTACCTCTTGCTTGTACTGTTGTTCTCATTTCAGTACGCAAGACAAATTCCCTAAGCTCATTCCAGCATGGAAGATATATACACACACACACACACACACACGTGTGTGTGCATGTGTGTGTGTGTATCAAGAGAGGTGCATCAAAGAGAGTTTGAGTCTTCACAAACACACACACACATACACACACACACACACACACACACATACCTGTACTTGATAGGCATTTTTTCCTGTATTTTTTCTATTACAAATATGTCAGATATTTTCTGAGGTTTCTGAAGTAAACCTTTGCTTTCTATCTCTCTAGCTTGCCTCTCATTGCATTTAGTAGGAAGGATGCTTCACTAGGGAGAGGAATGGTGCAGTGAAATACCAGGTTTTCCATTTCCTTCCTCCCTGGAGGAATACAGCCACTTGGCATAAGGACATCTTGAGATGCTGCCAAGAAACAGCTCTCCTATAAATCAGTTCATTAGGTTCTTAATTTCTGTGGCATTTATCTGTCTGGCTTTATTGTAAACCTTTCTGAAAGTGGGAACTGGTTTTTCATTTCATTTCCTTTCTTTCTCACGCTCTAGGATAACTTTGAGATTGGGTTCTTCATACTTCAGATAGTCACCCCACATATGGGATTCCTGTGTTATTGGCTCTATATTTGTTTGTTAAAATTAATATCTTAAAATGAAAGCATGTTAAGAATGAATTATGGCCTTCTGTGAAATATGATTGTATGCTTACTATAATTGTGTAGGATAGTTTTGCTTACAAATATCAGAAAATCAGATATAATGCAATGTGAACAATAAATATAGCATTCTTAAGAATTTATAGTTTACCTCTTTTTGCTGCTGAAATTACAGTGGCAGCCTCTGACTCTCAACTTAGATTTTAATGGTTAAATTCATAGTTACCTGTTTTAGTTGTTGGGTGGTGAACAAACACACACAAATCACAAACTTCCTGGCTTGAGACAACACATATTCATTGCCTTATGGGTTTGTAGGTTAGAAGCCCAACACAGGACAGAAGGGCTGTGCATCTTCTGGGAGCTTTAGTAGCAAATAATTCTCCTCAGGTTTTGTGATCTGAAACGAAACGAAACGAAACCAAACCACCGGAATAAACAGCTTTATTGAGATACCTCACACAGCAGAGTTCACCTGAATCATGTAAGTCCGTGTTTTTAGTGTGCTCTCAAGACTTATGCACACATCACCACAAACAAGTTTAGAACATGTTCTCCGTCAGGGAAAGACAACTCGTTCCTCATTCCCAGTTTCCCTACTTGACCCTGACCCTGACCCTTCTTAGCCAGGCAATTACTTTCCTCCTTATCTCCATGTTTGCTTAAATGTTTCTCCCTCATTCAGTAGTAATTTTGTACCATTTCATTAAGTCTCCCAGCAGTTCTTCTAAGTGTCCAGCCCCCCTGGTACCCATCATTTTCCCCCTTGTATTATAGGATCAGCTATTTTAGATTGTATATGAATGAGTTCGTCCAGTTTGTCTCCTAGTTTATTTCCCTCAGTGGAAAGCTCTCTAGGTTCAACTGCACTGTCACAAGTGACAGGATTTTGTTCTTTTCTCATGGCTGAATAGTATTCCACTGTATGTGTGTGTGATATATATATATTATATATGTAATTCAGAAACACACACACACATGCATCTTTGCTTGATTGTTCATTGGCAGACAGTAATGGATTCAATGTCCTGGCTGTCGTGAGTAGCGCTGAGGTGAACTTGGGAGTGCGGATTGCTGGATCATTTGGTAAACTGCCTTTTTATTTTATCATTTTTTATCTTTATTAAATGTGTTTGTGTGTATGGGGGTGTGCATGCGTGGCGCGTGTGTGGAGCACAGAGGACAGCTCACAGCTCCAGGGATTGAACTCATGTCTTGAGGCTTACATAGCTGGCACTGTCACCTGCTGAGTCGTCTCACTGGTCCTTGTTTGACTTTTAATAGACTTTTTCATCTTTGTTTCTTAGAGCCATCTTAGCTTCACAGTGGAACTGGACAAAACCCACGGAGTTCTTGTCTGTCCCAGGTCATGGCTCCCCATTGTCCTTTTGCCTGAACTCTTGGACTCCTTGTGTCCTCCTTCAGTGGCCACCCAAGCCCTCCTCAAACTGATATTCCTCTGGACCTCTCTTTGACTCCCTCTCATACTGCTGAAGGCTCCCATAACTACAGTGGACTTCCCTAAAGGGGTTCTATTGTGAGTTGTCCAGAGCTGCCTAGGTTCCTAGGAGCTCGCCCAGCTCCCACGCTCCTACCCTCTGTCCCCAGGTACCACCTCCTGAGCCCTGTACCAGCCCCAGACAGGTATGCCTGTTCCCATATAGCCTCCTCCTTCCCTTTTTTCTTTGTCTCTCTGCTCTTTCTCATTTGCCTCTTTCTCTCCTTGCCTCTCTGCTCTCTGTCCCTCTTCCTCTGTCCCTTCTTCTCTCTCTTTTGTCCCTCTCTCTTTGTTTCTTTCTCTCTGTGCCCCTCTCTCTGCCCTATGCTCTCTCTGCCTCTCACCATGCTATCTCCCCCACTTTGTCTCTCTCTCTCTCTTCTTTCCTCCCTTTCTCTCTCCCTCCCTCCTCTTTTCCTCTTCTCTTCTTGGTCTCTCAGCCGGCTGTACCCCCACCTCTTTCCCCTGTTTCTCTCTGCCTACAGGGTCCCTTTCTACCTTCTACCTGACTCAGCATCCCTCCCCCTCCCCCGTAACTAATAAACCTTTCCTAAAACTCGCCAGTGCGCTCTCGTCTAAACTCAGCCCATCACCTCCGCATGTGCGTGTAAAGAATTATCACAGGCTCATCCAGGAAAAAAAATTCTGCTTTAAAACCGTCACCAAGTGGCAACCTTGATTCCACCTACAATCTCAAGTCCCACTTTTACTATAACCACACAGGATCCAGGTCTTGGCAATAGACAGCGCTCTCCCTCCCCCCCCCCCCCCCCCCCCCCTCTCTCTCTCTCTCTCTCTCTCTCTCTCTCTCTCGGATGGTGGGGATAGGGGCAGTGTCTAGTGTGTCATATCATTCCACTCAGAAAGCGTGTCGTTACAAATTTACCAAATGAGATCAGAAGGCGATGTGGCTCCAGGAGGGGAAGTTCATGGCTGATCACGTGATTAGGGACCCAGGCCTTTCTGCTGTGCTGCTGTCATTCTGGGCCTTTGGGTTAGATCAGCACACCAAACCCCAGAAGCCCACCCTGTGAAATGTGTATTCCCACAGGAGCCTGATAGCAAGCACCAAATGGCACATCAGTGAATGACATGTGTTAAATGATGTATTAAAGGTGACAGGCGTGGAAGAGGGAAGGCAGAGGGGGTTGGAAGTGAGCATTAGGTTTCAGATGGGGCAGAAGGTTTGAGAGAACACGGAGACGATAGCTGGGGAGGAAGGAGTTTATTAGAGTCCTTGACACCATGGACAGATAGCTAGAGGGGTAATGACACGGTGGGGTCTCTGAAGAGAACCAGAGCCTCTTGTATCTCTTGAGGATGGGAGAGGGTATAGCAAGAGTCAGCATCCAGGCTCTCTGATTCCCAGGTAGGCACGCCATGTGGGGCACAGGACGCAGCATCCTCTGATGGAGATTCACTTCCTAGGTGAGGCGTGGTGGTACCCAAGCCTGCTGGCTCAGGTTTCACAGATAATGTCTCAGTATCTAAGAGTTCTGAGCAGAAGCTGGATCCTAACACCACATTCTTACAGTATGAATGGAGGGTAACAGAGAACTGACGTTCACAGTCTTATATGAGGAGGTCCTTGTAGGATTTACTGAGCAGATAGGGAGTTAAGAAGGTGCAGAAAGGCAGGTAGGCTGGGTGTTTCCCTGACCTCCGTGCTCAGGCTTAAAGCAGCCCTCAAGTCCTCCCACAGCTCCTATAGCGAGGCCCACCCTCCAGCGGGACTTCGTACAAGGCAGTATCTTGTTTCTCCCTGTTTTCCTTCGTCCCAGTGAGTTGGCCCCCTGGCCCACCTCCTGTGTCTCAGTCACCACTGTGTGTTGCAGGAGTCTCGTTCCCTGGTGCTGACCTGGCCTTGGTTGTTCTCCTCCCTTCAAGTCTCAGCTAAAATGTCCTTTCCTTAGAACTGCCCTGCCGAGTGTGCTAACTTGGATATCTCCAGATGTTCTGTCATACTGTTGGTGTTTGTTCTTCATCCCACCTTTTACCAGAAGTCTGTATTTTCTCGCTCATCTATTTCTTTCTTCATGTGGACTGACTCCCTTCTTCAGAATTTAAGCACTATGAGAGAATCTTACCAATGGAAAGAAAGCTTATTTATCTATTCCTCCCTCTCTTCTTCTCTCCCTCCCTCCCTCCTTTCCTTCTTTCCCTTATTTATTGTGTGGTGCTGGAGATTGAACCCAGGGTCTTGCAATTGGTAGACAAGTACTCTACCACCAAGCTACATCCCCAATGCTACTCTCCTTCCTTTATTTTTAAAATTGACCGCACAGCTAGTTCATGCTTTAACGTATGTACATTTGGAAGCCTGTCGATTTGTGGTAACTTGAGGTGAACTGGATACTCACTGAGCCACTCGCTTTTCCTCTACATATCCACAAATGTAAAATAAAGTCCTGTAAAGTTGCAGGGGAGACTGTGGGAAGGGAGACTTCATTCGCACTAGTGTCCTCTCTCTTATAGCTACTTGTTGCATGGCAGAGCGCTTGAGCAGTCTGTGGTAGCAGGAGCGTACTTCCAGTTGCTTCTTACATGATGCAGCGCAGAGTAGGAAGCAGAGAGATCCACATGGAAGTAGGCTGGGCTATAACCCGCAAGCCACCCCACCCAACAGGACCCACTTCCTCCCTCTAGGTCCCATGTCTTAAAGATTCTACAAGTTCCCAAAATGGTGGCACCAGCCTGGGACCAAGTATTCAAACACAGGAGCTATGAGGGACATTTCACCTTCAAACCACACCAGTGAACATGTCACACACTGCAGGTAGCTGACATAACCATTGCTTAGTAAACCACCTTCTCCGTAGTAGGTTCGAAGGAGATGACTGCTCCCTGCCATTTTAGAAATCCATCCATCCATCCATCCATCCATCCATCCATCCGCTCACCATCTAGCTAACCTATATGAAAAATTCTCGACTTGAATCTTCCTAAGCCTTTTCCTGAAAAAGTTTAAATTAACTATGTATCAAGGAAGAATTTAGAGAGCTTGTAATTGATTAGCCACAGGTGGTGCCACCTGCCTGGTTTCATACAGCTGTTCTCGGGAAGACGTTTGACTCTTCTGAGATGAGATGAGAGAAACAAAGAAAAACAAAAGACTGGCTACTTCTTCGCATTCTGCTTAATTTTAGAAACCAAATCAAATGTAGCTGGTCTGCGCAGACAATCTATCAGGAGAGAGTTCGCTTGATTAAAGGTTATGGACAGTTTGTAAAAAATTTGCTACCTTTTTTTTTGTTTTGTTTTGTTTTTTAAAATGCTTCCCACGCACCCATTCTTTGTACCTACGGAGGGCGAAGAAATGAAACAAAGACTCCCTGTCTTTGAGAAGGTCATATGTTGTGAGAAAAAGCTGAGGGCTTGTGCTTGTTTTATGTTGATGTGTCTGGAACTGAAATAATTTAGAGCACGTAGGAGGCTCTCAGATGAAGATCGAAAATTTTTAAAAAAAAAACTGCAAAAGTACCATCTGTAAGTGCAAATTAGACCAAAATGCCTAATTTTTCACCTCTCCATTAGCAAGGATCAAAAGGCAATAATAGTCCTGGCAAGGCTGTGTGTAAGACAAACACTCTCAGTCACTGCTGGTGTGAATTGATACAACCTTCCTGGGAAGAAATCCGTCAAAAGAACAACTCTTTGTGATTCCCACACTCTTCATCCCAGGGATTCATCTTTTAGCTAAGTTTTTTTGCCAAGCATGGTTTGTATACCGAGGGTTTTATTGTGGTGCTTTTTCTAATAGTGAAAAACTGGCAGTGTCCAAATGTATATTAAATGGTTAAGTAAGCAACAGAATATCCATGTAATAGAGCATTATGCTGTCATTAAGACTTATGAGTATGATGTAATGTTAAATAAAATGCAGGATATGAAATTATACATGGACTATGAATTTAACTATGAGAAAGAAAGCATGCTAGGAAAAATATTGAAAGGCTATTTGGGAAAATATCGAGTGATAGTCTTTGGATGGTGGAATTTAGATTTTTTCCCTTGAATAGTATTTTGTTTTTCTATGTCTTCCTACATAGATTCTCATGAAGAAACACTTTTTTAATGAAATAATTTGGAAGCAGAAGTAGGTTGCAATTTAGGCTCTATCCTACAGTAATTGTGTGGTAGCCTGGCAAATTATTTAATTTCCCTGAGCTTCCATTTATATCTGTAACGTGAAGGCTGATAGCATCTAACTTGCAGTATGGCTGTGACACTCAGACGAGATTCCGAGTTTCAGACACCGGCAGAATTGCCAGCACACATTAGACAGTTAATAAATAGTACTTGTTGAAATTATGACTTGGTTTAGAGATGATTGCAAGCTGGAAGAAAAAATTTCTTTCATTTGACCAATTTGTCTCTTATCTTTTACGGTCCATTCCAACATTTTATAGAAAAACAATGTTTTAACTCCAGTTCATTGCATGCAGATGTTCTTGTGCTTCTTTGCAATGAGGAGACTCACAATGTTATATAAATCCAATCATTAAGCATAATAATTGATGTTCTGTTTCACATGTCTGATCTTTAAACAGATTTGCATGTAATTTTATACATACCAATGTTATCTGCTAGCTTCATACCACTCTACAGCAATAGCAATATACACTCAAATTTACAAACCCATTTCCTAACTGTTGTTAGATGCTTTTCTTTAAAAAAAAAAAAAAAAAAAAACACTTTCCTTAAAGAATGTTTCTTACAATTGCAGAAGTAGGCCAGCGAGACGGCTCGGCAGGTCAAAGTGCTTGCTATGCAGGCCCGGACACTTGAGTCGGATCCCTTTAACCCAGAGTGGAGGGAGAGAACTGACCTCCACACGGGAGTCCTCGAATGGCGTACCTCACTCACACCGTGCGCACACGGATCACGCTCACACATCTCTCTCCCTCAAAACACACAAATAAACACAAGAAAAGAAAAAGCAATTTCTAGAAACATCTTTATCTAAGTCACTTTTTCGAGCATTTCCCTGGGTATGTACTAATAAAGACGAGCTAGCTTATCAAAAGAGAGGTTAGCTCAGGTTGTGTTCTCAGCAGTAGAATATGTCATGCTAGAGGCACGAGAAGGCACGGAACGCGGAACATGTGCCAGCACGGTAGTGTGGGTGAGATCACTGTCAGTTCAGCTTCCATTTTTAACACCAGGAAATCTGTATGTAACGCTAAGCATTTTGACTGTTATTTATCTCGTCTCCTCTGTGTTTCCACCGTTTTATAACTTTACCTAGTAAGAAGCAGAAAAGCTCTTGATTTATACAGATTCTTTTGAAAAATATTAAGCTTTTATTCGTGTGCAATGCAAATCACCCCCAGCTTTACTTGCCTTGCCTTTTTCCTGTTTGGGGCACAGTTTTTCATTTTTCTTTTAGTTGGTCTCATCTCATATCTTGTCGGTGATGTTTTTCAGCAATGCTGTTCCTTAGTGAGAGGTGAATTGTAGTTTTTAAAACTTTCCTTTTAAACATGAGACCTTTCTGGCTTATTTGGAATGTATTCTGTTATAAGGAAAGTAAATCCTTTTTTTCCCCCTCTACTGGTTTCCAACCAGTTTTTCTACCATCAGTTTTAAAATACCTTTCCTTCCAAAAAATACTTAGAAATGTTGCTTAATAAAGCAATGGTGTTTCCCTGAGAGATTTAAAAAATAGCAGGACAATAACTTTATCACTAGAAATGCCCATTTTATGTGCTGTACTAAATAAGAAATTACTTCCCACGTCCCTAAACTGAAAACTTTCTGTGATGTACCAAATAAATGATTTCCAAAATCCCTGAGGTGCTACTTTTTGAATGGAGAAAACCCAGTTTAGGTGCTGCAGGAAAACCAACCAGTGCAGGACATTCCTGGAGATCGCAAGTGCCATCTGCTAACTGTAGCATGTGGTTTGCATGTCCTCTATTGGTAAGTAGGTTTTTCTTTAAACAACTGCATTAGAGTACAAATTATTTTCTCAGTGTTATAATGACAGAGTTGCCACCACCAGTACACAGGAGCTGATGCTTCTCAATTTGTAACAAGATGTAAGTGTAATTGCATAGCATGGCTTCACTGGGCTGCGTCTTTGTGCTCAGTTTCCTCTGGCATTTCCTACTCAACACCATGACATTTTCCCCGGGCCCCAGGCCCCTCTCTTCTGTCTGCACTTTGTCCATGAACTCTGGCCAGGTGTCCTAGTTACTTAGGTCATTTGGTGTGGCTGCTTTAACAGAAATCACTTAACAATGATTGGGACACTGCTACTCAGCCTTTCGGCTGACAGCAAGGGCAGTTTCTGTTTCATGCAGGTGTGAATGGATGGACAGGCTCTGGTAGCCTGCTCTGTTCCCTTGGGAACACAGAGCCTTGTTGCTTTAACAATTCTTAGGGATTTGTCTTTGTTTATATTATCAATACCTGCATCACAGAGTAAAAGAGGAAAGAGAGAACAAGAGGCTGCCAGAAGTTGCCAACATCTCTTTTGTGTCTCTGAACTTGATAACATGGTCCATATAAGTCAGAAGGGAAACTGGAAAATTGACTCTGGTGATCATGTGTTCAGTTAAAACTCAGTGGTAAAGCTCCTTCTTAGCGTGTATGAGTCCCTGGAATTGAACCTTAGCACTACGAGATAAAATACAATGAATAATAAAAAGATTAAAGAAATGCATATGCAGGCTGAGGAGATGGCTCAATGGGTAATGTACTAGCTGTGCAAGCATGAGCACCAAGTTTGGATTATCAGAACCCAAGTAAAGTTGGTGCGGTAGCTTGTGTTTATAATCCTAGCACTTCCAGGGCAAGATGGGAGGTTGAGACAGGAGGAGAACCCCAGGAGGCTCCAGAGCCAGCCTGCCTGTTGAGTGCCTTAACAGTGGAGGTAAGAGACCTAGTTCTAAACAAGGTAGGAGGGCAAAGACTGACACCTGAGGTTGTGTTCTCTGACCACCATGAGCATCACATGGCACGCGCATGCATGTCCCCACTCATTGACGTATATTCATATATGCACATAAATCATACACATGTTCACACACGTCATGTGCACCAGTGGTTCTCAACCTTCCTAATGCTGAGACCCTTTAATACAGTTCCTCATGTTGAGGTGACCCCAAATCATAAAATTATTTGCATTGCTACTTCATAACTGTATATTTGCTACTGTCATGAATTGTAATGTAAGTATCTGATACGCAGATGGTCTTAGGGGACCCTTGCGAAAGGGTCATCCAACCCACAAAGGGGTCACAACCCACAGGTTGAGAACCACTGATGTACACAGACTCACACAAAATTTAAAAATGGACACGGATTGTGGAGAGAATATTCCACTAAGAAAAGAACCTAGGGAGTGATGGAATTTCCCTATCACCTGTTCGGTTTGTGAAGTCTTTCCGGCAGCCCTTAGGCAGAATTAGCCTCCCTCTCCTCTGGGGCCCATATGAAGACAACTGACTCTTCCTGCTCTTCTTTCTCTCTTGGAGACAAGTGTTTCTATCTTCTTGCAATTCGCTATTTAATTTCATACTTACGTAGACATCACTTTTGGCCCCAGACGTTACTTATCACACAGATTTTTAGACTTGGAAGGTGAAGTTCAACTCTCACTTTGCTCCCAAATCATACACACCTTTTGAAGTCTTCAGTCACTGGATATGGTTCCCTAGTAATTTTATCTATGTTAATATTGTGCTATGTTTAATAATTGGGACGGGGTAAACATTTATTAGGTATTCGTGTAACTTCTTATTCATCCCTACCCAGTCCAATATTTCGTTTTCTATGGAGTTTATAGTCATACTTGTTTTTAACAGATCCTTATTGTTATTTGATATCTATGTACTTATCACCAAATTCAATTCAAAGTTCGCTTAAATTGTACAGATTCCCCTTTCAGTATGTTTAAACACGCTGAGTGTAAATTACATCTCCCTGAAGAAAACCACTTTCTGGAATGATCTAACAGGGCTGCTTGGTAAAACAGCACAGCTTTAAAGTCTTTCCCTCTTTTTGTCATCTCTGTTTTCTTCAGCATCCCCCTCCTGCTTGCTTTGCTTGGCCTAGTTTCTTCATATTAAATGTGTTCATCCCATCTCTAATGATTCTCGGCTGTCTGCTAATTTTAAGACAGTCCAGGAAGAGTCTCAGCACATGTGTGTGAAGCACATGAAACGGATGCTGGAGCCAGAGGCTTCTACGGAGTGGAGCCATAGCAGACCACCAGCCAACACTGAACATAAACCAGAAAACAGTCTTTATTGGTGTCCATCGCTGTGATTTGGGTGTTCTTTGTAACTCAAGTATAATACAACCAAAGAAAACAGCCAGAGGTTCTAGCACCCTTTTGCTATCAGATTTATAAAGAAAAAGTTAACTTTATTTTATGCATAACGTGTATATAATTATATGCATTTTATATATTCTACTGACTGTGTTTAGATGGATGGATGCATATGCCCATATACCTGTGACGTCATTTCTACAGTCAAGATACAAGTGTTCCCAACAGCTCAAAGTATTCCCTGTGTCTTTGCAACACATTCTTTTCTCTGCCCCTTACCACTCACTGGCTGCCGCTGCTCTGCTTTTCGTCGAATTGACTATTTGCATTTCTCTCTCTCCTTTCTTCTTTCTTTCTTCCTTTATTTCTTTTACATAAATGGGATCATACAATATACACTCTTTGGTCTTCTATTTCTTTTATTCAGCGTGATGACTTAGAGGCTCACCCATGTTGTGTGGATTGGTGCAGCCTGCCTTTTTATACCTGAGCAACAGTCTACTGTATGGATATATAATTAGTTATATTTTGATTACCCACTCATATTATTAAAACTTGTAGACCATCCACTGTTCCATGCATATCGGAAGATATTGGGATTGTGGTATTACTATACTTTGTACATTATAAAATGACACAAGTCTAAAGTTAAGACAATATGTAATAAATAGCATAGCTTATCTTTTCCTTGCACGGTACCACAGCATCCAGATTAATTCCAATGTATCATCAGCTGGTGGCCATCATAACACTCTTGAATGCACGTCTCTGTTCAGGTACAAAGTGACGCATTGCCTTCCCCTTAGATTGTGTCCTTCTCTTGATGTCTCTGTACAAAAGCATATTTTCATGCAATTAACACCCACAGGTGGTCGCTCGCTGTCTCTGTGGGTCGTGGCCCATTCAGACTCATTACTTCTTCTCGGATCAGCTGTGGCAACTAGTGTTCATCTGGAGACTCACAAGTCTCCTCTAGGCTTTAACCGTGTCTTACAAGTTGTATGTAATATTCCATTGTCTTTGAAACTTCTCTAGAGTTTGCGATTATGCTCTTTTCACAACTCCTATCTTAGTGTTCAGCTCTTTATTTTCTTAGTCAAGTTTGGGAGAGAACTCATTCTATGAGTCGCTTCAAGAATCAGAGTTTTATATTTTTTCTCACTTACTAATTTCATCTTTAATGCCCCTAAGGTATAGTTAAGATAATGTCATTCCTCTCTCAGGAAGCCTTCAATAGCTCTCCATGGACCTCTGAATTAAGTGTACACTCTTTAGACAGGTACTCAGGGCTCTGAGGAGATGTGTACTGAGTGGAGTTCTTTCTCCTTTGTCACAGGAGAGCTTTATTTGTGTGGAGAAGAAAACCATGTCTGTACGCCAGCCCATAATCTGTTTAGCTATGTTATACAACACCTTTTATGTTTAACATTGGGGGCAGATCCCTGACCCCTGGCAAGCCTGTGAAATAGACCTTGCTTTCCTGAAAGTTGGGGATATAAATAATATTTATATATAAGGTCTGCAATATCACAGGATCAGTTTCATGAGCTGTAATTAAATAGGACCCTTGCCATAAATTCCTTAGTTCTTGATGCCATGCAACAGCTGGTGACCTTAGTTTTTAAGTGTTTTAGGGGATGAGGGAAGAAAAAGTGAGGGTCATTAACAAGGTCTAGCCTCTGAGATTTTGTGAATATTTGGGTTTAGTGTACACCCCCACCCACCAACTGAAGGACATCTGTTCCTTCTGTCTCTAGCTGTTGACACTGGCACTGAAGGCAGCCTAAACGAATGGATCTTACCAGTCCTGGTCTACCTATTTGATTGACAGGACTTAACTGATATAATGTTTTCCCTTCCCAAAGAAACATTATCAGAAGTTGGAATTACTAGATTTTTGTTGCTGTTTTACTTTCTATGGGGGTGGGGAAGTCTTAATAAAAGGAATGCGGTTACAGTCTTATGGGCTCACATATTTCCCTGAGCATGTTTCCTGAGAAGGCCACAGCATGCAGCCCATGTCACATCTCGCGCTGTGTTCCCAGGCCCCTTTCAGGTGGCTAGTCCTGTCAGGTAACCAGCTGTCTAGCACACTGAAGAGATGTGAATATCTGACACTCCTCAGGGGTGAATTCGCGATGTGGAATGCTCTGTGGGGACTCAGATGATGGACATTTAGGAGAAGGTGCCTCACTGTGGAGACGTCAAGTGTTCTTGACAAACTTTAAAAATTAAATGTTTTCGTATGTAACTTTTTGTGATCACAAATTAATAGAAATTCGGCATAAAATTTTAGGTAAAAATGAAAACAAAATGTATCCAAATTCAAGAGAAAATTGTTCAAAAATTATTTATGTCCTTATTTTTTTTTTTCCTACTGGCCACATGTGCACTTAACCAAATAATAGCTTTATTGGTTAGTTCTTTAGAAGTGCTGAAGCATCTGAAAAATGGTTGTAAATGTTCCAGTATTTTGCTGTCTTCCTGTGTCTGGGCAGATTTGTGACTTGTTTGTTTCCAATAGGATGTGGGCTCAACTGATCCGGTGGAACTTAAAAGCTATGTCAAAAAATGAGTTCTGCCTTGTTCTCCCCTGTGCTTGTGCCAGAGCTCTGAGTTTCCAGGCAAGTCCAGCAGCCTGACACTTCCATGCTGTGAGGAAGCCCACACTGTACGAACAGGCCAGGCATCTCAGGCACAGATGCTGCAGTCAATAACCTGACCTCCACCAACCAGGAGCCATCGTGGGCATCCAGTCCAGGAGGGCCTGCAATGCCTGCAGGATTTCCTATGACAACAACCAGCTGATCTACGGTAATTTCTTATGGAACAATAGTTACAGAATGTATGTTTAAAATTAGACAAAATTAGCCAATGCATTATTACTTTATGTTCTACCTAGATCCTTTAGTGACTAGCATCATAGTGAAATCTTTGTGGATATCTATGCTTTATTTCTTTTAGTTAAATATATTTTCATTTTATTTTATGCATATGGGTGTTGTACCTACATGTATGTCTGTGTGCCATGTGTATGCACTACCTGAGAAGGTCATAAGAGGATACCAGATACCCTAAGGCTGGATACAGGTGATTGTGGGTGTTGGGAATAAACTCAGGTGCTCTGGGAGAGCAGCCTGAGCTCATAACTGCTGAGCAACCTCTCCAGCCTCTACGGTTTATTTATTAAGATAACTTCCTATAGTCTAAAAAGCAGAAATGTGTTAGAATTATTTTTCCTGCTTTTTAGAAAATACCCTGTGTACCTGTAATCGTATACACAGAGTAAAGATCACATGGATTTCCAAGTCAAAATGGTTGTAGGCTTGAGTTCTAGCTCAGAGCTCTGTAGTTTGTGTGTCCTTGAACAAATCACTTAAACCACTTAAACCTCAGAGGATTACCAAGAGAGAAATATGAGGTGCCATGTTAAAGCGCCAGAGTGGCCATTCACAGGTTACTTGAGGAGGGGATTATGCCCAGATCTCTTTCTCCTACTCTTCCTGTCTACTGGATTCAGCTTGTTTTCCAGCACTTTCTTTGGGTTCCTGTGCTCTTGGGCCTTGCAGTACCTGATCAATTCAGGGAGAGGGGGAGTGGTGTTTATAAGAGTAAAGGCAGTGTTACCAGCACCATGGCTGTACAGCTGCGTGGCTGCATTTTAAGAGCTAATTCCTGAAGGTAGAGGCATCTTGAAGATCAAAGAATGAGTCCCAGTGCCTGGACTCTTGGCATCTGCCCAGCAGAGGTAATAGATGTTCCTAGAAAGACTTCCCTGTCATTGTTCCTGGATTTCTTCTATTGTGAAATTGGCCCTGTTCTCAGATGAGGGTCAGTTGGCCTTTTTTTCTCAAAAGGAGAGAAGTGAGAAATTAAACTATGCACACAGTTCTTTCACAATTGAGTTTTAAATAACTTTTGGGAGGTGTCATGTGAGCTCTGGAGAGCATAGAGGGCAAAGTGGTCTCCAGGTGGGCCAGGAAGAGGGTGGGGCCCTCCTGGCTCTTTGAGGAGTGTTAGCCCTGGGTGAGGAGGGAGGCTGATGCTCTCTAATGGTGGCTGTGGACCACACAGACTGATGACTGAGTGAGGTGTGGCATTTTCCTGAATCATTTTTTATTCATCTTTTACTCTTCATCATCCCCCCCCCAAAAATAAACAAACTGGGTGAAATAAAGACTAAAACGGACAGCTTCTTGTCTCTAACATATTCTAGATCCCTAGCCTCAGTCTCTCATTTTGATACTCACTCCAAGGCTGTGTCTCAGCTCAGCTGTCGTCTGTGTCTGCCTGTAGGGTACTCAAGTTCTGGGTCTTATCCAAGACACACAGGACCCGAGGGGGTTTTGGGGAGGGCAGGAAAGCTCTTCTTCTTTTATATACACAGAGCCACAGTGTTGACCTCATGGGGGCAGCTTCCAGTTCGGCCTGGGACAAATCCCTTCCAGGGTCAGTTGTGAGGTAGCCCCAAAGCCTTTCAGCCTTTGTCTCATCTGACTGTCAGCATTATTTCATCGCGCTGTATACGGCTCTTCTTCAACGAAAACCGTGATTCAGTTGCCAAAGTCTTGTCTTTGGTACTTTTAACAAGAGCGTTTTGTTGTTTACACGGTTCTTCCAAAGCTCCGCCAAATCTGACTCCCAAGACCAATATGCCACTAGAGGAAATGAAAGTTGGTTTTGATAGGCAAAGTTAACCACTGCTACTTTGCTCTGACTGTAATGTCTACTACACGGCTCACCTGTGCACACACTGCTGATGGTGGTCAAAGAAATGAAAGGCTGCGGATAGACACGGTTTAAAGCAGGAAATACAAAAGCATGCGCTAATATTTATAACAAATCATCCCAGAAATGTTTTATATTGTGATACTCAGAATATGTACCATTTGTAATATGTTCTTTGATCATTTATAAAATTATTTCATACACTATAGTATTTATCATGTTGCCATAAAATCATTTAAAATGTCATTTTTAATGGCTATGTTTCACAGGCTTCGGAAAACATATCTCCGTCATTGGGTATCATATTAGTTTGCTATGGCTGGTTTAGCCAAATACCCAAAACCCTGCTGCTTAAAAACAAACACGACTTTATTAACTTACATCTGCCAAAGAAAGTTCAAAGTGAAGGGTTTGGTAAAGCTATCTTCACTCTTAAATCTGTAGGGGGAATTTCTTCTTGTCTCCTCTTGGTTTCTGGTTGCTTGTTGACAAAATTTGACATTCTTATGACCCTCAGTCATCACACAGCATGAGCAAGAACGGCCTCCGTAGGCTCATATGTTTGAATACTGGGTCCCCAGTTGGTGATGGAACTCTTTGGGAAGCATTTGTGCAGATGTCGGGAAGGGCTTTGAGGTTTCCCAGTGTGCTCTCTCTGCTCCCTGTTTGTGGATCCTGGAGTAATGCTGCTCCAGTGCCGTGTCTGCCTTCCTGTAGCCATGTTTCACCCATGATAGTGATGGCCTCCTAGCCCTCTGGAACTGTAAGGCTCAAACAAACCCTCCCTTCCTGCCTTGGTGGTGGTTCTTTATCACAGCAACAGAAAAGTAGCACAGAGCTTGCTCCTGGGGTTTCTTCATATAATCTCCCCTGTACCGATTATGCTGTTTTCAAATTCCTCTTTTACATAAAGGAAGCACTCCTGTTGGATTGGGACCATCCTCAAATATTTCATCAGTATCCTTAAAGACTCCCCACTCCTCTCTTTTTTGTTCCCCCTTTCTCCTTCCTTCATCATTGTTTTTGTAGTGTGTGTACGCCAAAGGCCAATATCACGTCCTCCCCGATTACCTTCCTCCTTATTTTTAAAGGCAGGATTCCTCACTGACTCTTGGCACTTGCTGATCAGGCTTGACTGGCTGGCCAGCAAGCCCCGGGATCCCCTTGTCTTTACCTCCCCAGTGCTGGGTTTGTGGGCACACACTGCTATGCTTGGTGTTTATTTGGGTACTGGAGATTAAACTGAGGCCCTTACACAAACTCTTAACCAACTGAACCATCTCTTCAGCCCCCAAAGATCACATCTGAGGTACTGGGATTTAAGACTTAGTCTTTCCTTTTGAACATGATTTAATTCAGAAGGACATTTGGTGCTTCTAGGTTTTTTTTGTTGTTGCTTTTAAGTGATGGTGGTGGTGTTATTGTAGGCGCATGTGCTGTAGGTATCTTTGTATATATGGCACTTTTCAATTCTGTTATAATTAACATTAACATTGTAAACCAATAAAAAGAGGTTGGAAATAAATTTTCTCAGTTCAGATGTTTGATTTTCCTTGTTATGATTCACATACTTTTCAACCTATACTAGAATCAGAAATGAGGTAGAAGTTGGGTATCAGTTCACTCATAACAGAACGCCATGGACACGGCCCAAGAAATAATAATGCCTCACGGGCAAAAACCAACACTTAAACTGGAAATTCTGAAACTAAAAGTTAGTCCTTTTTGAGAGCTGTTCTGAGGAATACATTGCCTTGCTGAATGTTAAAGCTTTTTCAAGATGTTTTTCCATGGAAGGTAACTTGTAGCCCTTTCTCTACATCTTTTAAAGTGTTAACATCGTCAAAGGCATCCATAAGAAAGGAACTCCTGTTTTGGAAAGACTGATTAGAGAAATAAGATTCTTAGAATCGGGACAGGAGAGTTCCTTGATTCCCTGCTCCTTTTCCAACTCTGACAAAGTCACCCAGGGCTCATGTGAGTCAGAGCTCATTGCCTCTGACTCTCCCTGCACGTTTCTGTCCTGGGATTTCTAGTTGGATCCCCGCCATCTGCTTGCCTTTCTCATGGTTTAGCCTCATACAAAGCTAGAATCCAGGTACACCCGGTCCTCTGGGGAGGCCTGCAGTTTCCTGGAAAGGTTTGTCATGAGGTTTTCCAGTAGATCCTGGCTTGTCTAAGCCTGAGTTTCCCAGTTCTACATTATAGCTCCCCTGTGTTCCCACTGGCAAAACATTCCTCTTTCCCAGTAGTTTCGGTTTCATGATTAATGAGAGGGAATTAACATTATTCTCTTCTGATGTGCCAGGCATTGTGTCATAGTTCTTGTAGACTGCTGGTATAATACTTCACCCTGTAATTTCCACTTACAATTGAGAAAAGAGACTCAGAGAACTAGGAAATATTATCTGAGGGCCCCAAATAAATGAGTTGGCACAGCCACCATTTAAACGTGATCTGCCCCTGCCCAAGCCTACTGCTCTTTCTGGAACAATATATCTTTCTCAAGACAATACATGGATTTTTCTGCAATAGGCCCTCCTAAGGGAGACTTGGAGATATTGGGGACCACACGACCTCCAACAAGGCCACATCTCCTAATCCTCAGTTTCACTAACAGGAGACCATTCAAACATATGAACCTATGGAGGCCATTCTCATGTAAATCACCATACCTTCTGAAGCCAAAAGTCAGCTCAGATGAGACCCCTACTCTGGACCCACCTTGATTTGCCAAGCGATGACTCAGCCCCAACCCGGTCCCCCGATATGACTAATTTCTCTGAGTCTCATTTTCTCAGTTGTAAGTGGGAATTGGAAGTTACTTCAAACATTTGATGTGAAATTTGACCTTTTCAGGGTTGAGATACAGACCTAAAAAGATCATCAAAAGAGACTTGCAGAGTGTCTGCATGATAAAAATTTAAATCAGCTTGGAATTATTGTGCCTGCTGACTTTTATGGTAAGAACAGTGTATCATGTTGGCTATGACGAAGAATTTAAAAAGAATTCTCAAAATCTGGGTGTGGTGATCCACACCTTTAATATCAGCACTCAGGAGGCAGAGGCAGGCAGATCTCCATGAGTTCCAGGCTAGGCAAGACTATATATAGGCCGGGTCTCCCTGCACCCCCGCCTCACATACACACACACACACACACACACACACACACACACACACACACACACACACACACACACATACACACACACACACGCACACTATTTATCATGTTATTTCCATAATAATCGCATAGAATTTAGGGGCTGAAATATTAATACTAACTAAAAACCTATTTGCTTTTTGCTTAGAACAGATAATAGTAAGATGTCTCTCTTCTAAGAATGCTAAATAAAATTCCTAAGTAATATTGGCCCGTGCTCTATCAAGAAAAAAAAAAAAAAAAGAATTTGGTCAAAAAAAGAAAATTAGCTTTTGGTCTGACAGCAACTTGCCCAGCTAAATCCCAGGCCTGCCAGTCAGCACAGACATCAGTTTCCATAGGAAAAAATCACCTCCAACAGCCTCCCTCCCCCTTCTTTTAGGGAGGGGCCTTCTGCTTCTTAAGAAAGTGAAGGGTACAGGTTTACAGAGGGCTGGATGACACACTGTTCTGGAGTGTTTAATCACCGTAATCCTTTTTTCTAATGGGACTAAGGTCAAAGCTGTTGTCAAGCAATAATTATTTAATGATAGTTGCTAAAGCAGCCTGGCGTTCAGCACCCTTGTCCTGAGCTGGCGGATGTCTCTATCAGAGGAATCAGCTGTGGTAGGTTTTCTTGTTGCTAATCTGAGGCCAATGAAGAATGGTCCAGAGAGACTGGCAGTTCAGCAGAAAGATTCCTTACTAACAAGGCAAGATCAAAAGGCTTCTGTACTGTGAGATAAAAGAAAGCTAAGTAAGCTTGATCTTTGGAAAGCTTGGTGGCTTTGCAGTGGGAGATAACCAATCACAGATCTGCGTTATTCCATGATTGTTACACACGCCTAGATGACATTCCTGAAGTTGTTTCTTCTCTTTTCTTTTTTTAAGCTTCAATTTTCTTATCTGCGAAATGAGATTTAGATGAACATAACCTATAAAAGGTTTAACTTAAAACAGATGCTCAATAAATGTGTTCTCTTTCCATGGCTACCTGTTCATATGTCTCCCTGTTGAAGAGGGAGAGAGAAGGGCCTTGTAAAGTATCTATCATTCAGGATCATGTGGTGGGTATCATGTGAGATGGGAGCCAAGCACTTCGAAAGGTGCTGAGTATTCTTTAAAGGGTGCTCATCACTCCAACCCAGAAAGCCAGGAAGAGAGAATTTCATGGTGACTAATTTAAAATATCCTGTTTTTCTGAAGTCTCCTCCCTCTAAGATCATGAGCATGTATGAGGTCCCATGGCCTAACACAGAAATATGGTATAGTCCTCCTTGCCCTGGTGTGTGTGTGTGTGTGTGTGTGTGTGTGTGTACACGCGTGTGTGTGCATTCCTGCTAACAGCCCTCCCCTTATGTTCCTACATCCCTAGGCTTACCTGCATAGAGCCTGGTCGTGGGACAGATGAATGAAATGAGTGAGCATTGGAGCTGTGCTAAGAAGTGCACATCTTGGAAATTCCAAGAGGAAAAGTGCATTCTGGGAAGTAAACATCCATGTTCAGCTTTTACTCCTTCATTCAATCTAGGATTTCAATAAAACTGAACCTATTCTATTTGGCCACTTGCACTGGACAAGTGATTAACTGGCCATTGTGATGACAGATTATTTCCCTTTGGACTTAGGATCTTGACACGGAGGAGGCCAGAAAACATTTCACAAAGATTTCACCAGAATCTCTCCTCTAGGGAGGGCGCAGAGCAGATTCAGCCTCATCCACTGTCTCATTCTTCTGAGTGAGGGCCTGTGGGTAGAAATGGGGAGGGGTGAGACCTAGCTTTCTTAGCTCAAGCTAACACAATCATTCAATCAAGCAACATAGCCATTTTTTTCCTTTGAACCATTATTATGGCAATGCAGAAACTAGTTTCTTGCTTGGTCAAAGCTCATCTGTGCAAGGCCTTAACAGTCTGCTTTTGTAAATGCATCATGTTCAAAACTTATAATTGTGTACTATTTTTCTTGAAAAAGATATCTACTTTCAATCCCACCTCAGTCTCCAGAAAACCCAAATATGCCTTGATAATCTATGGCAATTTTTTGAGGGGCGTTATTCAATTCTGATTTTGCACAGAAAGAACACCTAAGAATATTCTTTGTGTCAGAAATTACTCATTTCTTCCCTAGGCCATGTCACCTTGGTGCAAGAGTGTGTTTCCCAGCCCCCTTTGCTTGTTAAATGTAGCCCTGGACCAATAGGGTGTAAGCTGGAGTGAGAACCTCCACATTCTGGATGGAAAATCTTGCTGCTGCTTGGTCCCGGTTTCCAGATTCCTCCTTCCTGCTGACTGGGAAAGGTAAGGACTCAAAGCTCCCTGGGGTGGTGGCACTGCCCTGCTGCTCCTGCACTCCCTGAAGACTTACAGGTAGGAAAGGAAGTCATTCAACCTTGAGTCTCTTAGTTATGATCATTTAGGCTGTACTGATATTTTCATCCTCTTCCATATCAAAGAAAATGAAACAAATGAACTCAGTTGAGTTTGTAGATGTAATTATTCTAGATATGCAATGCCCAAAATTGAGTTTGTTCAAGAGTTTCAAAGCACTAAAATATCCTTATCAGTAGATTCTCTCTAGCTCTTTTGATTTAATACCTGTAAAAAACACTGGGCAAATAACTAGGAGATGAGGGTTAGACCATTCATAGATGCAGGAAGATGCTCCTTAGCTCTTCGGTCCTCAGCGTTCTTGACTGTGTGTTATGAGTGATTCTTTTCTCTCAGGCTCTTGGGAAGGTGAAGTCCACATACAAGGCACCAGTCAAGTTTTAAGTCAACTATTTTATAAGTTTAATTTAAACTTTATTATTTAAATAAATGGTCCAATTTGATCCTAACATGAACCTGGTAATGAATCTCAAAATGTTTAGATCAGACGAGCACGGTGTAAACACACAATCAGTGCTAACGCACGATTAGAAATTTAGGAAATGCTTAATAGGCGATGGCTTTCTTACTTGTAAAAATATGCTCTTAATAATAATGGACGCCAGGCATTTAAAAATGTAAGCACTGCACAAACATGGAGTCTTGCCATAGTGGAGTCTACTCTGAGAAATAGAAAATCCGTTGGTAGATAAGAAAGGTCATCGAGGGAATATTTATAGGGTACAATTCCGCAGCTTACTGTATATGAAGAAGACGGTCACTCAAAGTACCCTTAGTGACCCTGACTTTCGTTTCTACCCCAGGTCCTGACTACGCCTGATTGGCTCAAAGTAGAACCACGCTGGCCAATCAGATTCCCTGTCTTGAGAGCTGAAGGTAGGTGCAGCTGCTTCTGGGTCTCAGGAGGGAAGGACTGGCTTTTCTTGAGGGACTGTTCGTCTGTTCCCTCTTGTGTCTTTCTCATAATCCATCTGCGTTACCAAAGTCGATTTTTCTGTCTTGCACCAAAGAACTTTGGCTGACACCCCAGGAAACCTTCTCACATGGCTGCCTTATGAGCTTCTGATATTCGTACGAAGGACAGTAAGTACAGGTAGTTATTAAAAAGTGTGTATGAAAGCACGGAGACAATATATATACGCAACACAATAAAATTACATTTTCGAAACTGTATTCCATCTTCTAAACAGAAGCTGAGTTAGTGCATTTCATAAACAGAAAACAAACAAGTTATCCAAAGCACCGTGTTTCCTGAGATCTTCCATTAAGACTACAGTTCCGGGGACTCTTGACCCCATGGTAGCAACGTAGGGGCCTCACACTGGCGCTGCTCAGGAAGGAGCCTGGCGAGCTACAGGCCTCCCACGGGTGCTTTATCGCTAATGTACCAAATGTGCTAATTACAAGGCCGTTTTCTCTTTGAGGAAGTCCCAAAGCACACACTCCTGAGAACAGTATCCTTCTGCCACTTGTAAAACTGCTATCAAGTGGGTTTCGAAACATAAACAATTATGCAGATAATATATGCGGGAATAGACTATTGTTAAAATGAAAATTATGTTTACCTTCGGTGGAATAAAATGAATCGTGTCCTTTGCCCTGGTCACTCTTTATTTTAGTCACCTTGCCTTAAAGAAATCTCTCCCAGCCATAATAAAAACCCCATTGATCCTTTCTTTGGAGACATTCATAACCGGATCTTTGATGAAATGCCCCATAATGGTTCTAAATGAGGTGTATTGAACTGTTTGTCAATTCATCGCAGGAACAGTGGCATTGCCAATATTAAACACGAGGTAAACAGTTCTTCTGAAAAGCATTACAGAAACGGTGTAATCTCTGCCTTTCATATCTGTGGCTTTATATTTTGAATCCTT
Source organism: Cricetomys ansorgei (assembly GCA_026225945.1). Taxonomy (NCBI): domain Eukaryota; kingdom Metazoa; phylum Chordata; class Mammalia; order Rodentia; family Nesomyidae; genus Cricetomys; species Cricetomys ansorgei. Next base: position 28,206 of record JAMJFZ010004169.1, read on the forward strand.
AAGTACAGTCTGAAAATATTCAACATCGTATTAAACACTGGAAGTAAAAATGCCATTCTGTGTGAAGTGCAGCTGATGAGTTCAGCCTTCTGTGAAGGGTGCAGCTGCCTGTCAAAGCGCCGTGGACAACACATCCATCCATCCATCCATCCATCCACACACACACTCACTCACTCCTACCTTTGTTCTCCTGCTGTTTCACCATCAGGTGAGTGTGCCCACGGATGCCCAAGTCAAGAACACCACAGCAGAAATACGCTTGTGTTTTCTGGGATCTGTGGAAGCCTGACCAGCATTGTCTCTGATTGACTTAGCTTTTCAGGGCTGAGAATGACCTTACTGTCATCTTACCAGAAGGAGTGTAAGACATTCCCTTTTAGGTTAGGACATAGCTTTGTCTCTAAATAGTACACTCCGCCCTAGGAACACTGCCCCGGGTATTGATTCTACTCATTGCCTTCCCGCTAGCTGCTGGTAAGACTCCTGGACCCATGTTAAATAAATCTCGTTGCTGTGATGCTGGAGGACCCCATGGCCCTTCATGATGAGAGGTCCATCTAGACCAGTGCCCATGTAGGATTTTCAGTGTCTTCTGGCCACCTCTCAGCCCACACTTTTACCTCCTTGAAATGGCTCACAGGCTTCTGAGCCTCTGCTTGTTTTTAGTTCTTTCAAGTAAGGACATCCCCAACATATCCAGTCAATTTGATAAAAATCTATCTAGCCATTTGGGTATGATGTGGTGACAGGAAAAAAAGAGACAGGAACTTAACGTTAGATTTATGGGACCAAAATAAGGCACGGTAGAGCGCTGCGGAGAATTCCTGCAGGTTCAAAATGAGTTCAAGTGTGTGGCAACAAGGCTCTTTCCCTTTTGATGTGCACTCAGGAATTTCGATGCTGTGAATTTCATAACATCAGCCTGGCTCCCAGAGCTTCCTTCGGTACCCCTCCCCTACTCCATGCCAGATGGGATCCAAGAGGGCAATAGGAGAGGCCCCAAATACCCACTCAGTTTGTCTTTTGCTTGTCTGTCCCCATGGTGGGGTCTGGTCGCATGAAAGCTAAATTCCAAAGGATTGGCATCCTGCAATTAAGAGAGATATGACATCTGTGGCCAATTTTGACCCTGTTACACACTTTCTGAAAAGTCTGAGGAACCATTTAGATAACTTTTTTGTGAAAATAAAAACCGAGTTTGGAGGGCAAGCTCCTTCCTAGCCATCTCCAGGAGCATTCTTGAGACTTAAAGTTGTGATTACATGTGAAAAAGTCTGACCATATTCTGAATTATTAATTAATATTGATGTCCCATCAATCAGGGCAGAGCATTTATAGTTAGCTGTAAGGTAGAGCCAGGCATCCCACCCGCCACTCTGGAAGCAAGGGTGCTCAGAGGAGCCCAGCAGACGAGCTGTCCGCCATTTCTGCACAGGACAGGTAAGCACACGAACCTCCAGACAGCATCCATTCCAGTGAAGCGCTAGGTAGCTTGCTGTCCCAGCTCTAGTCTTTAAGAGCAGCAGGCGTGAGGAAGACTCCTTGTCTACTGTTGTGTCACTAATCAGCCAGGCAGAGCAGTGTAAGGCAGCAACCATCGACTGGTTCTTGGCTTCACTGTTTTGCTCTGTGATCAGTTAGCTGGCTCTTCTGTTGTCTTGTCTGAGGCCTCTTGTGTGGCCACCATTAGTGAGCAGGGGCGTTGGAGGCTGACTGGTGGAGGAAGGTCTCATTCAAGATTGCTAGGGTGGCTTAATGTTCATCTCCTCTTTCTGTTTGGCCTCTCCTTCCCAGGAATGCTGCTCTGGGGTTCCAACAGGATGAAAAGGGAAGCCTCAAGACTGTGAGTGGCCTGCACTTGGTTAGATCTGCCATACGGTCTAGGTCGGTGAGAGTCTAGGTCAATGAGAGACTATGTCTAGTCTCAGTCCTCATTCCAGAAGAGGCAATATGGATGTCACTTCTTAAAGTCCTCAAGAGGAAGCTGAAAACAACGTGTTGCCCTGCTTAATCTGTAAGTCTGGACTGTGAGGACTCTTTTTCATGGAAAACAAGCGCTCCTGTTGGGGGTGGAGGGGTAGAATGATCCCAGCAATGGTTGATCTCTTTGTTTACCACAGCACTTAGCAAGCTGCTGTCCACAACCAGAATGACGTTAACAGATTATGATCTGATATTATTCCCAAACTTCTACCCAAGACTTTTTGTTTTTAAAGCACCTGGAGGTTAAAATTATTTTTTTACTGTGGCCTCTAACACCTCTCTTAGTTTTCCTATAAATAAGTCTTGATTCTCGACGTTTCCGTCATCCATTATGCCTCCCTGCTTTGATGCAGTGTAAAGACCTGTGTAGATGGGATCGACAAGATGCCTAGGACCGTCTCCGACCCTCTCTTTTTTCTGACCCACTGGGTAAGAAGGACAAAGTGCTTTGCGTGGCTTCTCCCAGGACATCCTCACATAGGTTATGGCCTCTTTGGTTCCCCTGTGGTATCCACAGTGTCTTATGTTCTATCCACCATAGGGATTCTAGTCTCCTGACTCTCCTTCTCGACAGGTCAGAAGTTCCTTGAAGGCAAAACTCAAACCATACCTCATCGTCTGTGGCCCTCAGCTCTGTGTCGACAGTGTAAGCTCAAAATGTGAAGACGTGGATTATATAATAAATTTCGTGAGATTTATCTCGCAATCATTTTTTGCTAAACGATCTCCAACTGTCTTTTGAGGGAATCGGAGATGGGTAACAGCAAGACCACCTATCATAGAGCACTCTCTGGGGCCACTGGAGAGTTCTGGAACTCCTCACATTCCTAACACCATCAACCTCTGGTGTTTTTATTCATGTATTTTGTAATACTGTGATTCTCACTCGCAAAACGTCCTGTATGAGTGAGAAGAAACACATCAAGAAGTGGCAAAAAAAAAAAAAAAAAAGGCTGTTAAAGTCTCACTTGAAACGTGACTACATGACCACGAGAATCCTGAGAAGGTGGCATATGATTTCCTGACGGACTTTACATATTTGTAGTTGTCTGAGAAAATGGTGCCCACTGTGGGCGGTGACCACCCCTGGTCATTCTCTGAAGCCACCCGGCAGCCTTTTCCCTTGCTGCCTCTGCTCCAGGTGGAGGTTCAGTGAGGTGGGAGCACAGTGGGAAGAAGTGACGAGTGGGGGTGTGAGAGGAACAAGGAGAGGGGGAGGGGAGGGGCCACCCTACTCCCCTTCTGTCGCCCTGAGCCTGGTCCACCTGAGCCTCTCTGATTTCTTTGATCCTCTGGGTCTGTCAAGGGCAGACTTTATAGCTTTCTCTGCACACAGTAAAGAATGTTGTCTCTAGAGGTGGAATATCGAACTTGAAGCTCTGTAAACCTTGCAAATTTCAGTCCATAACTGATTTTCTAATAGTGCACTTAATCTTTGTTTTCCTTTCGCCTCCCCCCCCATCGATATTGATTACCCAATGAAGTCTGTGTCTCTCAAGAAAGAGTTGAACTTGCTTCTTGTTTGACCTCATTTGGGGGAGCAGTTGAGAAGGTCTTGCTCTTTGGGGGAGCAGTTGAGAAGGTTTTGCTCTTAGGATACCACAGACTAAGTCCCTAAATAAAATGAGTCCAAATGAGACTGAAGAGAAGAGAATCTCCATCTTTCAACTTATTCTGGACATAGCTAATCTTTCATAGATCTTATCCAGACTGCCTCTGTGTAGCAGATTCTACTAGAATTAGCCCTAGATAGAGAAGCAGAGCCGAGACTGAGGCAGCTGGTTGAGCAAAGTTTACAGGCAGCAATTGAAAGGGCTGGAAATATTTGAATTCTGTTAATGGTGCTCACTACCTTGATAAATGGCTGTTGAGGGTCAGTATACACCCACCCAGCAATCTTCTCCCACTACCAGTTTTTGTTGAGCATCTAATACATATCAGAGACATTTAAGATAGCCATTTACTAGCTGAATTTATGTGCAGTACTAGTAGTGTACACACACACACACACATACACGGGGGGAGAGATAACACAGCATAGTGAAATATTTGGACTTAGGCTTTAGAATTCTCGGGTTCAGATTCTGCCTCTGCCTCTGCCTCTGCCTCTGCCTTTGCCTCTGCCTCTGCCTCTGCCTCATTTTATCACCGTGTGATAATTCAGCACAGAAGAACCTCCCTGCTAAAGCTCAGAGGACTTAGCATCTCCAGAATGCCCAGGACAGCGACAGAAAACACTCAGGTTCTATGAGAGTTTGATTAATAATTCAATTAGCTTTTCAGATGTTCCTAAGAACAGTGTGGAGTGAAGCCTTGTGAGCAGCAAAAGCTGGCTATGCAATAACCAACTCCAGCTAGAAAATCTTTACAAGAAAATGAAAAAACACCTATCAAATCACAAGATCTATAACAAGTTTAAAATGAGAATGTGGCCCAAATGTGTCTACTGAGCTGTGAAGCATAAAAGCAATGAGCTAAACTGTCTAATTGCATTTGAAAGAAAAATGATAACGTATTTAAAATGTTTAGTTAGGTGTAGTTGGATCGGCCTGCAATCCCAGTGTTGGGGAGGCTGAGGCAGGAGAATTACAACTTTAAAGCTATCACAGGCCACACAGTTTAAAGCCTCATGTTACTGATTCTGGGTTTGAGAGCACACATTGGTTTTTTTTCCCTGAATTATTTGTGTTCAAACCTCTTTAGAACTGTATAAAACGGGGCTAATTGCTTCAGATATTGAGGGAGCTGTTGGTTGTAATCACTTATTCACACGCTGGAGGAACAGGGTCCTTTCCATACATATCCACACTATCAAAGTGACACTGTCACCCTTCAGAAGTTAAGTAACAGAGGGCCAATTTAATACTGATGCCCAAGTACACAGTTAACTCAGGCTTTTATGAGACAGTCTAAAGAATTCCTTGTGCCCTTTTAGGTGGCTATGAAAGCAGGCAAAACCATCTTTTAACTTTTGTGGGCATGTATTCAACCTTCTTCACAGCCTACGTTTAATTTCATTGACTGTCCCTTTTTCTTCAGATTTTGCTTTTAATACTTGCCACAAGAGCCGCCTCCCGTCAAAATGTTCATTTTCATTAGAGATGGGAGGAAGATTTCTCGGAGAGGAGTGTCTGCTTTGAAGGAAGAAGCCGAGGGTTAGAGAAATCCAAATGCCAATTATGGGTAAGGTCGTTGGCGAGCAGCGGAGCAGTAAAGGCCAGGGAGTTTACTGCAAAAGGGTGCCCCCTGCTGGAGCTTCCTTGAACTGCGTCACCACGAGCTAGGAGGATTAGCTCAGCTAAACCCAGTAACCTAAAGCAGCTGCCCTCCCCTGCGCAAACTCAGATTCTCCGCAGATGTTTCCTTAGGACCCATCCAAATGTTTGCTAAATATCATCTGTTAATTTTCCCAAACATCTTGGATCTAGTTCTTTTATGTGTAACTCGACTCAAGATCTTAAAATAGATGACAGCCAAATTAAAAAAAAGAAAGAAAAGTACCATTGAGGTACATTTGTCGTGAAATATCAACACACTACCCTGCAGGAGGATTCCAGCCTTAAAAGGCATTTCAACTATTTTATGACTAGCGCCTTTGACCTTGGATTTCAACGTATCACCATCAGTAGGAAGAGACAGAAGTCGCAACTTAGATATTTTGTTTGTTTCTGGCCTCAGTCACCTCCCCCAGGAAGTACCCCTCACCCTCAGTCAGGACTTCGGTGCAATTGGATGAAGGCAAAATTGCCGTTGTCAGCATCCCTTTGTGGTGAAGTCTGCCTGTCCTCTGTGACTGGTACAGGCTCCGTTTGATAAGGAATCCACGCTCTTCTGAGGACTGTTTGCCACGTAAAATGAGATCCTTGGATCAGAGAGGTAAAAAATGCCTACTGCAGAAAGAAGGATTCCTTCCTAGTAAAATCGTTGTTATTTGGGGAAATGGTGTAGCCCACCCATCAAATCACACACCAGGATTCCCCTTGGAGAGAGGATCGGTTGTCATGGCAACCAAACCTCCAGCAGTTTCCCTCAAGACAGTGGAGGCTGGTTCTGGGAGGAAGGCCTACATCAGGAGACCGCGGAAGTCCATCAAGAGGCCTCAGGTCTTCACCACACCCACTGTTCCTTGCGGCAGAGGGAAATGGGGCGGCTGCGGCTTTGCCCCAGGATGCTGGGAGCGGGCAGCTGGGCTGGGAACCCTTTGTACTAAGGGAGGTCTGCCGAAGACAAGCAGCCTCTGATTATAGGACGGTTCATCAGAGCAGCTGCAAGCCATCAGCTCCTGACTCAGTGCCTCTCTGAGGATCCACCCTAAGGAGCTTCCCAAGCTGTGTGTACTGAACTTTATCGGGAACTACTGTCAGAGTTCTTTTAAAGGGGAACGCAGCCTCAAACACAGTTTTGTTTTTCCAGACAACTCTTTGTTAGGGTAAGTAACTGCTTTCCTCAGCCCAGCAGTCTCAAGTCACCTGGGAAACTGAAATTCATGGATGTGCGCCCCGTCCCACAGCTAAGAAACATAAGAAACTCTAGGTAGACCAACTCATCTTGTGTTGTTGCTAATTTTCTGGGCCCTTTTGATGCACAACAAAGTCTGAGAGCCACAAAAGAGACGAGCAATCTGTGATTTAGGGAAATTGGGACATGTGAGGTGAATCAGAAGTGGCTGAAACGGAGACTCAAGCTGCTTCATTCACCTGAGACCAGATGCAGGTCTTGATGCAAGCCTGTTGCTTTCCTCCTCTTCCCGAGTTATCGCATGTCTTTAGTGTCTTGTTGAATATGAACAGACAGGAATACTGTTCAAATCGTCAGTATCAGCTTATGGTGGGTTTCAGTTTGCTTCATGGTTGGCTTTATAGTGGAATCTCAACCTCCCAAAGCCTGTTGTGGAGAAGCACTGACTGTCTTCCTAAAGAGCTTTCCAATGTCCTATACAAGGTATGCAAACCAGCAATGGGCAGGGAAAATGGCTTTAATTTCAGCGATAGCCTTCAGGAAACAGTTGTGTGAGATGCCATGGGTTTGTGCACAGGGCACTGTAGCGTGGGTGTCCACCTCCCATAAGAAAGATGCTTCTGTCTTTATGCACATTTTGAAAAGTGCTAAGCACAGCTCCCTTGAAATCTCAGGGCTTGAATAATGCCCACCATTCGTGGAGGTTAACTATCTACTGAATACATCTAACATACCAGTGCTTCTTACCGACTCTCATCACAACCCCACAGCACTGGTGCTTTTAGTTCTTAATGGTAAGAATTAAGAAATGAATCTAATGAGAAGTAACTCATCCAAATTCCTAAACCTAGGGAGTGGTCTCTTCAGGATCAGAATCCCAGATGGTCTAATTCCAGAAGCCATGGGTAACTACAGCTTCCCATACATCCGAGTGTCCAGACCACCTTCTTCCAAGGGCTGCAGAAGCCACTTTATTTTGGTGCTGGGACTCAAACCCTGGGGCTTATACACGTTAGGCAAACACGGTGACACTGAGCTGTGCCCACAGTTTGGCTCCTTTCTCTTTGCACCCCTGTTAATATTGCTGTTGATAATTTATGGAAGTTTGCATTGGCATCTTATTTATCCTCACAGTAGTCTTATGAAGTAGGTAGCTCTGTCAAGACCTCTCTGTTACAGATGAGGAAACCAAGCCTCTGAATAGACCAGCCCCTTGTCTGAAGTTCCATAGTTAGCAATAGAGCTGAGCCAACCTCCAAACCAGGAAGTACATTCATATTTAATGCACTAGGGTTCTGCCACTTAGCCTGTGATGGCATGTATCCAGATCTGTGGTTATCAGGCTACCAGTGACAGCCCTTTTGAGTTATCACTTGTTTTTCTTTCATTTATTTCATTATTTCATATATTTCAGAAAAGACCAAGATTCAGAACTTTTCAAGACTATAATTTGCTTTCCCATTTATTCTTAGTGTGAGTGTGTGTGTGTGTGTGTGTGTGTGTGTGTGTGTGCGCGCGCGCGTACATGCATGCATGTGGCAGTCAGAGAAAACTTGTGAGAATCAGTTCTTTCTCTGTGCTGTAAGTTGTTAAATAAAGCTTAATTGATGGGGGTCATGTGCCATACAATTCATCTACTACAGTGTATAATCCAGTGGCTTTTGGTATATTTGTGAGCACATGTGGAGTCAGGTGACAGCTTCCTGGAATCAGTTCTCTTCTTCCACTGTGGGCTCTAGGGATTGAACCAGCTCATCAGGACAAGCACCCTTCTTTACCTGCTGAGCCATCTAGCAAGCTGGTGAATGATCCTTTATGTTTTCAGTTCTATTTCCCATTCAGGAGTTAGATTTTTGAATCAAAAACCTCCCAAGTTTACTGTTGAGAAGCTCCTGGGCAGAGTCCAGCCAGAAATTCCACTCCTGGGTGAGAAGCAGAATAAAAAAAGATTTAATGTTTTGAGACCTGCCAGAGGATACTGCAAAGCAGCTTCAGGTTTTATATCCCCAGAAGTGTGTGAAGATTCCAATTTCTCCACAGCCTGACCAACATGTGTGATGTGTCTGTCCTTTTGATTGTAGCCATCCCCCTGGATGTAAAGTGGTATCTCATTTGGTTTTGATTTGATGGCTAATCTGGAGAGTTTTGAGCACCGTGGTGACACAGTCTGGCTTGGGTTTCAAAGGGTCTGTCTGGATAAGAATAGACTGGAGTGGAGAGGAGGGAGAGGCAGGGGACCAGATAGGAGGCATTGCATTATGCAGGTGGGAAACAAGATAGCGGGAGGAGAGGCAGTGAGAAGGGATAGAATCCTGACATGGAGAACCTCCTGTGTCAGGAAGGTAAGATCTCCAGGATCTCAACAAGACAGGAAGACAAAGGTTCCATGGCTTTCCCCAGAAGCGGAATGCATGAAATTTGGTGCATTAACTACCAAGTCCTTCCTTATCCACAATAAGGACAAGAGTGACCTGGGAACCTCTAGTTTGGATGAGGGTTTGGTGGCACAGTAGGGCTAGCCCATGAGCATGACCATGGGTCTTCTGTCAGGGGGTTTGACCTTGAGACCTAGCTCATTGTCAGGTAAATATAGGGATTCAAAACTTTACAGTGACTTTTCTCAGAGCTCGAGAAGACAGAGACCGGTTCAAAGGGGCGTCAGAAGGAGAGAGGAGCTCAAAAGTTTTAAGATTCAAATTTTCTGGCTCTCGACTATTTCTTTCCTGCAGCCTTTTAGAAAATGTAAAAAAGAAGAAAAAATTTCATTAGATATTTTATGTGAATATGCGAGATTATGTTATGTCTCAAATGGAATGCTTGATCAATCAAACTGTGAACATAAGAAAGGAAAGGCAATGGTCTTCTGTGCTGACAGGACTATTTCTTACTGAGCACCCTTCATACTTGGAAGAAACCAAACACACAGGTGGTTTCTGAGCAGAAAGGAAGTGAAGATCCATCTGTGTCCACAGGTTAAAGGGAATGTTTATTTGAACATGGTGTCTATAGAGTTCGTAACTGGAAAGCATCTCAAATATAGATAGTCTACTCCACAGCTGAAGTTTGTGTCCTTCTTTACCATGGCTTTCTGGTTCTGATTAAAAGCAAACAAAAAAAATGCACATTTTGGTTTCTGTACGAGATATGCATTTGATACATTAGGCAACAAAGAAATGTTTGAAAACATTGTACAGTTACAAAACTAACAACGGCAGCACATGTTAGTAGTGGTTTACTGTGAGTCTGCTTTCAGAGGAGTGGAAAGCACAAACCTTTCCCATTGTGTTATAACTGAAGAACACTGAGGTGTGAGCCCAGGGACTGTGTTACTCCAGTAAGGGGACAAAGTCTGGTGAAGACCCAGGAACTTCACAGTCCTCCTGCTTCCTGACTGCTTTGAGCTGGAGGTGAAGTGGAGAAACTGAGGTCTGGCCCCTGCTACTCCTGATAGCTTGGCTGCTATTGCAGAGACTGTTTGCCCAACCCAGTTCCTTTTCCTTTGGAGCACACAAAGAATCCACATTTCCTGTGACGAGTTTTGGCCAACTGTATGTGAATGGAGCGATGTTTATTCCAAAAATGTAAAGATGGGCTCACCACGACAAAATCCATTATTATTCATGGATTAATACTTCACAGGGAAAGAAAACATCTGATCCCTTTGAAAGACCTCAGTGCATTTCCATATCCACTTAGCCCTGGGTCATGGCCCCATTATTTACACCAGTTCTGATCTGTGAAGCTTCTAAAGTACAGGTTCCAGAGATAAAAAGATAGGAAACAGTTTTCAGTCAATTGAGCTGTTTTCTCTGTAGAGAGGAACCTTGATTCTAAAAGAATTCCATGATTGACTTTGGAGGAAGCAGCTAAAAATTCTAATGGCTTCAAGATCCCAGAGCTTTCATTTGAATGTCCCACTCCTCAAACCTCCCCCCCCCCACCCCCGGCGCCCTGGCAAGGAGACAAAGCCCTCACTAAAGCTGCCCCATATCTGATTCTGGAATTTTCTCTATAAGAAGGAATTGCACCTTATGCCTAGGGTCTCTGCAGAACCTGTTCTACTTCAGAGTCTCACTCAAGCCAAGCCAGAAAAACAAATGTGTTTGAACTCACTAATTTAACTTCCTTTATTATTTATTTATTTATTTTACTGCCAGGATATTAAAAAAAAAAAATTAAATAAAGGTACAGGTTTTTTGCCTGCTTATAAAATCATGCTTATTTTTAAACTTCTAAAAATGTTTGGAGTTCTCCGGAATTTCAGTTGATTCAGGCATGGATCATTTGAAAAGAAACATTAAACTATGGGACCCATAAAGTACCATCTCAGAGAACCTTATTCCCTAAATGCAAAGCTTTGCACAGGGAGCTCTCTATGAGCCAGGTTACTCAGGAGTCTCTCCCGATCTCAGAAGTAAACAGTATTTCTTTGTCATAATTATTTATTTTCCCAAGAGGCTAGAAAGGCTGCGATCTTAACAACAATTTTATCTGTTTCCTCTTTCAGCATGATTTACTGTGTACACCTAGGAAAGTGGGAGCTGCTGTGAGCTCCCCTCGTCCAGGCTTCCAGAAGATACCTCTCTTTTAAAGGACCCAGGTGTTAAGCCAAACCCCTCGTTTATAGAATGTTAAAGCTACAACACAAGTCAATAAAGGGCTGGAAGTGCAGTTACTGCCGCTGACATTGCACCCCCTAACGCACCATTGTGCCTTTTATTTCTCTTTCACAATGGTGTGGAGTTAAAGAGGGAGCGTAAAACTTAACTTTGAATTTCCTGGCTTTTGTTGGTTTGTTGAGCAATCCAAACGCTATTGAATTTTCCCCCCTCACTGGGTGGTTGTTTTTCTGGTGTGCGCAGTTGTGCATTGTATTTTTCTAAGAATTACAATGGTTTCCACACGTCACATGGGCATGGATGTCAGCCATAGGTTGACCTTTGGCTGGGTATCTGGAAGCAGAGGAATATGTGTAAGCTGTGTGAATTCATTTGAACCTGACAGTGATTTCCAGTGGAGAGGTCACCGGGCAGCTAGCTCCTTTTTTTCCCCTTGGATTGGGCCAACAAACACCGGATGAAAGGGAAATCTGCCCACGTTCAGGACCTTCCACAGCTAGGACCCATTCATTAGATACCCACCAGTCGTGCCTTGGGAACTCGCTACAGAAAAAAGGGGCTCTGAGCTCATTCCTCTAGCAAGCAAACAGGTCTTGTTGGCTAGTTATTTTCTGTTTTTTTCACATATTAAAATTAATGTAGAGTTTATTTTTCTCATCACAAAGTTATTCATGTTCACAGTAAAAAATTACCAAGTAAAAATAAGCATCGAAGAAGACAAAAGAATCATTTAATTAGCCATTGTTGACAGTTTAGCGGATATCATTGTTGGCATTTATCCTAGGCAAAACTCTGCTTTTTTTTTAATTTGAAAAAGGGAATCATACTATACATGCTCTTCTGTAAGCTACTTTCTTTGAAACCACGACTTCAAACTTAACTGCCCAGCCATCATATCTGTCACATTTTGGCAATTACAAAGTTAATACATGTGTATAATTAAAGAAGAGAGCATTGCATGAAGTGATTTATGGGACGCTTCTTTGTGTTTTTGCAAACATACATAGATGAACGTATATGTAATTTTTACAATAATATACTGTAAAAATTTTTTTACATAATATTCCTTGGCAGTTGAATTGTAACTGAGGCATGTCTTCTGACTCTCCACTGGACAGAGAGCTCTGTGGAACCATGTCTTTATTTATTTATTTTTTATACTGAGCGCAGTGCTAGCTTAGAGCCTGGCGCGTAGCAAATTCAAGTTTACCTTGTTTCTATTATTTTCTGTACTGCCAAGGGTCTCCTCTTGCATGGAATTTCAACCTTATGTATCTTGTAGATTCTTGTATAGTGCCAGAAACAGAATGCTGGCCATGAGCGTGAGCCCTAGAATTGGGATGCTGGTTCCAGGTCTTTGGAACTGTAGTGGCTGGAGCTGGTGAGCAAAAGCCAGTTATATTCATCTTCCAACTCCAAGCTCAGTGGCATCATGTCTGAAATCAGCTATGGTAGAAGCACCCACACTTGGCTTCCTATCACACCATTGCTGTGGCCACAGGAAGGTTATACGACCTTTTCAGGGCTTCGACTTCTCATAGCTGGGGAGGCTGCTCGGTGCAGCTTTGAGGGGCATGTGCTTCATGTGGAAGCATCTGAACTGCGCCTCTGGAATCATGGTGTGCACAGTGCTGCTCAGAGGGAGGCAGTGAGTACTCAATGTTTAATACACCTGACCGTAAACGGGTTAGCTTGAATTTATACCAAGTGTCAATACATGCAAGCAATTACCACACTATGTTGTTATAGATGTATGAATTACTTTAGGTATCTCCAAATGCCCTCCAAATATGCATTAATTTATACTCTATGAGTTTCTTCACTTTTGATATATTGGTTTCCCTGTCTAATATCTGCAAAATACCTAATTACAGAATTTATATCCTCTTCATTGATTACTGGTAAAGCCAAGCATATTTACTCCTCAGCCATTGGCTTTCTATGAATTATCTGTGTTCCCTATCCATTTTGTATTAATATTCTTCCTTTCTTCTTCCGTCAGCCCCAACGAGTTCTCCATATACCTTTTGCCAACATGTTTGTTACATTTCCCTTGCTTTGGTTTTGGGATTTATCATATTATGTTTTTTGTTTGCTTCTCTAAGAAGACCAAAAATATGTTGCATTTTGGCTGGTGAGATGGCTCAGTGGGTAAAGGCCCTTGTCAACAAGCCTGAGTACTGGAGTTTGGTCCCCAGGACCTGTACGGTGGAAGAGAACTGGCTCCTGGAAGTCGGCCTTTCATCCCCACACTCATGCTGTTGTGTGTACGTGCACATGCACCCACATAACAAATACATGTAATAAAAATGTTAGATTTGCACGCGGTAAAAATTGTTATTGGAGGCTGGAGAGATGAGCCAGCCTAGTTTCAGGTCCAGTGAGAGACACTGTCTCAAGAAGGTAAGGCAGAATGGCAGAATGATAGATCAGGACACATGACAGCTTCCTATGGCTGTCAGTGCGGGTGCGCACATACACACACACACACACACATGCACACTCTCTCTCTCACACACACGTATATGAAACAAATTATTGCTGTTTTTAGTACTACTGGCCTACTTTGAAATGTCATTTGGGTTTATAAACATAATCTCAAAAACTTCAATAATTAAGGAAGAGTATTTTACATTTTTCTATCAACAGCTGGGTTGTGTTATTTTATATCTAAATATTATTTTATCTATTATTTAACAAGATGCCTTTCTGTGTTTATGCATTTTGTGATGATGATAATAATTGCATGTGGCAATTATAAATACAAAAACTTCTAAGTAGCTGTTCTGCTTTTGTACACATCTCTAACTCAACATCCTTGTAAGACCACTTTTGCGCCCGTCTCAAACTATTCACCTAGAGTAGAGCCGCGCTGACCTCTGGGAAGGTTATACTGTTTTTGACTCTCGCTATCAGCTGATGAAACGGGTATTTGGATTGAAAAAAAAAAAAAAACTGAGAAATCTGAGAAACCAAACGTTTATATTAGGAATTGGGGATGCAATTCACAGTGTTTTGTTTTTCCTTTCAGGTAAACAGATGTCTCGGTGTCTTTCCAGTCTGCTTTTGCGACATCATTACCACATAAATTATCCCAGCACGAGGCGTGGAATGCGTTCCTGAGCTGGTTATCAGACTCCGGCAAACCACAATTGGAAAGGCGATCTGAGCGCCTGAGTGATTCGCAGCTGAAGTCACGAAAAGAGACGTGGCACAAAGGCGGAGGGACACTGAGCAAACGGAAGTGGGGGTGATGTTTCTGCGAGGCAGGCGAGCCCACAAACCTTTACAAATTTGGGTCAACAAAAACACAAATCCCGAGGCGCTCAGGAACCTCAGGCTCCAGGTAGCTTGCGGGAAGTGCAAATGTGGTCTGAAGACATCCACTGTATTCCTGGAGTGTTTGTCACACCGCAAAGTCACCAAAGGGTGCGGGAATGATTTCACACAACAGTTCACTTGGCAATTTAGGTTGGTGCAGGCTGTCTAGTCACGTGACACTGCTGAGCCAATAGGAAAAAGAGTCTGCTTTGCCCCTGACAGCCGGCTGAGATGTCAACAGCCAGTCTGACAGAGAAGTGAAACATAATAACATTTGCATTGATGTTTTCAACTGCAGTTGCTACATGGTTTCTTCTCTGCTCTTGCAAAGATGCAATATGTTGATCGGGCAATAAATTCCTCGGGCTTCTTTCTTTAAAGCCTTCTAACCCGGATTTGATGATTTCACAGCAGTACACGCCGTGGTCTGTTGCTAACTCTAAAATGGAATCAGTGTCTGTCTTACACATAGTTTTTAGGGATGGCGGTTTCTATGTCTTGAATACAAGTGCAGCTTAATCAAGACAAAAATTCAAGAAAAGGCACGATTATGGCGCCTTGAATGTTAAGCAATACCCGGTATGCATTAGACATTGATGAATATTTCAAGGAGCATCTCATGACTAAGCCTTGTCAGTTTAAGATAAAAGATTTAGTTGCTGCACACGCAAGCTATTATATGCAGAGCAGAAAAAGAATAATTTAGTAAGCCCCAATTCTGTTGGATAGATGCATAGTGTCATATCTTTCAGAGAGAAAGTGAGAGTAAAGGTTAATTTAAAATGTGTGCAGGAGCCAGGCATGGTGGTTCACACTTGTAATCCCAAGACTTGTGGGCCATTAAGCAGGAGGATTGGTGTGAGTTTGGGGCTAGCCTGGGCTATATCTGTAGTGAGTTCTAGGCCAGCCTGAGTTTCAGTGTTCTCCCCCCTCCACCTCTTTCTCTCTGTACATATGGAGTGCATGTAATAAAATTAAAAGGAATGCACGAATTATGCTTCAATAGTTTTTAAATTAACCCTTACAAAGATGTAACTATTTCCTGGATCTCAGTGAAATTTTGGATAAAGACAACAAAGCACAACCATCAGAGTGAAAAATGGCAAGTGCAGGATTAGGAAGGCTGGTTGATTACGGGAGACGGATTCGATGGTCATTTGGACAGCAGCTTGCAAACCAGCCTCTGTAGGAGGCCTGGAGTTGATCTGACTTCCCTTTTTCCTCATTTGGGCAGCAAGTCAGAGGAGGGGTGTAGCAAGATAGGACTCAATCCCTAGCAGGACACCTGCTGGCTTTCCTCTCAGCCCCACCAGCACCTCTCTTCCTGACTGGAGCACCTTCTACGCTCCTTGGAACCCATGTCTCCCTACGTACATGTCTGGTTTCAAATTCTGAGAAGAAAAATAGTTTGAAAGTAAATTAACTTGTCACGGATACCTGTATGAGAAGGGAAAGGCCTGAGAGGGCAGATTGCCACTGGATACAGAAGGCTCTGGGTTATTCCTAGTCAGAGTAGGGTAGAACTTGAAAAGCTATGGTGTTAAAAGATCTTCATCCTCAGATGGGCCATAGATGGCTGTATGCCCTGAAGATGCACAAAGAGATCCATGGTATCTACAGGACCCACTTGAGAGTGACATTACTCACAGCCATATCCCCAGGCCTCACATGGTATCTGGCAAGCCAGGGGCTCCCACAAAGCCAATTAGTCTAAAGCAACAGGCCCCATTTAATTTGCATCCTAACAAACATACACTTAATATCTATCGTTGCTCTTGTGTTTTGTATTCGTTTTCTTTAGAGGGCCTCCCTGCAAAACTAGTGTCTGCCTTGTGTAGGCAGGTCATAAACATTTATAGACCGAATGAGTTACAATGCCCTCAACCCAACCCAAACCCAAACCAAATAAACAACAAACCAAAAAGAGCCAGCTGCAACCAGGAGAATCAAAATCGCCCTTGATCAGTCAGAGGCAGCATTCCTAGATTACGCCTCAACAGCACTAGGCAATGATTTACCTCTATTAATTCAGCCAACTGGAAGCTCAGTTCTTGCTTTCTATGGGTTGTGAACATAGCTGCAGTCAGGAGAGTCAACACACAGGGAGCCTGGTGCTCGATCCTGGACTTTCGCAGACTTAACTGATTATTTTGTTCCTCTGCTGTAGATGAACAAACTGGAAGCGCAGAGGTTTGAAGCACGCCTCTGTGCACAGGTGAAGCTGAGATCTGCACCTTAGCCAGCTGAGCTCCATGTTCCTCCTCCACACCTGTTCCCCATGACCTCATGTGACTCTATGGGAGGAAAGGAGAGGGGCTGCTGTGGTTGCACAAATCGAAATTAAACAATAAAATGAGAGAAGCGCAGAGGAGATCTGTCAGAAAGTAAAAGAAAAAAAAATCTGCTGCTGATAGTGTCAATACATGACACGATCTGTCATCTTCTGTCCTGCTTATGTTAAAAGACCCATGTAATTTGACACAGACTGGGAGGAAACGATGAATGAGAGATGGGCGACATGGAGAAACATTGAATCTGACTTGAAGCAGGAGCTACAGCTGCTCAAAGATTAAAACTCGCAGTTAGAAGGGTCAACAGGAGCTCAGACCTCATGGTAGTAATAAACCACTTAGCCGTAGAATTTATTTCTCCCTTTTCTCTTCTTTCCTCCCTTTAAATGTTTTAATAATTAACTTTATTTTATGTGTAGGTGTTTTGCTTGACCACATGTGTGCAGCGTTCGCAGAGACCAGAAGTGGGCATGAAATATCACTGGTCGAGACATAGGTAGTATAGAGGTAAGTATTGTGACTTGAACTCTGATCCTGTGAACGAGCAGCCAGCGCTCTTAACCACTGAGCCACCTCTCTAGATGTCCCCTCCTGACCCTTTGACAGGTTCTGCAGATCAAGGCTGGCCTTGAACTTCCTATGTAGCTGAAAAATGACGTTGAATTTTGGATCCTCCGGCTTCCACCTCCTTAGTGTTGGGACTACAGGCAGGAGTCACCAAGGAGTTTAAGGGATGGAACCCAAGTCTTAATGTCTGCTAGACTAACACTCCAGCAACGATGCTATGTTCTCAGCCCTAGAATTTTAATTTCTTTGTAGCTCCATGAGCTCTTGGGTATTCAGTCCTTACATCAGGAAACCCTCACAGAAGTCAGTGTTTGGGCTTGCAGTGGAAGGAAGGCTTCTGTAGGTGATGGTGTATTTGAAAGAAATGTGTGACGTGGTCCTCATAGCAAGAGCTGGCAGGACAGTTATGGAGTCTGGATACCAGCCCAGAACATCAGGAGACAGAGTCATGCTGCTGACAGGTAGTAAATTCTGAGAAAAACATAAGGGGAGGGATTAAGACAATATATAGTTGGCTGTTAATTGTACAGATTCATTGACCCTTTCTCAATGTTTCACAGTTTAGAATAGTTTATTTTCTTTAATTTAAAATTTTTTCTTCTCTCATACAACTTACAATACATCCAGAACCCCCACTTCCTTCCCCCGGCTCCCCTCATCTCCCTTCTCTCCCAGATCTACCCCCATCACCACCCATAACATCCCTCCCCTTCTCCCCAGAAAAGATCAGTTGCCCCAGGGTTACTTCTCAAACATAGCAAAATGGAACAAGGCCAGGCACCAACCCCTACATCAAGGGTAGACCAGGCAACCTGGCAGTAGCAAGAGTCCCAAGGGCCAGTAAAAGGATCAGAGACACCCTCACTCCAGCCTGTAGGTGTTTTTCAAGAACACCAATCCAGACAGCCATAAGACATATTTAGGTGATCCTGCAGGTTCTGTGTCTGTTCCTTCAGTCTCTGTGGGCCCCTAAGAGTGCTAATCAGTTGACATTGTAGGGCTTGTTTTCCTGGTGTCCTGGACCCCTCTGGTCTCCATCCTCCTCCGCTCCCTCTTCTGCGGTGTTGGTTCCTTGATCTCTGCAGGATGTTTGGCCCTGGGCCTCTCCATATGCTCCTCTCAGCCACTGGAGGGGGCCTCTCTGGTGAGGACTGGACTAGGTGCAGATCTATGCACAGAGCATGACACCATGGTTATCCAGTCTCTAGTTTCTGGCCTGCCCCATAGTTTCAGGCAGGGGTTTCCTCCTGGGCATGGGGTTCTGCCCTTCCATTATCAAAGAGCATCTTGCAGGGAGGATAGTCCGTAGGTCAGAAGTTTTGTGGATGGGATGGTGTCTCAGTCTCACCGTCTCACTGGTAACCATGCCCAGCCACAGGAGACAGTCTGTTCAGGCTCCCTATCCCCGATTACTAGGGATTCTTACTAGAGTCTCTCTCATAGGTTCCAGTGAGTTTCCGCTACACCAGGTCTCCTGATTGCCCTCCAGTTCTAGTAGTCTCTCCATGTATTTTCCTCCTCTGTCCCTCTCCTCCTTCTGGTCCCCTCTGCTCCCCTCACACAGCCCATCTACACCCTCTGTTCTATTTCCCTTTTACTATATCTGTGGATATTAGTACCTTAGAATAGTTATTGTTGTGCTTGTTTGTTTTTTTGAGACAAAATTTCTCTGTTGTAACTCTCGCTGTCCTAGAACTCATTCTGTAGACCAGGCTGGCATCGAACTCACAGAGATCCCCCTGCCTCTGCCTCCTGAGTGCTGGGATTAAGGACATGCACCACCACTGCCCGGATTAGTTTTATTTAAAGATTTACTTATTCATGTATATGAGTGCTCTGTCTTCATGCATACCGGAAGAGGGAATCAGATCCCATTACAGATGGTCGTGAGCCACCATGTGGTTGCTGGGAATTGAACTCAGGAAGTCTGGAAGAGCAGCCTGTGCTTTTAACTGCCGAGTCATCGCTCCAGCCCCCTAGAGTAGGGTTTTATGTGCCACTTCACAAGCTTGTGACAGAGGCAATGGAAGTATTATAAGGAGACTCAGAAGGGTGAATTGAATTATCTGAGACAATCCAGCTGGTTGGTGAGTGGAGCGAGCTGGGAGTCAAGCTACACCCTGCTTCTCCGGTCATTATTCTCCACCCCAGGCTATTTATTTTGAGAATCACTGTTTTCTGAGAAGCATCTATATGACCTAGTGCATCAGAATTCAAGAAACAAGTCTCCTAGTTACCCAAACGACAGATGCACCAGCTTGTCTTAGTACCGAAAGGGTGAGTTTAGAAGCCCATGACCTTGGATTCAGACAAGTACACATCTGGACTCTGCTTTAGAACTCGGACAGCGATGAGCCAGCAAAATGGGGGCTGGAGAAGGGGTAGCTTGGTTTATAGGGTCTGCCGATTTTCACAGATACTTCCAGGATCTAAGGTGCTCGTAGTTTTAAGGCGGTTCAGGAAATTTCTTCATGTTTAACCAAAGGTTCTCCCAAGCTGGTAAGAACCCAGTCTAATTCTGGGACTGTCTCTACTCGTACCTTGATGATAAGAAGTATCTGAAGACCCAACTTGAAAATCTTGAGTCAAATACTAAGGTTATGCCTATTTGTGCCTGTCCATTAGAATACAAATTCATATTAACCATCTCATCGATTTTTTAAAAGTGGCTTGACTCGATCTGTCTGACACTCATAAGCTGACTACATTATTGATAATTACTTCTCCTCTTTAGCTCTTAAAGAACAATGTACTCCTGGTGGATCTGAAAATTAGATTTCTAGGACTGACAAAATGCTATACTTTCTACTAAACATGCTCCCATTTCCTTACATGTCTGAACATTTCTGTAAAGAGTGGATCTACTCATGATCTCCACGCTCCCCGAGTTTAATGTAACAGTAACGGATACCCGACTCTGGGTCACGGATGTTCTGTTCTCCCTTGCTAAGCGGCGTCACTTTGGTGTTTGAGCCGAAAGATCTGTTTGACTCACACTGCTCTGAAAACCTGAAGTGCAGCGTATCCGTTCAGTTTTATTGTCCCTGGTGGATATTAACAAGAACCGTAGATGTGGGTGGAGGAGAGACCAGGCCTTTCGAGTGGAGGGACTGGTCCTTTAGCGGCGCACTGCTGTGGCTCTTAAGGAAAAGGACTGGTCTGTTTTGTTTTGCGCTCCTGTAAATCAAGAATACAGTGAGTAGTTAGACATCCCTCTATATTTATGCTACTGTAAGTTCGGATTTACACACTTGACACTAGTACAGGAGGAGCATTGGTATTAGAATAAAGGCTACCCTGAATAGACACGCTGTTATCCCCAAACCTTTAAACCCTTTGTTAGGCTGTAGATATTCCTATGTAAAGCAGACATGGCCAGTTTTTCTGACAGGAGCCTTTTCTTGGTCAGTGCATGGAGTCTCCATTCTTTGTCTTTTGCTTTGTTTTGTTTTTGACATTGGGTTAACAATCGTATTGATGGGCCTCTTAGGAAAGAGTCAGTGAAGCAGTGCAGAGATGGGAAAGTCCCATGGAAATAAGAGCTTACAAAGTCTGACTGTATTTTAAGTCCTGGAGCAGTCCATGGAAGCAAGAAGCAGACGAGTAGAGCACACACGTTTACCAAGGGCAGATTTTTGTCCGCTTAACTAAATTTCCTCATCTTCTCCCGTAATGCTGACGTCACCTAGATGCCCCCTCTCTCACGTTCCTCGGCATCTTTGTGGTTTAGCTTCCTCAGGAAGACGGAGCACTGATGGGACTCACAATCCGCACACCGCAGGCGGACAGGGCTTCCACCAGCTCCAGCTGGAACCCCTATGGCACTTTCACCTTCCTGACCCTCGTGGGGGAAATGCCTCTTGGACAGGCATGGAAGGCATTCTTTTTAAATGTCTTATTAGGACTTTCTCCGTTAGTACAGAGAAGAGGTTTGGAGGCTTGCTGGGATCCACTGCTGGGACTGAGCTCAGTGTCACAACAGGAGTCAAGCCATCTCTGCCCAGATGCCCCAGCCTTTGGGTGAAGGAAAGAGCAGGGTTGTCAGAGAGAACACTACAGCTTTGTGTCCCCAGTCCTCGGGGTCTGAGTGCACTTTTGACATTACCTGTCTGCACTTGCCTTCCTCCTGCCCACATTTAATTCAGTTCCTGGTTTCCTTTGGAAAATACTGCTAATGTGGACTGACCATCGTATCTCCCTTGACAATGTGGGCTTTCTCTGATTACTTTTGATGTAAAGTACAATGAGAATTCAAGGCCTTATTATTATTCTGACTAACCAGGAGACGAGCCAGGCTTAAAGTCAGATTTGTTTGTGTGTTAATGCATTTGTATTACCCTTCCTCGCACCCCGTCTCCACTCCCGCTATCTTCAATGTGAGTTTGCACTTGTCAAAATGAATAATAAGCGGCATCAATTCCAGCCCCACTTTTCCAGCGTGTTCAGCCGTAATAGTTTCACTTCGCCTTGATTCTGTTGATTGCTATTAAATCCCGGATTGCTTTAAATTCTGTGAGATAGTCTTCAAAGTATCACTTATAAATTGTGTGCATTTATTACTATCTCTCTTAGAACAAAGGGTATTACAGCTCTTGGGAAAAGACTACCTTCTCTCCCGCACTCCAGCGAGGTTATGGAAATGCATTCCATCTTTTCAGAAATTAATGGTTTAAAATGAAAGTAAATGCAATACATGATTGTGGAAGGGTTTTTTTTCTGTTTGTTTGTTTTTCTCTCCCCCCTTTTGTAATCCAACCCAAACATGTTTTAGTTTAAAACAAAAAAAAAAAAAAAAAAAAAAAAACGTATTATGGCCAAGATTCACAGATTTCCCTTTCTTGAACACTGCTGTGTACGAAGTGATAGTTAATGTGTTTTGGCCTCCGATGAGATACATTTAGGATTCAAAAGCCAATCCTATTTTATTCTCAGAAGCATAGTTTTTATAGTTGATATTTGAAAGGGATCTTTCTAGAGGGACTATTGCAAATATAAAGTCTATTTTTTCTATTTAAAACGTTACATCTACTTCAAATAAAAACCTACGCATGTGTACTTAAGTCAGTTGAGTGTGGTGAGGGGAAGCAGCGGTCAAGCATTGATTGTGCACAGCTTGAGGGCAGCTGTGTTCTGGGGGTGAGCAGACACCTTAGAATGGCATGTGAGTGCAGAAGAGAGGGGCAGTGATTGGTCGAGTGCCTATGAGGGTCTGAATGAGATGCAGGTTTGCTTCAGTGCTGCCATGCTTTAAGCTTTAGTATCCCTTATTTGCAAGGGCTCCTTCCAAGACCCTGTGAAAAACCAAAGTAATGCATCCACAGGGTAGTATATCTGGCAAAGTTTGAAAATGTTGAGATATTTCTATGAGATTGGTCAAGATCAAGGTTTACATTTGCTTCAACTTCTCCTCTTGTTTCTTTTCCTAATGTGTAGTGGAAGGTTGGGATGGCCATTAGTGTTCTGGAGATCTACGTAAGGCAACACAAATTGGAATACATTTAGTCGTGGTTCCCTGAGATATATTTACAGGGTCTCCAGGGGAACCCCCCCCATGTGTGTTTAGGCTCTTGCTAACCATGCCCTAGTAAACAGAGCTTCCTGGAATACTTCTGCTGCTCAGTGCATTAGTCTCAGCATTGAGACAAGAAGATTCAGGGACCAGAAGTGAAAGTATAGATTCCCCGTGTTCTGCAGGGCTGGCTGTTCTGAGCAGGCGTGGTGAAAGGGACATTAGTTTGGAGACACACAGGAAGGGCTAGAGTGGCCAGTGATTAATGGAACAGGAGTTTACTCCTTCCAGAAAGAAACTCCACAACGAAGAATACACCACTATACAGAGACATATGAGTTTTCATTCTCTTCCTTTCAACAGGAATATGTGAATTAGAGCGAGTCACCGTTCTTATACTTTCAGGGTACAGATCCATATTCACAGAGATACGTCTGTTTAGTACTCAACACGTCCCAGCTACCAATGATAAAAACAAATTTTGTTCAACCGTCTAGAACAAAGACTCATCTTTTTATTCTCTCTACAAACACCATATGACAAAATCCTTGTCGTATGAGGATGTGATCAAAATCGTGCAGCCAAATATGATAGGAAAAGTACTCCGAATGGGCGTCAGGCAACTCATTAATAGAAACATTGGGCTTTTCTGTGTTTCATGATATGCATGACGTCTGACAACTTAAAAACCGTGGAGTGTGTCATTGCTTTCTTTCTCTCCTTAGCTCATATTCACTTTTAGTCTACATTCCAGTCTCAGGGCGCCATTTAAACTGTAAGTCTCTCTGAGCCCCACAAAGTTCAGACCCACCAGTCTCTGGCACCAGGTTACTTTCAGGCATAATCATCCTATTTAAGTGTCATTATGCCTTGCACAATGGAGCCTGCTCATTTCTTGTTCTAATGAGGAAACTGGGGCCGAGGAGTTGACTCCCTTCTGTGAGGCCAGTCGGTCCCACACCTCGGTCATCCGGGACGTTGTGTTTGGACCCCTAGTCTATAACTATTTCCAAAATTAATGCTTTTCACTCACAACCACCCTGTCATTTTCCACAGCACATGGAGCTTTATCTTAGCAACCCTTGAGGCAAGTTTCTTTGATTCATTGTTCCTTTCCCATTTCCAGAAATGGTTTTGGGAGATAAGAGAGGTGGTTATTAGATAGATGGTAAATTTCCTCAGTTTCCCCTTTCTGGGTTTACTTCTTCCTCCTGATCTCAGAGCCCCTTCACCTCCACAAACCAGGAGTCCCCCCTCACCCATGAACTCACCTTCATGCTTTATCAGTTGCAAGACTTTTAGAGTTCAGTTCCTCCATACCTTCCCCTTTGTCTCTCCTTCTTCCCCTGTGCCTGAGTGTTGTTAGGGGCCCTCATCCTTCGCTTAATGAACTCATTCATGTCCGGATTGCCCTTCCTGCTCTTATTTCTCTTTAATCTGAACTGAACAATGCTGACACATGAGCACTTGTTTGATCCCATTTCCATCCTGTTCAAAATGGTTCAAGTCATCCAGTATCATTGTTACAGTCTGGGTCTTAGGTGTTTTCCAAGGCTCACTGAAAGTTTGTTCTCCAGCTCATGGTGCTGTTGCGAAGGGTTAGAACCTTTGAGAGGAAGGGCCTAGTGGAAAGGTTAGGTTATTGGGAATGTGCCCTTCAAAGAGATATTTAGACCACAGCCTCTCTCCTCTCCTCTCCTCCCCTCTCCTCTC
Source organism: Cricetomys ansorgei (assembly GCA_026225945.1). NCBI lineage: Eukaryota > Metazoa > Chordata > Mammalia > Rodentia > Nesomyidae > Cricetomys > Cricetomys ansorgei. The sequence continues at coordinate 52,667 of JAMJFZ010004169.1, forward strand.
CTCCTCTCCCTCCCGTCCCCTCCCCTCCCATCTCCTCTCCTCTCCACTCCCTTCTCCCCCTCCCCTCCCCTCCCCTCCCCTCTCCTCTCCTCCCTCTCCCTCCCCTCCCCTCCCCTCCCATCCCTCTCTCTCCTCTCCTCTCCTCTCCTCTCCCCCATTCCTCTGACTGTGGAACTGAAATGTCTAAAACTATGACAAGATAAATCTTTATTTCTTTTTATAAGTTGATTTTCTCAGAGATCTTGTTACTGCAACACAAGGGTGACAGATACAGTCACGTACCACATTCTTATTGAGGTATAACTTTGACTCGGGCAATGAAGATACAGAAGAGAATAAAGGTTTCTGCCTCATGGAACCAATATACTACTGAAGGGAAGGAGGCGAAGAGCAACATTTATACGTTAACCTTATATGTATTCTATACATTATATATAATATATATATTATGCAGAGGGCTGGAGAGATGGTTTGGCAATTAAGAGCGCTCTGTGCTCTTCCAGAAGACCATAGTTCATTTTCAACACACGCATCAAGCTACCCTCTTCTAGCTTCTGCAGACACATACACGAAATAGAAATAAAATTATATATACATATGTATGTATACACATAAGAATACAATCAGAGCAAAAATATGCCGGACAAATGCAAGCAAGGCGCCCCAGTTGTGGTTGGTGTCTACTGCTTCGATGAAACACGATGATCGAAGCAACCAACCAAAGTGTTTGTCTCACGCTTCCACATCACTGTTCATCACTGAAGGAAGTCAGGGCAGGAACTCAAACAGGGCAGGAACCTGGAGGCAGGGGCTGATGCAGAGTCCACAGATGGGGCGCTGCTTACTGGCTTGCTTGTCATGGCTTGCTCAGCTTGTTTTCTTTCAGAGCCCAGGACCACCAGACCAGGGATGGCGCCACCGACAATGTGCTTCTTCTCCCAAATCCTGGTGAGCTAGTCTCCCGTGTTCCTGCACTTGTCTTAACCTCTCTGTTAGGTAATGGTCTTTTTACTGGTATGTCATGCTTCCCAAAGCAGGCTGTGAGCTCCTTGAAGAAGGAATAGTGGGTGATTGGTGTTTGAATCAGCGATTGGTCCATAAAAAAACACCCAAAGAATGTTAGTGTCATGTACATACACATGTAGACAAACACACATACAAATATATGATATACACACTCATATATATATATATATATATATACATATATGAATGGATATAATACATACATATATACACATATGAGTGTGTGTATATAATATTCCTCACTAACTGCTGCCTCAGCCTGAACTTACACTTCTCCAGGGAGTAGCCCTAGAAGAGGTTTCACCTGTGTGAAGATGTGTACGAACAAGGGCAACAGAGATTTAACTGTAAGAAATGACTACCTTGGGAAGTTTCTAGAGTCATCGTGGGGGGTCAAATAAACCAACTAACTAACAAATAAAAAGAAAACAACTAATAGAATAAAAAGAGGAGTGAATATTTAGTTGGCAGTTACGGGAAAGTGGAACAATTGGTACTTATACCGTGCTTTCTCTGTCCTACCCCCTCCAGGATCTGAAATATGAGTTCAGGACAGACTGGCAGTTTGCAAGGCCTGAGAGGGCCAATTGAGCGTGCTTTTGAAATAAGCAATACCTCTTGAGTGTCTATATCCCTTCAAAATTCGTATGCGGGAACATGAACTTCTAAGGTGATAGTAACGGGGGTCTTTGGGAGGCGATAAGACCATTAGGAAAAGCCCTCAGGGATGGGATCAGTGCCCTGATATAAAAGCCCTAGGGAGCTTGTTTGCCACTTCTAACGTGTGAAGTTATGATGAGGGCATCCTTGTGTGAAGGAAGCAAGCCCCCATCAGACCCTGACCACAGTAGCCTCATGATCTTGTGCTTCGCGGCCTCCAGAGCTGCAAGGATACATACTCCTTCTCTCCCCTCCCCTCTATCTCTCTCTCTTTGTCCTTCCTGCCTTCCTTTATTCCTAGATTTAAATAATGTATTTGTATATGTGTATTTCTGTGTATGCCATGTGCTTTCGGGTGCTGTAGAGTCCAGAAGAGAGAACTGGATTGCTTGGAGCTGGAAATACTGGCCCTTGTGATTTCCCAGCATGGATGCTGGAAATGCAACTCAGGTCCTGGAAGAGCAGCAAGTGTTCTTAATGGCAGATCCGTTTCTTCATCAGCTGGTCATGTTCTTCATAGCGTGGCATCTTGACCTGACCAGGAGTGGCGAGGAGATGACAGACATAGACATAGGTGTGGAAAAGTTGGGTTCAGGTGGGCCGTGTGTACTCTGATGTATCAGCACCAGCTACTTAGCAACCAGAAACCTCCGAGGGTTTGTTATGTGTGCCACAGGAAAGGGGTTAGCCAGTCTGGGTGGGAGGTCTCCTGAGGTGAGCTGTCTCGGGCTGAAATGTCTGGGAGGAGAAAGCTGAAGTTGCTAGTTTTTGCATACCGTGGCTCATAAACAGTCCGTCAGAACTTGCATTTGGACCAGAGAAAGGCTTTGTTAATTCTGAGTCTGGTCCATATGGGGAAGGCTCTGATACTTTCCCACGGGTCTGGGGCGTTGGTCCATGGCATGGCCATGTTCATGCCAACCATACACTCTCACTAAGGGCTTCATCTGTTCTTACACATTTGCTCAAGGCCTTTGGCTTGGCTCCCCACAGCAGCTGGTATGGACTAAAACAATGACCTTTGAAAAACTCATCCATCCATCCAAACTCATCTGAACAGGCAGAGGCAATAAACATGTTGCAAATGGCATTTGAGAAGAGCAGGGAAAGTTTGAAGGAGTAGAGGTTCCTTGGCTGTACCCCATGAATCACCATCTGTAAGAACTACAAAGCACCTCTTTTTTCTTCTGCACCCCAGCAGCATTTATAATGGACACGACTTCTGGGCCCTTTTTAGTTTTTCCCCAAGTGACTTCTCTTCTTGTGAAGAATGCTTTATCTGTGTGCTTCCACTGGCCATGTACCTTCACTCTGGTTCCTGCCATTAGGATTTGCTTCATGCTGGCCAGACTGGATAAGGCCACGAATCCTACTTCTAGCCCCGAGGTCCCTGCCAACACCCAAGGTGCACGAGCCGCCTGTGGGGGCCCACTCACAGATGCGTCTGTTAGGATAGGAGGACGTGGGGACTCAGGCAACCCTGACCAGTGTGAGGAGAGTTCGGTGGGGGAATGTCTCCACAGCCATTCCTCAGGCGAGCTTCTCTGGAGAACTTTCCAGGTGCTGGGGCCCGAGCTCCAGTCCGTCATTGACCACCGGCCTGACACTGCCCTCCCAGCTTTCCTTCCCTTTCCTGTTTCACTAACTGCAATAGCTCCTTTTCTTTTTCTGGGTTTGCCTCCCCAGACAGAAGCAACCCATTGTCTGAGGTGGCAACGTAGGTAAGAGAGAGAGGGGGACCCACGTCAGAGTCAGCTGGACACTAAGGTTCCAGCTCAGGAGAAAAAATGCTACATCTACCACGTATGGGAAAGGGGCAGTTCAGGCGAAGCTAAATGTACAATGTGTAATTTTAATGGATTTTTCCATCAAGAAACCTCTTCAAAAGGATTATTTTTTATTATGAAATAATGTGAAAATGGTTTTCAATCATTTTGCTATATACCTGTATTAGTCAGCCTTGCATTACTATATACTAAACACTGAAGAGAGCTAATTTACAGAGACAACAGGCTTAGTTTAGCTGAAGTTTTTGACAGCTAACGGTCCAGGACTGGGTGGTCTATTTAGTTGGCACCTGAGGGGAGAGGCAGATGTAAGAGCAAGTGGTCTCATCTAGAACAGGAGCAGGCGGAGACAACACTCTTCTCATAAGAGATGGCTCAGAAGAACGGAAGAAATCAAAGAACTGCCAAAGGGTTGGTAAGAAACACTCAGGCTCTCAGTGATCTCAAAGCTCACTGGACATGCTTCCCAAAAGTTCTATCATTTCCTGGGGGCCAAGGTTTCAGTTGCAGTGGATCCTTGGAGGCCACACACTAATCTTTAAACTGTAGAAGCAAATGTCAGAGAGAACGACTGTCTTGGAACCCATGCATTCCTCAGTTACATCTTTCAAATATTAATTATCCAAACAAGAAGCATTTCTGTTGCTGTAAATGTTACGAGTCTAGAGGTATTTTCTCATAGGAATTGTCGTAGAGATTAGCATCAGAGACTATTTCAGTTTAGTATGAGATGGATTTGTACAGCAAAAAAAAAAAAAAGAAGAAAAAAAGAAAAGAAAGAAACAGTGAGTTCTAGAGCTCATAAATCAAATTTGCTTTGCTTTCTTCTAGTCCCTTCTATTATAAATAACAGAGTAACAAAATCACCATGACATGAAAATACTCACTAATGCTATCTAATTATCTAATTATAAAAACACCCCCTTCACTCACACACACACACACACACACACACACACACATACACACACACAACACACACACACACACAATTAAAAATCCCTGTCCAGTTAACAGTAGACTTGGCATTTACAGTAACAAAACAGGATAAATATACCCAAAGTAAAGTATCAAATCTTGTAACAGATTTGTGTTGTTGCTAGAAGAGACGTTGGCGGTTTTGCTGGAATCTCATGCAAAGCTCTCGGCAGATGGGAGCAGTAGAAACAGGAAAATAAGCAATAAACTAATACAGAAAAGATGATGGACTAGAAATTCATCAGAAAAGTTTGAAAATCAAATGATTAAAGGGTCCTTGAGGAAAAAAAAAATGAATGAAGTCCTAAAATTTTTCTGTCATTTTTTTATGGAAGCAAGGGATACCGAAATTTGGTATCTTACTATCATAAAGCTTGCTAGGAAAATTATGCAAAGAAATCTACTATTCTTTTCACTCACTTCTGGTTATTAAAGGAGCTTTATAGCTGCAATTATAATTCCCATCTAAATACAATACCAAGTAAGCCCTCTTTTGTATGATTTTCAGCGTGGTTTTTGAAAAGAAATCCCCGTTCAACCTTACTCTCCAGCTCCAAGTATTCTTTCTGCACTTGAGTTTCTTCTGTAAACGAAGTTATTCGAAGAAGTTCTTTCCCACTACAAATCATCCTATGGGTGTTGGTGACAGGATCCCAATGGCAGGAGAGAGAGGGGGCATCAGCAACTATGCTAGGCCAGTACCTCAGACCGACACCTTGTGTGGCCCTTTAAAAATAGTGGAATCTGGCACACCAGTTGGAGCCCCGGATGGGAAAGCTTGCTTTCTTCCATCTTTACGGAAACCTGTTCACCCGACCTTGGTGAAATGAAAAGGCTAAGAGCTTAAACATACAAGCCTAAAATTGGTTGGAACCTTTCCCAACCTTGTCCATGCCTCCTGCTATAGCAAGCTTTAGGTAGGCTGATTCAAGTGTCTAGTAAGTATGGACCAAAGCGACTGGACCTTTCCCTTATGCAATGCCCTGCTTCCTCCATAAAAGCCCTGTTGCTTTCAAAATAAAGTAGGTCTTCATCTTGAAGCAGTTTCTCTGGAGTCTGAATTTCTTGGGCTAGTGATTCTGTCGCCACTCACTATCTCGGGGACACCCTGCTCCCACAAAAGACCACACATGGGTACAATGATGCACCCCAAATCAGGGCAGAAGTTGATTGGTTTTGCACTCTTGTCTTACCTCAAAGAAATTAGAGAATACCTTGGATTTTTAGGGGCATGGCATTAATTAGAGAAGAAGAGACAAAGCCTAAGAGTTCCTGCTAGTCTTTCCCAGTTAACATCCTGTGACTTTTCCAAATCACTGAAGTCCTCTCCTACTGGCAGCTCAGCGTTTTCCCCCCCTGGGTCCGGGTCACCCCATGAGGTTTGTAATACCCGAGAAAAGGCACTGCTGAAAAATTGAGTTAGTTCATTCTTTTATTACTTGCATTTCTTTATTAGAATGGAAGTGTAAATAATCGGGAGAGAAATGGAATGCTTAGAAGCCTTCCTCGTTTTATAACGTATGACTGAGTCTCAAAATTACATTGTATTTTAGGCTCAAAGCATTAAAACAGTGTATAATTCAGAAAGCATTTATATTTAGCCTTGTGAAACTTTGAAGAATATATCTGGTGGTAGATTTATCTTTCCCAAACATATCTTATTTAGAAAAACATTTAAAATTAGTTTTCTTCCCTGAGCACAGCTCACTAATAGCGGGTGGTAAAGGGAAGTCAGTTTTGATTAAAAAATTTGCCTCAGATAATCCATTGAGCCAAGAATTTTGCATATGGTGTTTACAGAGGAGCTTTTATTCTAAATTTCAAACACATTTGTTCTTCATAAACTTCCCAGTGCTTAGTAAAGTAGTTTGAAGCTTTCCAAGATTCAGAATTTTCAAATCATTAAAAAAGTACTCAAAATTTAGAGAGAATTTTTGGCTCTCCAAAAGAGTGCATCAATTAAAAACTGCAAATAGACAAGAACTCAGCTTGTCACTTGCTGCAGTACACTGAGCTGCTTCCCTTCTTTTCTTGAAGCTACAGCTGTTTAACAGATGGCAGACACAAATATTGCACAAATGAGCAGCCACAGCACACACACATCTTCTTAATGGGGCTCCTGTTTATTAGGGTGTCCACTGAACACTCCCAGCTGAGGAGAACCCAAGTGTCAGTGCTCCATTAAAACTACTGTGGGGAGGAAAGGGCGTTGGGGTATGTTAGCTGTGTGTGTCTCACAGTGAAAGGCCACTCCTATCACAGAAAGCCACACAGCCAAAGGTCCAGCCTCATGAGGCCTTCTCCAAATTCCCATTTTTTAAAAAAATACTTCTTCATGTCTCCATGAAGCTGGTAGAAGCTTTGAGAAGGGGAGCAACATGGTTACGTTTAATATAGTTCTGGCTACAGTAAAGAGAACCACCTTATTGGGTGGGGGCAGAGGTGCATTTGGGGAAGGGGGGGTGGGAAATCAAAAGTCCCTGGCAAGAGAAGAAGCAGGGAGCCTGAGGCTTGGGTCGTACAGTGACTCAGGTTAGTGGTGAGAGGGCTTAAGAGGTATCTAGACGCCAGAACAAGTAGAATTGAATCAACGGAGCTTGGTGATTAACTAAAGGAGATAAGACATGGGGGGAGGGGCTTAAGGATGATTGGCTTAAATATCTGAGCAGGCAGGTCACTTGCAGATAGGGAAAGCTGAAACAGGTGGCAATTGGTTAAAGATGGGGGCTGGGGCTGTCAAATAGACCACACAGAGCTTGGAGGGGCAGGCTGTAGGCTAATGTTTTAGAATATCTTGTCTTCCAAAGTGCTTCCATGAATTGCATCTCATTTTGTAGAACACTCATGTATGATACCTGTCGAACAGATACTGTCCTGAACTTCATTGGTAGAGGTTGAAATAAAAGGACTTTCAGAAAGTTAACTTAGTTCTTGTTGCCAAGTACAGGGCACTTTGTATGAGACATGGACACGTAGTCCTGTTCTTCTGTCTCTAAATCTTACTGGTTGTTTTAATCTGATTTAAAACACTTTTTTTTAAAAAAAAAAAAATTCTAAAAGAGTAAGGGAGTTTTCTCCTTAGCTGAGAGTACAGATTTCATAAGCATTGGCTGCTTACAAGTAAAGTTTGTTGTTGTCTCAAGTTATTTCTAGTCCAGAGGGAGTTCAGGGCCATTCACAGTCCCCATGTATCTAGACTCTGTATGTAGGGCAGAAAAGGTGTTTCAGTCATAGCCCATAGGTTCTGAAGAAAGCGAGCCATTTTGTGTCTGATCAGTGACGTGACAGCCCTTCTGTCATGGAGCCCTAGCAGACTCTAGGCGTACAGACCCCCCAGTTCAGCCACTTGCTGTAGCCATGTGGCCATTCGTCTCTCACTCTCAGGGAAGCTGGCTGTGGGCTTGGCTTTTTATGAGTGTGCCTCAGCATGCAAGGGGTTAACCAGTAGGCATAAAAACCCATCACACACGCTTCCTACCCTATCCTTGGCTTCCCCAAGATCTTTCTGTTAGAAAACCAAGGTGCAAGAGCTAAATTTTTGAGGGAGCACTTGGTGACTTCAGAGTCATGTTAGAAGCAGGGTTTCCAAGGAAACTCTATGCCCTGGTAGGAGCATATGTGAAACTAGAAGTAAGACTTCAGGCTGCTGAACACCTTTGGCCAAGGGACTGATGGTTGAAAATGTTCTCTTTGTGCGTTTTTGAGCACTCCCTCCTCTGTTTAGCTCTAACATACCATTTTCTCCTTTTATTAACTTGACATTAAACACATCCTCCCTCAGCTGCTACACACACTCTCTTTTCAGTAGGAGAAGGTGAACGTGGTTGGACTTTGGGTTCAACTAACATCTTGAACTACTTTTCAGATGTTGTGGGTGAAGCCAAACCCCAAATAGCTTTAGCTGAACACTTTCCCCTTAATTTCTGGGCTCACATGTATATAAAGGGAAACACAGTCCACATGTTTCTCATTTTAAATATCCCTAATTCCCCAAGAGGTTATTTTCTGAGACTTGGTTGAGGTTCCAGAAACCCCATGAACCTCTTTACCCTTCAGCTAAAACACATCTCTCTCCAGCTTAGAGTCACTTTGAACAAAGATCATAACTTAATCATCAATGCTTTCTTCTGTGTACCTCAGCATTTAAGGTCTAACAGTATACAAAGGAATGAAATTCCTCTTTAATCTCCAGTTTTATGTTTTCTAGGCTATCTATTTAGGACACACACACACACACACACACACACTCACACACCATGCGCATGCAATTTCTTCTGATTGATTTCAATGGGTCCACCAGATTTATTTAGCATCTACAGGTCTGAGTTAGTTCTTTGTGGTCGTAGACTGTGGTTAATTTTGTACGGGATGTCTTCCACAATTTCACAGTTTAGAAAGTGTCTGAGGCCTGTTGGGAATGTGGGGATGGGAGGACAGGTGGGCAAGGGAGAGATAGAAAGGATCTCAGAAGGACCAGGATAGGCTGAGGAGAGTCTGGCAACACTAGGGTTAGGGAACAGTCTGAGATGGTCTAGGACCGTGTAGAACAGAACCACCATGGCAAGGAGCAGTCCATGTCCCCTGAATCATGTGCCACACACCTGTCTTTTGAGATCTCATATTACTGTTGCAAGAGAAAGGTCTGCTGATGGAAGTCATTTTTTCCCACATACCAGTTTATTTTCATACCAAAGGATGAAGCAGGTAGGGAAAATTTCCCAGAGCTGGTGTCCTCATGGGCCACTGGAGACTTGGGACATATGAGACTATGGAAAAGTTACAGGCACTGGTTTGTTTTTTAAAGATCATAGTCCAAAAGGCAGGAGGCCCACCAGTGCCCCAAATACCAGCTACTGAAAATGCACAAACACTTCAACAGGGGGAAGTGGAGGAAATTCCTGGGACAACTGAAAGAAAAGGAGAAGCACTTACGAGGAGGTGGAGTTCCTTTTTCTACCCCAGAAGTTTCCTCCTACCTTGCCTCAAGGCCTGGTGTTTCTGGATAAATAGTCCACAGGAAATGGGGGGTGATGTCACCTCAGCCTGGTCACGACTTAAGTGACAAAGAGCCCAATGAGGGGGCGCACCTTACCAGACACTTCTGCTGTTACCCAAGCGTATATCTGCAGAATGCATTCTCGTGGGTTCTTTGTAACTGACGCAAGTGTGGTTTAGTGATGATAAAGACTTTTTGGCATTTGGAAAAAGAAGGTGTTTGGAAAAGGTGGTGTTTGCCTCCTTAGGCAGAGGACACCTTGTGACAGATTAATTCTGTCTCCACAAGTCAGTCTCTGTTGAGCATGGTGACTAGGAGATGGCTCTCAGCACAGGTTTATGTATGATTAGTAGAGTGAAATGAAGACTCTGAACTTGATATTTCAGTACCTTTGTGATTTCCAGCTAGCCATCTCCATACACCCCACTTTGAAGGGAGCAGGGGTCTTGATTTTGTAGGTGCAATTCAGAGGGTCAAGAGCCAAACACGGTGCCAGTCTGCATCAATGGAGTCAGGCACTGATGAGAGTGAGCTCCAAGACAGGGCTTTTCTTACCTCTCTTCAGAACAGTAGGCACGGACTGAGCACCACTGTGGACAGCCCTTGTTCTTGTGCATTAAGTGAGCCAAGAGCTTGTCACCTGTTCAAACCAGAACTGTAAGTTCACAGCAGGGACAGAGGAGCCTTCACAGGCATCTGTGTCCAGCTTGCTGATTATTTCATGTCCCTGGCCCCTGGTTTGGTGTCCAATATCCACAGGGACAACCCAGTGGCCTACAATTAGCACAGCCATGCTCATACACGGCAGCTGCGTCCTCCACATGCCCCCCTACAAAGTCAGTGTCCCTATGAAAATGAATGGAAATCTACTCAGTCCTGCCTCCATCTGCAGAGATCCATGGTGGTGCTGTGGAGAGAGGCTTGGCTTATATATATTTTATCATGTTTGGCTGTTGGTGATATTCAGAAGAAAATTATTTCCAGATTACAATGAAATCCGCCCTCTATTAGGGAAAGCGATTAGATCACTGGCTGTATTTAAATCCCCAAATCTGGGACTACATATCAAAGCAGGGAGGAAGCAGGGCTCTGAAGGTTAGGATGAGGGCAATGGCTGGGAACTCCGTAGCTTACATGCAGCATTGTTGGCTTGAAGGAACCGTTGAACCTTGGAAAAGATGTATACTCTGTTTATTATGATGATGCAGCGTCACCAACGTTACAGAGCAGTCACCGATGCTGTCTCCCAGAACAGATCATTGTAACAACACTGGTGCGATATGTGCTCATCATATTTGTAAAGGCTAAGCTTGGAAAACAGTGTATGCCAACGGTCAGCGGTGATGTAACAATATGAAAGAGAGAAAACGGATACAGCATAATGGTTTAAATGAACTCTGCAGAGATGTGCTGTTCTCTAGATGCAGTTGAACCTGCATCATCTGGACCTCGGGTTCATTAGCCTCTTTCCAGGATCCTCCGAGATGTACGTAGCCTTTAGGGGATTTTTCCTTCCTGAGACTCTATGTACTACTTCCAGAAATTCTAAGTGTTGATAGCAACCTAGCTCAGTCCTAGGATCTTACTATGTAGTGCCTAGCAGCGTGCCTGATTAAGATCGCTCAGTCAATACACAGGGCTGATTTGACTTTCACACTAGTGTGGGCTGGAGACTTCGGTGGCCAAGCAGGGGGAGGAACAAATGGTTCTGCCTCCCGTGGAAAGCTTTAATCAGGACCATTTTCCAGTGGTCGGCAGGTGGGTTGGCTGATAACCGATTGGTTGGTTGATCCTGATGTTAGGGTGTCCTCTTGGAAGCTGCTCCCAGGGCTTTCAAGAATCGGGTGCGGTGTGAGGAAGTAATGGTCCTCCATGAAGGCAGTTGCTGGAGGGTTGAAATTGCAGCAGCAGCCATGGGGATCAGGGAGAAGAAGGAATATGAGTGGGCAATCCGGGCAATGGTCATGCTGGGATCAATGTGGGGTATAGGGGTGTGGCCCCTAAATTGCTCTATCTAGTAAATGGTGAGGTTGTTGGTAAAAGAAAATACTTCTACTCCTACCACAGCAGGCAGGAGGGGAGGGGAGGGAAGGGAAAGAGCAGCTGCTCAGTGAAATACTAGCTCGGGCTCTCAGCAGGCTCAGCAGTGCCCGTGGCACAGAGACAGTGGTCCCCTAGGGCCATGTAAATGAGCATATTCTTTGTTTTTGATAAGAGTTCCAAACAACTTTGGAGGTAGTTAGCCAGACCTTTGGGAGAATTGAGCTGAGTATGTTTGGAGCATTCACGAGTACATGTGTCAAGCGGAAATTACCATTTTTAGTATAATATAGCATGGAGGACCTTGTTTATTCCACACTGAAGTCTGATTTCCCCCTAATTAACTCTTTATTCTTTTTTTTTTTTTTTCTTCTAAAAAGTCTTGAGTTATACCAATCTCAGGTATAGGTTAATCAGGAGATGTGATTCCTGGGTGACTTGGAATCAGCCAATAGCTCTTATCAAAATACTTCGCCCAGCTTTATCACCGCGAGGTGATAGCCCGCAAAGCCCTTCCTGCTTCAAAGCCAGCGCGCCGACGCTATAGGAACGAACGCGGCTGTGACCGAGGAGGGGGAAGAGCCGCGTCTCTGGGCTAAAGCCAGCAAGATGAGGCAGTGGTGCTGTGGGACTAGGGGGCAGCAGGAGGTAGAACAGTGGGTAGGGAGCAGGGCTGAAGCCTCAGCGTGTTGTAAGCACACTTGCACAGCCCGGCTGTGGACGGTTGTGCAATGATGACAGCCCTCTTGGCTTCTGGCCGATCAGAGTGAGATGACCGGGTGAAACCCAGTCTTGGGAATGTCTTCTTCCGCCACAGAGTTCTTACAGAAATCCCAACTCCTGCCAGAAGTCTCAGCAGGAAAGGAAATTGAGGTCTGTGTTTGAGACCGTTGTAAGTTAAGATGTGTGTGGGAACATCCCTGTCCCCAGGAGAAAGAAGGGCCCGTTTCTCACGAAACAGCCATTCCTGAAAGCTGACTGGCTTTATCCATGCTCCATCAATCTGCCACCTTTTAGGAGAACTAAATCTAGTGAAAATATTTTATATAGATATTTGATAGTTTGAGGCAGTCATATTTTATCAGATACACATACTCTTATTTCTTACAAAGAGACCCAAGAACTGCCCACCAAATATGAGGTAAAGAAAAAAGAACAAACCCCTGAGTTCCTCATTAGAAACAGACATTAAATTTCCCTGTTGGAACATTGACAGCTTAGAAAAAAGTAGTAAGACATCCCTCACCATCAATTTTCTCAAATTGTTAAAATTTGATGTGCAGGCTGGGAAGTGTTCAGGCTTCAGGCTGGAGCGGACCCTGTCTTTTGCTATCTTCACCCAAACTACAAAAGAAGAGCAGGACAAAGAAGCCGCAGAATTAGTCTCTGGAAAACAATCCCCAACTTTCAAAGGAAGGCGTTCTAGAAGAACTATGGCTTCCTTCTGAGTAGGTCTCCTCTCCCTTAGGTCATCATGCTTGGTTTCTGTGCTGATCTCAGACAGGATGCCCAAACCCTAACCCTGATAATTAACTATAATTGTAATCCTAACCCTAACTCTAACCATCTAACTTTAACACTAACCCTAACCCTAACACTACCCTACCCCTAACCATCTAACTCTAACCCTAACCCTAACCATCGAACCTAACCTACCCAACCATCGAACCCTAAGTTGAGTCTTTCAAATCATCATCACTAAGATGATGAGATCTAGAAATGGAGACTCACCTAAAAACCACATTGCCACCTTGAAGGTCAAAGCCCAGGTTTTCCCCCCATTTCCAGACTAAGGGGAGTAGGTGCGACAGACAGACAACTAGCTAGGGGCCTTCGTCTCAGGATCACATCCAGACTTTCCTTTGTGAGTGACGTCAACAATTACAGCCAGCTGGATCCCCCTATTTTTGGCTTTAGCCTGAGTGGCCAACATGGGTTTTTCAGGATGGACTGGGATGGGACTGAAGGAATGACCGGAGAGGAGAGTGGCCGTGATCTAGGTTCTGTTCAGAGTTTCAGCAGGATGGAAGCTTTCCCTGTGTTCCATGTTCCTCACCTGAGCTGAGGTCAGGGTGCCTTCCAGAGAGCCTGGCTCTTCACAGACAAGACCTGAGCATGAGGAGTCTGCCCTTTCCTCAGGGCAAGAGGCACCCTGGCAGTAGAGAGCAGACATTTTGTATTACTGTTATAACTATAGAGTCTTCTGCCTTCTGTTCAAATGAGGGATTTTCCTAGGGTGGAGAGCAAGGCCTTGGGCAGAGGAAGCTGTTGGATTCTCTCTCTCTCCTCTCTTCCTGTTTAACCCTCACCCACACACATCCTTCAGGCTAGCTTTGGGACTTTACATCCTTTATGCTGTTTCTGTCCGCAGCATCTCTGGTGACACATGAAAGACAGAGTGGCCTCAGAACAGGACCATGTCAGGGGCCCTGCATCTGTTTTTCAGTTAGGGCTGGGATGCAGATCTGAGGAAGCGCACAGACCAGTCAGTGTGAGAAGACTGAACTCTCTCAGACTGCCTGCTGTGCCAGGGCTACTGAAAGCTTGGCTTTCCTTCCCAGTGGTTCCTCTACTGGGCTCTCCCTAACCAAAGCCTGGTCCCGTGACTGACTCTGGTCGCTCCTGGTGCCCTGACCCACCAGGCAGTGTGGCTTATCCCCAGAGCTGCTTTGGTCTCCACTCAAGAATGTGGTAGAGTCAGGTGGCCTAGTTGGAGCTTCTCCTCTGTCTCCTGCAATGATGCCCACATTGGTTTTCTTGTCCCAAAGTCAGAAAAGAAGCCAGACATTTCCCAGGAAAGAATAAGTGGTTTTGCCTTCTACTAGAGGATGAATGTGCTCAGAGATCACATCCACTTCCCAGATGTGAGAGCAGACAGTAACAGCTATACGTAAGAACGATCCCAGAACTCATAAATATGAACAACAGCCACCAAACAAAGCCTACCAGCTTGTAACCCCCAACTGACTGCCTGTAGAGAGGAAAAACTCGGCTTAAAAGTTTCCCATGCCTAGCCACAGCGTCGCACAGGATGATTCAGAAAGTGGCCCAGGCCAATGCGAGTGTCAGTCTTTGGTGAAATTTGATACATCTCAAGTAACTATGGGCAAAGCAAGAACAGACTCTTCAAATCAGGGCTCCTGCCTCGTGAAAATGACTCTGACTTGTTGGGGGCAAACTTGAAAGGGTGCAGTCCAGATGTTAATTTAAGATCCTCTGGGCCCAACACAGCTGTGGCCTCCAACTGCCTTGGGATGGAGTCAGGCCACACCCACAGCTGCAGCCAAGCAGTGCAATTTGAAACTCCCCCAGGGCCAGCTGCTGTGAAGAGAGCAGTTTATTACACAAAATAAAACACAATGCCAGCTCATCTTTACAGTTTCACGGTCCGCCTTGGGAAAACAGAAAAAGAGTTTTATTTTTCACCTCCTGTACATCATGCACCAGCCATGTTGTCTTGGCCATGTTTGGAGGAAGATCTGGAAAGTTCTCTGCTGTGCTGTGGACTCACTGTCTGGTGGTAGATCTGACATTTAACTTGACCGCTACAGCTGCTCTTTCTAGGCAGCGGAGAGTGGCATTCGCCGTGTGCCCCGTGTGATGGTGTGTTATTTGGAGATGGAGCTGAACTGGGCACAGAGTCTGAGACATTGTAGCCGTGTTCTCGATCATCTCAAAGACAATGAGTTTGGACCAAGAGTTTGCCTTCCTATTAAATTTTAGAAGCTTGTTCAGCTAGACTTCTGGTTTTTAAGAGCAGGCTTAAACAGAAAATGATGTCCCTGAAAGACTCTAAAATTGGAATTCTGAGGCAGATATTAAAGTTTTCTACTCTAACTGAAATACTGAAGAGAGACAATAAAAGTTATATCGTGAGGGCTGGAAAGAGACTCGGTGGCTGCGTGCTGCACAAACATGAGACTTGAGTTCCAATCCTCAGCACCCACTAAATAGTTGAGAGTGGCGGTCCAAGCCTGTAGCCTCAGGGCTGGAAAGTCAGAGCTAGGAGGATCCCCGGGGCTCCATGGCCAGTCAATTTAGCTGAGCAGTGAGCTGTGGTACAGTGAGAGATGCTGTCGCCAAGAATAAAATGAAGAGTGCTTGAGGAAGATGCCCCATGTTGACCTCTGACCTCCATGTGTACACATGCTGACATTATACATTATACTACATGTACACACCACCACACACACATACACACACACACGTTGTCAAATCAAGTACCAGAGCTACCGGATGAAACTATTTAGTTATCAAATAAGTGTAACACAGAGAAAAGATCCATGGTTTCTTCTTTTTTTTTTTTTCCTCTTATGTGTAATGTGTTTTGTCATACCCAGAACCTAGGAAAACTACAGACTCTGTCTCAACAGAGAAGCCAGCCTGTGCACGGGTGTGAAAATCCCTTTGGCACTCATCTGAAGGAAACATGAACTAAGTTGGTCGACCAGATGTTTTTGTCTACACGATGCTGAGCATTAAGAGGCATATGTTAAGTTTCCTACCCTTCCATGTGGATACTTGTGTCATATAGAATGAAACACTCCAAAGGACAAACGAAGCCCCTCCTTTTCTTTTCAGCTATTTATGACATAGATACACGAAGCAGCTGGAGACGAGTTAAGTTCAAAGCTCCGAGTGAGAAAGCAGAAGGAGGAGACGGAAAAAAGCAGCGAGGATGAGGATCACTCAGTCACATCCCTGTAACACACCCTCCAGGTGCACAAGCAGGGGGAAACACCATTGAAGAAAGAAATGTCACTTCCTAATGACAGAAATGAATGCCAAGGGCATGGACTAAGTCAACCTTCTCTCCTCCGTTGGCTTGGAGCCTCTGCCCTGTCCTTACCTTATGCTGTACACAGTGGCCGTGGAAAGTCAACAAAAGGAGGAAGAACTCAGTAATAAAGTGGATGTCACCATGAAGACAGAGGACTAGAGGTTCCTTACCACTGCTCTTAGGTCTCCCCCAGTGAATGTCTCAACCCAGCAGGCCTTCCTACTAAAGCCACTGTTCCTCCTGACCAGGGTAACATTCATCTCCTTGGGTACGTGAATGCATGTATGCGCACCATTTGCTTGCTTACATTTATTTTCTTATGTTTGTTTGCTTTTCTCTAAATGTAAAGAAGTGCTTGCTATAAATTCCAGTCACGTGTTTCCCACCTTTCCTAATCAATGTTGTGCCTGTCAAGTTTTCACTGTCCTGAAAATATCCCTCCCCCACCCCCTTGTGTCCCTCCCCACACTGTTCTCCCCGTCTGTAACACAAATGCCTAGTTTTTATTTTCACTAGTTTAATTAGTGCATGAATTCATTTTGATTGATGAATTGATGTGGCTTATTGGCACGCCGTCTTCCCTTGCGTCCCCATGCTGTGTGTGTGTGTAATAGAAGCAGCTTGTGCGGCGACACCTGCTCTGATGCTGCCGACACCCTGATGCAGATGTGAGGGGCCAAGCCTTCAGCTGGGTGTCCAGGGATTCTTCATCCCTGCTGGTGGAGTCGGGGGCAGATTGGTGGTGAACGGAGGTGCTGGGGGGTGGGTACATGGGAAGTGATGGCTGAGAAACAGTGTAGCTCAGGACTTCGCTTTTACATTTTATTGGACGGATTCTGAAATGGTCGTTGTTCACACAATGGGCCGGGGAGGGAAGGCCACCTTGACTCTCTGCCATCGGTAGTGAGGCATTGTGAATTAGCTCAGCGAACTGAAAATTTCCAATGCCTCTTGCCAAAGACTTAAGCTGAAATTAGCACGCAGTTGGTAACAATTTGATTTCTGGTTTCACTTTAATCAGTGAGGATTAATGGTTAAAATTTTTATTTCTAATCTCACTTTAGCCTGACTAACAAAAGCTGTCACTTTCCGAAAACTGCTAAATGAAGAAGGATTTATAAGCTCTTTGAGAGAATAAAAGTTAAAGTGCTGAGGCCCACTTTTCAGACCATAAAAATTTTCAAATTCCCACAATGGTCTCAGAGCCTGGCTTGCAGAACGCACTGCTGGCTGGATTCAGCAACAGTTAGGGCTGGGGTAAAGGTGGAGACGTTAATGCCTTCTGGGTGACATCAGAACTCCAGAGGAGTGTGGTACCATTCCCAAAGTGAGGAGACAGGACCGCAGGTGTGAAGGGAGTATTGCTTACAGATTTTCAAGTTTTCTTTTCTGGGTACCTCCAGAATAAACCCCTTCCATAGCCCTCCTAGGGCCTTCTGTCCGATAAAGGTTACAAAATGGCTAAAGTCTTTCTCTACTCACCAAAGGGTTTGTCGAATGATTTTCTAACCGGTTCTCTCTCTAGCCTCTCTCTTGCAAACGTGACTTGCCATCTCAACCTGCTTCGCATCAAAACTGAATGTTGCCTTGAACCTGGACCCACTCATTTCTCACCTCCCTGTTGATTGTGAGGGCTGGGCCTGTGCCCTCATTTCTCACCAGTCTCCCCACCCCCCAGCACAGCTCCCTCAGCTCACAAATCAAGGTCCAGGTGGATACCCTAATGGGGATGGGGAGGGGAACTGAAGTACCACAGTGCACTGGACCAGGGGGACCTTCAAAGTTTCTTTCCTTCCTCAACATTATGATCCTACAGATTCAATGGAAGGGGCAGTTGGCTTCCTTGACCTTTTCTCTTGTTGAACTGAAACCACATCTGATTTTAATTCTCTCATAGTAATTATAATTCCCCAGCTACTGCATTGAGTCAGGAGAATAAACACATCATTTAACAATGATCTGGCCCCAAAGGATGGATTCTCCAGTGTTCAGGTGCAAGAAACCCTAGACACTTTTTAATCCCCTTTTACAATCGGATTCATTCTAATTCCCCACTGATTAAAACAGTCCACGGTTCTTTGGTAGCCTCTTCGCCCACTAGTGGATTCTCTGGTACCCACAAAGTGTAGCGGTGCTGAAACGGTCTGGGGAACTGTGATTCTTGCTCTCATCTTTCCAGTGGCGGTGTCCACATTACAGCAAGCCTTCCATGAAGGGAGCTGCTGCTCAGAGAAGAGTCCGGCACTGGCTGGCCTGGCACACTTTCTTCACCATCCCACACTCAACCAGGGACGCTCTTCCCACCGTTGAGTTCATATCTCTCACCTACATTTGCCCCCTGAGTTGCCACTCAAGGAATGCGTCCCATTCCCATTTCCTGCCCTACGTCACACTCGTGCCAGGCTGCATGCGACCATATACAGTAAAAATTTTACTGTAGTGGCTTTATATCAAAGAAGTTCATTCCATCATGTGACAATAGCCCCCAGCGTAAGCAGCACAGGGCTGATGCTATTGGTTCTACCGTCTCACGGGCTTTCTCTTTCCATGCATAGATTGGCCTTTCACTCTTGACATTGGTATCGGGCTGCCCAGCATATGACAATAGACAAACCAAAATCTTCTTTTTCATGGAAAGTCTTTTTGTTTAGGTGAGGGGCAGGTGTGGGAGGAGATATGTTCCGCTCTGAGGTTGGTCAGAGAGCCATGTATAGGGAAAGATGATCTCTGATTACGATGGCTCTTAATTCCTAAACCGCTGGCAACCCTGGGAAGCTATAGTTTAGAAACGCTGACTCCTGGGGCCCATTCTGGGATGTGGCCTGAATATCAGCATATTTTACAGCTCTTCCATTAAGAATTTCATGTATAGCCAGGGTGGAAACCATCATATTAGACTTCCTTAAGCCATGATTACAGAACTTCTCATTCCTTAAAACAGCGCATCCATGTGAGACCTTGGTGGAGGCCTCTGCAGATTCTGGAGGATGCACTTACTTGCATGAAGCCCTGACTAACACTCTGATGGGGATGCTCTTGGTACTAGCCTGTATCCTCCCCTGAGAGACTCTGGACAAAATGCTTCAGGTCTGTTTCAGGAAGTGTAATTCTCCTGAACATTTGGTTTGCTTTTGCCTTGTTGACATGTTGGATTTTATAAATGACTGTATTTCCCTTTTTATTCTGGCTATGAGGAAGTCAAGGAGGAATTCTCTTATCATATGGTCTACATTCCTTTCTGTTCATATCACTCTTGGAATTAGTGCTCAATATCCAAATTTTTTAGGCTCTCTCAATTTTGAGGAATGTTATCTTGTTATACTTCTGTGAGCCATCTCCAATGCTTGGTAAAAGGAAACAGGGAATTAAAATAAATGAATATCAAAAGGAAATAAAAGTCCATAAAGCAATCCAATCTCTCACTATTACCCAAACAAAAATCTACCAATTCTGTTTGCAATTTTAATACAGATTGAATTTGTAAAATCTGATCCTTTTCTCTTCGAGTTTGGCCATTAGAATTGGTTTTAATCTGTGTTCCCTCTCTCTCTCTCCCTCTCTCTCTCTCTCTCCCTCTCTCTCTCTCCCTCTCTCTCTCTCTCTCCCTCTCTCCCTCTCTTCCTTTCTTTTTTCCCTTTGTTGTAAAATGTTCTCATCGGGAACCTGAGTTGTAGGATTCTTGGAGCAGCGGATAGTTTATTTCTGGGTCTGAGTTCTTCAGTAGTTTTTGTTTGTCGTTTTGTTTTGGAAATAAATCTAAAGACATCGAGATTTAGGAAATTAAGACTTCAACTCTCACTGATGGACTCACTGTGGGAATTTCAGTTCCTTTTCTGTTGCTGTGATAAAACACCATGACCAAGACAGCTGATAGAAGGAGGAGCTTATCTGGGCTTAGCGTTCCATAGGGTTAGAGTCCATCACGATGGGCAGGCATGGTGGTTGGAGCCAGAAGCTAAGAGCTCATATCTCCAACCAAAGGCATGAAACAGAGAGAGTCAACTAGGAGTGGCCTGGGGCTTTTAACCTCAAAGCTTGCTACCACCCTCCTGCCCCCGGTGATGAACTTCTTTCAGCCTCACCACTTCAACCTCCCCAAACAGCGCTGCCAACTGAGGACCAAATATCTAACTACCTAAGACTGTGGGCGACAATCCTCATTCAAACCACCATACTAGGTAGGTATCAGTGGAAATAGCTATCTTATATTTTTTGTCTTTCATAATTTCTTCCTGGATTAATTGTGAACTCAGGATCTGAGGCTTGGGAGCAAATGTCTTTATGACACAAACCATCTTATTGCTCATTGCTCATTGCTCATATTTTTGGTGTGCGGGGATGAGCCTCACACCTTGTGAGTGCTAGGCTGGTGCTCTACCACCAGACTGCACCCTTGGCCCTAAGGAGCCATTCTTAGTTCAGAGAAACACAGCTGGCCCAGCAGTTCTCCGTGATACCCAGAAGCAGAAAGCAGTGCTTGTTTGATTCCATTTCATTCACAAAGGCAGCACTTAAGCTTTGATTTCCACTGTTGTCCAGCGTCAGTTATCCGTTTCCCAGACATGCTTTAGATAGCTCTAGCCCATTTGTAAGTCACTCATTTTGTACATTATGGCTTAATGTCTGACAAAGTGTGTCTAAGTTGCCTATTATCATAAAAGTTAAGAACTCTGACAGGGGTATTAAGAATCATAATGATATAATATTTATGAGGCAAACTACCAGGTAATAGTCAGTGGTGGAAAAATAGCTAGCAAGCATTTTCAAAATAAGTCTGCTCTTGAGTCAGCCATTGCTAATCCACGTGGACTCAGGAATAAGCCAGCTGTCCAGGATTAGCTTTCTTAGTGCTTGCTGTTTTTCTTTCCTGGAGTCTTGAATTCAGAAGATGACACGGGTTAAAATGACATGGGTTGCTAAAGGTACAACTGAGGAAGCAGAGTGCCGACTCAGTATTTGGTATTCTGAACTTAAAAGAATAATTGATGGCAGACGCCCAGTTCTTTCAGGTTGGCTTGGATACTGGTATTAATGTGGCCAAAGGGTAGGGAGGAGGCAGGCTATGGCCTTTCCTTGAATCTCTCCTTTCTGATAATGAAGGCAAGCTAGGAGGGACAAATCCAGACAGAAGGAGGCATAGTTCATCTCGTTACTCTCCACTTTCCCACTTCTCACCTAC
Source organism: Cricetomys ansorgei (assembly GCA_026225945.1). NCBI lineage: Eukaryota > Metazoa > Chordata > Mammalia > Rodentia > Nesomyidae > Cricetomys > Cricetomys ansorgei. The sequence continues at coordinate 74,113 of JAMJFZ010004169.1, forward strand.
TGCCACAAAAGCGTGTCTTTTGGTTAAAAAAACTGGTGTGGGAAATTGAGTTCCTGTGTTTTTCTCCAGACAATCTTTTTTCTTTTTTCTTTTCTTTTTTTTTTTTTTGGTTTTTGAGCAGGGTTTCTCTGTTGTAACTCTGGCTGTCCTGGAACTCACTCTGTAGACCAGGCTGCCCTCAAACTCACAGAGATCTGCCTGCCTCTGCTTCCCAAGTGCTGGGATTTAAGGCGGTGTACCGCCACCACCAGCTCTTCTAACAATCTTTTGTTGTTGCCTTTTGCAGAGTAGACTCTGCTGAGTAGAAATGTCCAAGCTGTAGCGCTCACCATGGCTTTTGTGTATGTTTGACTTCTGGCTTTCAGGGCATGGAC